>QAOA01007318.1:920229-1337140 GCA_003255065.1 Cercis canadensis | reverse complement strand
AAAAAAAAAAAAAAAAAAAAAAAAAAAAAAAACCATAGAACAGTTCAGTTCATAATTTTAAAATAATAAAGTTCAAAGAAATTCACTGCTTTCTGAAGGTGGAAATGAAGTTCGATATAAGATCTAGGGAACAAAATCATTGTTCAATGAGGCGCTTAGGTCATAGGGGCATTTAAGCATAAATCAAGCCTAATATCCAGCAGAGCAGAGTATCAAATCTGGATTTGTACAACTATGTAAATGTAAGAATAATGTCCGAGTATCACTACAAAAAATTGATTTGAAGTCATTAAACACACGAGAAATGTTTGTCTCAAATCTTACAATCACATTTATCTCATCACTGTGAGGCCCAACTGATATGAACAATTCAAAAATAAATTACGCGGGTCCAATTCTCTAAAGTGCATATTTAATTGGAGCTATAATAGTCAAAAAATGTGAGCGTATAGTGTATCAAACATTACTCAACCCTCCTCCATCCAAACCATATAAGATCCATACAAAGCAAATGCTAACTTTAGAAAAACTAGAATAATTCAGTGGTAAAATGAACAAATGAAAACATGTTATAAATTTCATTTTATCATATAAGAAATTACAGAATGCTGTTGTTAAGTCGATAAGAGACGAGAAATGTCATTCATATATTTTTGCTCCATTTCAAACACGCCACTTGATCATTATAAACCAATCACAACACTTGTAAGGTTGATGAACAAGGGAACCATTTATCAAGCTGATATGGGAAAGCTCCATATATCATCTTTCATTCAGCGTGAGGAAGTTCCATGACCCTTATCTGTAATCATTATTATTATTTTTTATATAAACTTTATTTTTTGGAGGAGTTTTGGGAGTGGGGATCCAACTTGCTACAGCTTCATTTGCCCAGAAAGTCGTTTAAATGAACCATAAAGAGGCTGTGATCTCCTAAAACTGAAGATATCCTCTATTTTATCCGAGTGGGGTTGCAAAGCTTCAGCTTTGTACTCGGCAGAATGAAGGTTCCCATATACTCGTACACTTAATGTCCTCTTATTACGTGCACCGACTTCAATATATTCATTGAAGAAATCTGTAAGTTCTTGAAGAGTAAGATGCCTCAATGCTTCGACCTGTTCCAAAATCACAACTTCAGTCCAAGCATAATGCTATAACTAAATATCCATTTTCAGTCCATGTATGCTTTTGACACTTTCTTGACCAAGTCAATTCATCCAGTTTAAGTCCAACACGGACCTTTTCCTCTAATTTCCCTATTTACCTCACCTTTATTAATAGAAAAAGAGGTAGCAAGAAGAGGGAGAAAAAGGAAAGAAAAAACAAGAAACATAAATCAAAGTTTGCAGTCATACCTCAAAGTCTTTCCTGTCGAACTTCAAAGTTCCATCGTAAATCTCTCGCCAATAAAATGCTGATTCTTCCCTTAAGTTTTTGTGTCTCTCAAGCTTCATCTCTATCAATGTATTTACGTTGCTCTGAATGCAAGCAATTCAACAATGAATGGTATTCAGAACATGATGGGTCCACAATTCTTAAAGCTTATTTATTAAAGCTTCAGTTAGACACATCATTTTGCATATATATACACATTACACGCCTGTATCCTGTAGCCAAGATATAAGACAGTTACAAATTCAACTTATCATTATACTCATCAGGCCGACCATTTTGATGCAAAGACCAGAGCATTGACTACGTGAGGATAGCAACATTTCTCCGAGATTTCTGTTAACTTTTTTTGTGGCCTGATAAAATCTAAGATTTCCCAGAGATTTCTGATAACATTCAAGATATTTTTATCCCCTGAACATTTGATAAACTTCAGCCGTAAAAGTGCAAGAAATATGACTTTGGTTTTAGCGAGCTTACAAGCAGCACTTGAGAATGAAGTACTACAATAACACTCTCATTCCTTGTAGATGACGCAAATAAACTCCTGACCTTTATGTATGTGCACATGAAGCGAACTTCATTGACAAGTACTTTTTCAAAAAAATTCAAATTTCTAATTGTGGATATCCCTTATCATGCATGAGATCCACAATTGTTACATGCCTCCAGAAAGAATTAATTCAAAATTCCCATACAAGGAGTAGCTCTTACATATCTACTCAAAATAAGGATAACAAGAAACATTTTTGCATAAATTAGGATAAGGTAATAACAATATCCACATACTAGCAAAAGACTAAATGAAATATTATTAGAATTAATAATCAGACCTTGAATTCATCGATAGTCATCTCACGAAGCTTAGTCTCAAACATCTTCAGAAATGCCTCAACTCTCTGCTCAATGTCGCCAGGACCCTGTAAAGCAAGCAGAATACTAGGATTACCTGACAAGGTGATAAAGTAGAAATTATCAAAGAATGGTCGTGAATACCTTTACTGTGGATTGGATAATAAATTGTAGTCCACGTATGCCAGAATCATTCCTACATATGTTCAAACTAAAGTTAAAAAACAAGGTGCAACTCTTCCATACTGAGTATGGATATCAGGGACACTGTCAGACACACCTCTGCATGAGTACCGTAATGTACCCAAGTTGCTCAACTGATCGAAGTTGGTGAAACGCTGGTTGCTTCGCAACAAGGGCAAGAAGCTGGAGTTTAACATTCAACTTGAAGTCATCTCGACCAACCTACAGATTTCTTAAAGGATTACACATAAAAACAGCTTCAAAATAACAACACTAAGCAATTCATCCAACCAATTGACAGGATAGCCAGGAAAACAATACAAAGTCTAAATAAATACATAGAAGAAAGTGAGCACTTCATTAGCTTGCTAAGAAACAATAATTCTTTCACATAATAAACGCTAGTATCAGATAACAAACAGCTACTTTTTCTAGCTTACCATGAAATCTTTAAGGTATGAAAATATGCTTAGATGGATCAATGCAATCCAGACAACCAAAGTAGCCTAATACAAATATTACAAAATTGTCTTTCACAAAAAAGCAAAATTACCTGTATATAGTGCACAAGAGCAGAATTCTCGTCATCAGGATTAAGACATTCTGAAGGATAGAAGTAACCCATGCCACTCTCAAGCTTAACAACTCGATTTGTCAAATGCTGAGATGAGAATAAAGGTTGGCATAGAGGATTTGAACACTTAAAAAGAACATCCTCAATGTGCCTAATCATAGACTCTGCTTCATTGCTTTCAATGTTTCCTGCACAGCAAGTGGTAATTAAATGTTAAAGTCAAATTGTACGAAAACAACAGTAACTCACTAACCAAGGAAAACATGAGGTACGAGAACCTGCTATATAACACTCTAAAAAGGTCCTTGAGAGCATCACTGGTACAAATTTAGCAAGATCTTCAGCTTGAATATGAGGAAGTACTTCAAGCTCTTCCATCCAAGGCCAGGTACGATCTTGTAGTATCAATGAGCAATAGTACATTGCCTGCTGATAAGGTTGTTGATACTTGAAATTCTGGTACTCCTTGGTAACCAGTTCCTGATAAACAGTGTAAAAAAAATCATAAAATCTCTTGATATGTAAATATAAAAATCAAGATATTTTCTAAAATTACAAATCAAATATTCTAAGAACTCTTATTCTTCTGTTAACTGTGACATCCTTTTCAAAACTTGATAAAATTCTTTAAAAAGTAGAGTAAGAAAAATATTTGCAAATATGTAAGGGGAAAGAAGAAGAAAAGAAACCATGAAAGAAGCAAGCATGCCTATGGATACAATATAATTAGAAAATATAAATAAAAAATAAATAAACCAAGATGAACAAACTGGAGCAAAGATGAGTAACAAGCATTAGGCATTACCTTGATAACTGAGAACCTGTCAGTTTTCACTCTAAATGTTGCAATCTTTTCAACTATGGTTTCAAGTAGAATCCTTAACTTATGATTATAACCAAGGAGAGTCACCTGAAGAAGGAAATCACATATTAATAGTAAGTCATGAAATGATGCTACCATCCATAGAGAGAGAGAGAAAGAGCCAAATATAATAAATAAAGCTCGTCATTATTTTAGGTTGATTCCGTTCCCCTGTTTTCTATTTTCTTTTAAACTCCCCAAGAAATATTATCATATAAAGCATCCCAAAATTAGCAGGTTTAATTCTGATATAAGGGAGAAAAAGTTGACAGATAGATCAATTTAACCATGCCCTCGTGCGCTCATGCTTTAATTTATGCTTCTCTTTATTCCACTTGTCAAAATTTAGATCTTTATCAATTACAGAAGTGTATTTTTGAACTTATACTTTATAATCATATATCATTCAAATTTTGACATCATGGTAGCTGTTCTTTTCCCTTTTCACTTAACAGACCATAAATTACAGTTACTAACTTCTTTGTAAATTGCAATCTTGCAAAATTAAACGCTGATAAACAGAATACCTGAAAACCACTATCTGTGTGGTTTATGCCATAATACAAACCAGCAACCTGAGCATAATAAGCTGAAAAATGAGATACAGTAAGGACTTTCTTCAACTTACAGTACAAAGGTCAAGTCAGTGAAAAACATGCAACCTACCATATTCATTCAAGTAATCCATCAATAACCGGGTGAAAATATCAGTTAAAACTTCAGCTTCAGGAGAGTTGCCAGCATAGGGACAATTGAAATCTATCTTTACATAAGCCTTGGGAGTAGAAAATAATGTATCTGGTTTGTACCATAAAGCTGAATATGATGACCTGCTTAACAAAACTGGAAACTTGACCTGTTTCAAAAGATCAATAATTTAAGACAAATCAACATGCTGAAAATCAGTTAGATTTTACCAAGTGGCAACATATACCATACCTTCTCTTGAACAATCTTAAGTGATAAGTCAGTAGGAATGAATACATTAGATGCTGGAAGATGCAGATTTTCATTAGGAGCAGAAAGCACCCACTCCTGCAAAGAAAAAATTGTATATGCCTATCAAGTTCCATTCATGACCAATTTCACTATCTAACCAGACCTAATGAAGTCACTTGTGCAATCAGTAATCTATTAAAAATTGAAAATCCAATCCAAAAATTTGGCAGAATTGCTCATAGTAAGAGACCTGAATGATTGAGCCAGTGATTCTTTCACTAGAATATGCAGTCCCATACCATGGCTCCACTTTATCAGTTTTCCCTTCAAAATTTCTTGACTCCCAAAAGATTCTGCAGGACAGAGAAATAAACAGCTTACCTACCATCATAACAAAGGCAAGCTCACAGTAGTAGGAGCTCAATCATCATAACAAGAAATGACAATAAAGAAACACGATAGCTTTCAGAAAATAATAAAACAATAATCATTAATTTGTCATTTGAACTCCACTACAAGTTGACTGAATTCTGAAGCTCATCAAAATATGCTTATCTAAGGAGTATATTCAGTTCAATCAGAATAATGATTCACAAAAGAGGCATCATGTACATGATATTTTCAATCTTCCTTCATCAAATCATACTGATACACTTTTAGCTGATTTTCTGGTGGAACGCCATCAAATAGCATAATTTACTTCACAATGCTGTCAATAGATCTATTAAGTCATATCACCACAAAGTTTGACCAGGCTCTCGAGAATAGGAAAACCACTAGCTATTATATCGTTTGAAGCACCACAATTGCTTCTTTATTCATTCAAACTCCATTCAAATTACTTAACACTGTATTTGCTCAAGGATCAACCTTCGACACCTTTATCAATCACTAATTATGTCAGTATGATAAAAAATTTAATGCATTTATCATATTTTAAACCACACAAACAGTTCAACCTTCAAAGCAACATCTGGTTTTACAAAACGGGGAATTCAGCACCACATAAACAAATAAAATAGTTCCAATAAATTTCATCAAAAACCTGAAAATCTTTCACCACCATTTGCATGGGTTTGGAAAATATCTAATTTATCATGAGTTTAAATTACTTAAAATGCTAACAGAGTCCTCTCAGAATAATCTTAAAGATAGACCTGTATCTGGTGGCCAAGTTCAGTAAAATTGTGATTCACATATGAGATGCAATAGTCTTGCAAATTACATGAAGAAACAATCTTATGCAACACACTTCCTGTAGATAAATCTAAAGCTTCTAATTGTACTATGCTTACCGAACATTGTTAGGAGAAAGTTGATCCAGTACCATTTGGATAATATTTGGGCTAAATTTAGATGGCAAGGAAGATCCAACCAACCAATCTTTTGGGGGATACAACTGTAAAACAACAAAGATGCATTAAGTGTTGGATGCAATAATTGATATAATCTTGCCGAATCAATGCAGGTTTTCTTGGTGAAAAACCCTATTGCTAAGATCATATTAGTTAAAAGCAAGCCGAAATAATCCCATTCCCAACACCAGGAAAGAGCATTGCATTTCCTGAAAGTCAAGAATGTTCCCAAGAACTAACCAACAATAACAAAATTTAGTTGTTATAAATCTGACAAAGATAAGAATTGTGATTCCTATCTCCAGAAATGGAACATAAGTCAGACATCTCAAACTAACCAATGAAAAATAGAAAAAGAAAAGGAAAGAGAAGAGGGAGAGGGGGGCGGCAGAGAACTGCTACATGCACTGAGAAATTTCTGATGCGGGGAGAGTCACATCGTAAAAGTTCATTTCGCAAGAATTAATTATGCAAAAAGCAGTTTACATTTGACCAATGTTGTCCCAAAATTGTTGTGAAATAAATTTTCTGTGTTAGACCATCACTAGGAGAGAGCACTTTTTGAGAGTGAAATTATGAAAATGGCAAGGGTGTCAATTTAAATTTTATGTAAAGTAAAATATAATTTATATGAGTGAAAATTTTAAATACAATAATACTTTAAAGTAAACTTTATAAATAATTTAAATACAACAATTACTTAATTTAAAACCAAAGATTCCAGTTTTCCTTATTTTCTTGCTGTTGTTTTTTTTATGTGGTTTTCTCCTAGATAATAGCTTATGCTGTCTTCATCTTGTACCCTTCATTTCTTAACACAATTCTTCTTTTATCCAGTAAAGATATCCTCCAGCCTCAAAAAAAGGTCTATCCATCTCCCCCCCTTCTTGAAACCTTATCAAGGAAGCACCATAAGAAAGCTAGAAAGAGAACCTTATCCCACAAAAGATTTAACAGTATAAACCTCTCCTGAAAAATCCTTGACATTCTGTTCAAACTAAATAAATCAAAGTAGTGCAAACAAACATCCCCATGAAAGAAATTACAAATAAATATAAAAAGATGCAGTATCTTACCTTCATATTCGATGCAATATTAACGACATAATCAATAGGACGAATTTTGTCCTGATAATGGAACTTGGTCTCACAAACAGCTGAAAGCTTCAAGAACAAGTGATTACCAAAAAAAAATTGCATCAATCAGAAAGCATGAAAAACTTTGAAAATAGAATTGTCAGTCTTACACAAAAAATCCTCATTGAATTATATAAATAATGATATGATACACCCAAGTTATTAAATTGAATTTCATTTTCACATACAAAAAGTCAGGAACTTTTTGGAATATTCTACAGTGCAGTTTAAGCAACAAATAAATATAATTTTTACTGAAGCAATCAATCGGGCTAGTGTTAAAAGGTTATCCTTAAGTTTATTTTTATATATCTTATTTATTAGTTCATTATAGCCAATTCTTTAAATAATTAAGCAGCTAACTGATAATGCATATAAAATGGGATGAAGATGGAATCTTTTGGAAAGCATCTTCTTACTCTAAATTCAACATGTTTCTATCAAAAAAGCTTATTATCCCTAGTCCACTCTATTTTGACTGATTCCCAGTAACCATAACAATTACTGCATAGTTCTTCAACATATTCTTACGCACTTCAGCCATAGCTCTTATACACCTCCCCATAATCCAACACCTCACAAATAATACATTTCATTGGGCTTTAGTTGTTCATAAATTAGCTCCTCATCTGGAAGTATTTGATGGTTACACGCACTGAGCCTATGTTGGGAATTGCCAAAACTAATCATCTTACAAGATTTANTGAGCCTATGTTGGGAATTGCCAAAACTAATCATCTTAGAAGATTTAAAAATATATATATATATTCTCTTGCCAAAAATATTGAAAAATTGATAACCAATGATTCATCTCAATAATATAGAAATGAGGGGTCAGTGATAACGCAGGAATACAGGATGAAAAGAAACATGCCAACATCTTTTTTCTTTTTGTTTTGGTGAACCAAGGTAAACGATTATGTATGAAAACATCAAAAAGCACATCCTGATGTCGTAATATATAGGCGTGTAAACCCCTCTCCCCCCCTCTTTTTTTACATTTTTATTTTTTATTCCTTCCTTTCTTATCCCTTTCCTTCCTGACCAGTCTTTTACACGCACAGTTGACATGAAGTTGAACTACATTAAACTTATAAAATCGTTAAGTAATACAGATTTGTTGCAGATAAGGAAAAGAAGGCATAGGTTGATAAAAGCAATCATGCAGGACATACAGAGGTTTACACCAGCATACATTATCCATATCCATACCTCATCAAATATCCATTTGCATACACCAGAGTGTTGTAGAAGTTCAATGTATTTGAATAACAAGCCTACAATATCTTGTATGCGCTCTACAAATTCCACACAGAGGCATCATTAAGTTTATAGAATTCATAAGCCAATGTATCAGGTACCTTAAATAACTTCAAACCCAAATAGGAAAAATGACGGGAACAAAATTGCAATCTCTGCCATAGTCAACAAATGCTTACAAGCTAACATGATAAAGATTAATGAGAGAGGGAAAGATATGGACAGATAGAGAATGAAAGAGATAGATCTAACCATGCCCAGCATCAGTAAGATCAATTACTACTTTAAAGAAAGCATACTCCAAACTCCAATCTGCTTCACCTGCAGACAAGCCCGTAGCCCATCCTACAAATCGAATTTTTCAGTAAAATCAAGACTGCTCATGACAGGTAGAAGCTAAAATATGTCTACATGAATGTCTCAAGAAAGCAGTTATCCAGAAAATCATATCTTTATCCATGAATTATAAGGTAAGTGACAGCCAAAAAGAATTGATATCCATTATGAAAAGGCTAGACTTTGACTTTGTACATATTACATCTCCCTTCTTGCACCTTCCACATCTAATTAAAGCTTCAAAGTGATACAAGCTTTCTTCCAATAGACTGTTTTAATGTTTTTGCTCCACTACCATTTGAGGAATACTTTTTTTTTGTGGCCATTTAAGAACCACTCAAAATCAGCAAAAGCAAGTCTTTCTTTTGCCAAATGAAGTAATGAAACGGAACTTAAATTTAGACTTCTTGGTTTCCAACCAGATGCAAACAATAAAATAATGCTACAGAAACTCTACAACTACATAAAATATTTTTTTAACTCCAGCAACCAATTCTCTATCTTCTGTCCACATTAGAATATAAGCTACAGCAAGAGTCATCATCCCTAAAACCTTTATTCCTAGTGTAGTTCAATCAGACAAGGGAAAATGGTATGCAAATTTACAAGCAATGCTTAGTAGCACTATTTTATTCTTTTCAATAAAAGATTCACTTTCAAAAAACTGTCTTCTGATAACATTGCAATAGGCACTTAATCAGAACAACTTCTCATTTAGTTCATTACCCAAGAAGACATCAAAAGATGCTCATAATACAGTAGTTCATCTTATTTTTTGTTTGCACTGAGTGCATTACAAATTTACAATTATAAAATGTCTTCTAAGGTTTGAAATCCATATTCCACCATTCCAGAATAAAAGAAAAATATGCTTAGATTTGATGGAGGATATAATAGCCATCGTCAAGGTAAGAATTGCATATTATTAGATTAACTGTAAACAAACAAGGCAAGTGGCTTTACCAGAAAATTGATAATGAAATATGTAATGAGGTACATAACCCACCCAATGTTTTCAAGATGTAATATAAAGATCCTTCTCCTTCATGGCCAATAAGATGACCAAGATACCTGCATGGCCCTTCCATGTAATTATGAATCTCAGGGGTCACTGGCCATATGATTCTCAATTTATGACCTTGTTTGATTGGGACAGCTTTGACGAGAATCTAAACAGAAAACCAAAATCAGATCACTCATTACCTATTAGAATGTGTTCTGAAGGAGTTAGACTTTACCATGGAGTTAGCAATAGAACAATGTATACCTCCAAATGCTCTGATTTGCATGGCTGACCAGGAGGGTGGAAACAACTTAGGTCAATGTTTCGAATGTCCTGGAACTTTTCTTCCACAAGGGTTTGAACTTTATCAAGGGTTTCTGAAATTATTCATGGGCAAGTAGTTTTATTCATAGCCATTTCAAAACAACCAGGTCTATTTGTATCTAATACAGAAAATATCAGTTACCAATTGTATATACAACTAGGTGCATTATATTGGCTGAATAATTTGCTTCATAGAATTTGATAAGCTCGCTCCTTGTGTCCAACCCTTTTGCTTTTGGTCGAACCTCCAAAGTGTCCCAATTCCCTACATGAGACATGAATTGATCAACTTCAGGCAACTTATTGCGAAATATTGTCCAGTTACCTCAGAAAAGCTGCAGACATGGATGTGAGGCAAGGAACAATATAAAGCAGTCACACAAAACATAATCTGCTTAACCATTTCCACAATTAATATTAACAATGAATCTTTCAAGTGGGTATAAAATCTAAAGAGAAATTTCTTATAAAATTTAGCACAGTTGGGCAATGGTTACAAAATACAATGAACAATTCTACAGAGAGAGATTTTGTTGAAGGTGGCAGATGAATAGGACCAAAACAAACTTGTTCCCAGTTGAATGAACACATTGAAGTGCCACTAGTTACATGACAAACTTACATAGAAAATAAAGAATGAGAGAAAAAGGCAAGTGATCTATAATTGTTCCAAAAAGCTTAGGCTATTCAAATAACTAAGGTCATAGTTACTCAACCTTCTGATTAGAGGAAAAGTCAATATCATTTGACTACAGATAAACACTTCACAGAACAAAAGTCGAGATTTCAGTCGCAAGATGAAAAATTCTAGTCAAAATGAGGATGCCGTGCTGTGATTTAAAATACATGACAAACTGGAATGTTTATAATGTCGACTGTAGCCAGACAAAAGTTTCTATATTACATCTTCCAATTAAGGTTTTAAACTTTCCCAAGCATTTGTAGACTGTAGCCACAGCATCTCCCATATAGTACAAAGACGTTTCAGAAAAAAAATTTATATCCCCAATTTTAAAGAGATTACTTCATAATAAGTATGTAATGTTGCATTTCAAAGTGTTGAATTACATAGAAAGCCAGATCCTGAAAACTGGTGGAATTAGATGAGGCAAACACAAAGAGACTTAAGTGCATGCATTTCTTCATTCAATGACAAAAGAAAAAGAAAACAAAACTGAAGGAAGATGAAACCCAGCTTCTGACTTCCATTATTATCTTCATCAAACAGAACTATTTTCAATAAGACCAAAAACAATCTTATCTAATACCATTTTTCAAAATAATTCTCAAAATAGTGATGCAAAGATGAGAAACAACATCTGCATCCCATAGATGCCCATCTAAAAGAAGAACGAAGACCAAAGAAATAGTAAAGCATCAACATAGACCAAGTATTCAAAACACACCTCTGTTAAAAAGATATCAAACACTAACCAGTACTGAATTTATGATATGGATGATCCTCAGCACTGAGATGTTGCTGAAGCTGCACAGATAATAATGTTTCACGGGGAAGAGAGAGTGATTAGAAATAAGTTCTTCCAATAAAGGCTTAACTAACAAAATTTGAAATGCTAGTAAAGGACCAAAATACATATCAACAATCATTGAGGATCAGAAATTTATTACTTTCCTTTACTAAATGCAACAAAAGAGAAAACTTTGCTCCCAATCCCAATACCCTTGGAGGCATCCAGGCAATTACAGAAGCCAAATGTTCTTCCCCCCTCTTTTCTTTTAGAAAAAGATATATTATTAAAGAGGAAGGGAAAGAGCCAAATGTTCTCCCTTATCTCTGAGGAATGCCAAGTTCACATATTTCATAAGACCCACAGGTATCAGTAAATTACAAATAGTCTTTGTAAGTCCCATCACAACCAACATCTCACCACCTCAGCAGCATTAGGTCATCTCTGCAACTACTATAAGTTATTCAAAAGGTGAAGAAAATAAAGCAATGGCCAGACTTTTCCAGAAAGGGGATCCTTACGGCAAAGGATAAGGGGGGAAAATGGAGTTTACAACCAAGTTTACAACAAAAAATGGACTAGTCTCACACCCTGAGTTGTCTAAATATTTAGCTGTGTGCTGAACAAGTGCATGCACGTGTGGTTACTTGTGCACATTTTTGTGATTGGGGAACCATGCCATGTCCAGCGCCTGCTTGCCCCAAATTAACTATTTACAGTCTTGAAGCAATCTTCTACTGTATATAAAACTGTATATCATCCTTAACAAAATGGAGAGATATTTCTCTGTGGTTATCCTACCGGAAGAACTGCTTCATAATCAAATAAAATTTTAAAATTTTGTCTTCCCACTCAATTTACCACACAGCCCCTTGAACACACAGCAAAGGCAATAATGGATACCTGGTTCATTCTCCAAGCATCAGACAGTAAGTTCTTCTGGTTTTCTGTCAGAAAAGGACGGACAGGAAGAATACTCAGTTAAAAAGGGAGAGAGAAAACTTAAGACACAAGATTACCAGGATTATCTAACCAGAGTCAACAGCTTTAATTTCCCTCATGGTAGCATCAGCAGACATCAGTGGTTTAAGGAAGAACTGAGCAAATCTGAAGGACAAACCATAGCCTGAGCTCAGAACTTTTATAACAATATTTTCAGAAGAAAGAAAAATATGAGGGAAATCACTACAGAAGGATTCTAACCTACCTGTCCAAAGCCTCTTCAAAACCATCTGTGTTAACATCAAAATAATAGTTGGTGTCCTCAGAGGATGTAAAAGCATTGGTGCTTCCTCCATGCTGTGTCAAGAAGACAAACAACAGAGATCACCAAAAGTGATTAGCAAACAAATGTGAGAGTAACTTCAAGAAAACAGTCACATAAGTATTTAATAAGATGCAAAAATGAAAAAGATAATGCAGGATTGCACTCTAGAAATTTCTGCCATTTATAAAAATATGTCAATAAAGAATGATAATGACAAGCATACCCTCATACACAAAAGAAAACAACCCATCTATATATGTGTGAGTTGAAGTATAGGATATACATTGTTAGAATATTCAATATTGATTGACTGTGAATATTGTAGTTATTATAGCTTATATCTAAGCTTGTAACTAGGATGTGATTAGGCCCATGATTAGGGTTGTATTTATTGTACAGTTAATATAAATAATACCTGTGAGAAGCTAATCTCACATACTTCCACCATTTCTCACATGGTATCAGAGCAATTTTAGTGAGAAAAATTTCTCCCTTCCCGCAGTGCAATTTTCCAGCAGTGCTCCCTTGCTGTGCTTTCATTTCCAGCAGTGTTATCACTAGGGTTTAGTGGCTGTGCCTCTTTCTAGCCACCCTAGGATTCAAGTTTTCAAAATCCACCTCCATAGTCAAAGTCAGAAGCCTCTGATCGGCCCATCCCCGGAATCGCCTCACCATCTACCGCTGCACGCACCCACACGCGCTGCTTCCGTCTCTGCGAGTGATGCCCACGCGCCGCCAACTTCTTCCGTGCGTGGAGGCGCGTGGCTTCTCTGATTGTCGTGAAACTTTCCAGATCCCTCCTCCGGCGTATTTCCAACCTATTCCTGCCCTTATTTTGGTGTTATCAGATCTGAACAGCATCGTATCAGTTCTGTTCTCTCCCATTTTTTTTAAAGGTTAGGACTTTGTTTTGGAACCAACAGATCCGAATGACTTTTTCAGACAACACCACTGCACGTCAACCATTCCACACTCTCTCTTCTACTCCAACTATCTGTGCTGAAAAATTAACTGGTTCTGGTAACTATATGACATGGTCTGTTTCTGTGGAGTTGTGATTCTTAGGCCAGGGCCATGAGGAACACTTGGTAAAACAAGTTAAAGATATCCCTGATCAGGATAAGCCTAAGTGGAAACAGGTTGATGCATTGCAATGTCCTCTGGCAGTCTATTGATTGTACTCTTGTTGGCCAATATCGGCCATATCGTACTTGTTATGAAGTTTGGCACAAAGCCAAGAAGCCCTACTCAAATGATATAAATTGTTTGTATAATGTTGTCTCCAGTATGAAGACGATTAAGAAACAAGATCTGTATATGCAGACCTATCTGGGGCAGATTGAGACTCTTCAACATGAATTCAATGAGATAATGCCCTTTTCAGCTGATGTTGCACAATAAGAAGAGCATCGTGGCAAATTCTTCATGGTTCGTTCTTGCACTAGCCGGCTTGCCATCTGAATTGGATTCGGTCCGCAATCAAATTCTAGCCAATCCTGGGGTTTCTACTATGGATACTATGTTTGAGCAGCTGATTCGTATTTGAGCACCTACAAGCGTTTCTGTTTCAGCTACCCCGACTGATTCTACTATTCTAGCCTCTTAGGTGAACCATCGAGAGGATAGTAAGGGAGAACGTGGTGATCAGCGTTTCCGAAACAGGAATCGACCTCGGTGTACTCACTGCCATAAAATTGGTCACACAATGGACTGTTGTTTTCTCCTTCATGGTCGACCTACTAAGACTGCGAATGTTGCACAGTATGATTCTTCATCTGGTGTTGTATCTGTATCTGCTACTGACTATAATGAGTTCCTGCGATTTCGAGAGACCAAACAGTCCACCTCCACAGCCTCTGTTGCTCATACTGGTAATTCTATTGCTTGCATCTCTCAATCATCCTCACTTGGACCCTGGGTTCTTGATTCTGGTGCTTTAGATTACATGACTGGTAACAAGAATCTATTCTCTAAACTCACTTACTCTACTTCATTGTCCACTGTTATCTTAGCTAATGGCTCACAAACCAGAGTAAAAGGCATTGGTCAAGTCAAGCCCTTGCATTCTTTATCTTTAAATTTCATCCTTTTTGTACCAGGGTGTCCATTTAATTTGATATCTGTTAGCAAATTAACCCAAACCCTACCTTATTCTGTTACCTTTGTAGCTAATTCGGTTCTTGTCCAGGATCGGAACACTAGGAGGACAATTAGAGTAGGACGTGAGTCCCATGGATTATACTACCTCACCACATCATCACCTCTTGTGACTTGTACTACTGTTGATTCACCCGAACTTCTCCATTATCGTTTGGAACATCCCAGTTTACAAAAACTCCAAAAGATGGTGCCTAGCATTTCCCGTATCTATACTTTAGAATATGAGTCTTGTCAATTAGGAAAAAATGCTCGTAGTTTGTTTCCTAGTCGTGTCAATAAACAAGTTAAGTCTTCATTTGCCTTAGTTCATTCTGATGTATGGGGTCCTAGTCGAGTCAACTCAACTTTGGGCTTTCAGTACTTTGTAACATTTGTCGATGACTTTTCTCGATGTACTTGGTTATTTCTAATGAAAAACCGTTCTAAACTATTCTCTATTTTTCAAACTTTTTGCTCAGAGATTAAAACTCAGTTTGGTATCACAATTCGCACCTTGAGAAGTGATAATGCATGTGAATATTTTCCTGCTCCCTTTCAATCTTTTATGACTTCTCAAGGTATTCTCCATCAATCCTCTTGTGCTCATACCTCTCAACAAAAGGAGGTGGCTAAGCGGAAAAACAGACACCTAATTGAGACTGCGCNTAGGGAAAAGGAATGGAAGCTCAAGGGAGTGAGGGAGGGTTCATGTATAAGTGAGAAAGTCTTAACAAAAAATGACGTCGTTTTATCAATACAAATTTCAAAAAATATATATAAAATGTATTATATGTATATTATGTGTACAGTACGGGGCGGGGCGGGGTGGGGCAAGGCTTGCCCATCCCCGGACCCGCCCCTATACAATTACCCATAAAATTCCCCATACCCATTTTTTTGCCCCATACCCGTACCCGTGCGGGTAAAAATACCGGGGCCCCATCGGGTCTGGGGCAAATTGCCATCCCTATTGAGAAGTGATAATGCATGTGAATATTTTCCTGCTCCCTTTCAATCTTTTATGACTTCTTAAGGTATTCTCCATCAATCCTCTTGTGCTCATACCTCTCAACAAAAGGAGGTGGCTAAGCGGAAAAACAGACACCTAATTGAGACTGCGCGTACTCTCCTCCTTCATAATAATCTTCCGTTGCGTTTTTTGGGAGATGTAGTTCTCACCTCTTGTTATCTGATTAATCGGATGCCATCCTCAGTATTACAAAACCAGGTGCCTCATTTTCTTTTATTTCCCAACCAGCCACTCTACTCTCTTCCTATTCGTGTCTTTGGTTGCACGTGTTTTGTTCATGATCTCACTCAAGGTAAAGATAAGTTGCAAGCCAAATCTCTCAAATGTGTCTTTTTGGGTTATTCCCACTTGCAAAAGGGTTATCATTGTTTCTCTCCTGCACTAAAACATTATATAGTCTCCCATGATGTTACTTTCTTTAAGACAACTTCATTCGTCCCCTCTTCAGGACATTCTAATGCTCCAGAACATTCTAGTGTTCATAATCTTCTTATTTCCTTCACTAGTCTTGTTCCAAAAGTTGTTTTCTCTGTTGACTCAGCTCCTCCTTTCCTCACTTACCATTGTCGACCTCAACCCAAACCTATTGAGAATCCTGTCACTGAGAGCCTTGTCACTGACAGTGAGAGTCCAATTTCTAATGACAGTCTTGCCACTAACCCAATGGACTTACCTCTCGCTCCGGTTGCTTCTCCAGTTCTGGTCTCTGACATGGATTGTTCCATTGCTGATCGCAAAGGTATTCGTTCTACTCGTAACCCTTACCCTATTTACAATTTTGTGAGCTATCACCATTTGTCTCTCCCATATTCTGCCTTTGTATCGTCTTTGTCTTCTATTTCAGTTCCTAAAAATACAGGTGAAGCTCTTTCTGACCCAGGGTGGCGTAAGGCAATGATTGATGAGATGGCTGCCTTAGATTCCAATAGCACTTGGGATTTGGTTCCTCTCCCACATGGTAAATCTACAGTTGGTTTTCGTTGGGTTTATACGGTCAAAGTTGGCCCTGATGGCCAAATAAATCGTTTGAAGGCTCAACTGGTTGCAAAGGGATATACCCAGATCTATGGCCTTGACTATGGCGATACATTTTCCCTTGTTACCAGGATGGCCTCTATTCGTCTTTTTCTCTCTATTGCAGTCATTCACCACTGGCCCCTTTATTAGCTTGATATTAAAAACGCCTTTCTACATGGTGAATTGCAAAAAGAAGTCTATAAAGAACCACCTGGGTTTGTTGCTCAGAGGGAGTTTAGATTGGTATGTCGACTTCGTTGATCTCTCTATGAACTTAAACAATCTCCACAGGCTTGGTTTGGGAGATTTAGTGCAGTTGTCCAAGCATTTGGTATGATTCGGAATGAGGCCGATCACTCAATCTTTTACTATCATTCATCCCCTAACCAATGCATTTATCTAGTTGTCTATGTAGATGACATTGTGATTACAGGGAATGACCAAGATGGTATACAAAAGATCAAACAACATCTATTCCAGCACTTTCAGACAAAGGATTTGGGCAAACTCAAGTATTCTCTAGGAATAGAAATTGCTCAATCACAAAAGGGTATTGCCATCTCACAACGGAAATATGCCTTGGACATTTTGAGAGAAACAGGCATGTCAAATTACAAACCTGTGGATACTCCAATGGATCCAAATGTCAAGCTTCTACTTGATCAGGGGAAGCCTTTAGCAGATACCGGAGACTTGTTGGAAAACTCAACTATCTCACAGTGACACGGCCTGATATTGTCTTTCCGATGAGTGTAATTAGTTAGTTTTTGAGTTCTCCATGTGACAGTCATTGGGATACAGTGATTTGTATTTTAAAATACATCAAGAAGGCACCGGATAAAGGTCTCTTGTATGAAGGTAGGGGACATACTTAGGTAGTTGGCTATTTAGATGCTGATTGGGCAGGATGTCCATATGATAGATGCTCAACTACCGGATATTGTGTATTTGTTGGAGGCAATCTAGTGTCGTGAAAGAGCAAGAAACAGTCTGTTGTTGCTCGGTTCACTGCTGAGACAGAATACCGAGTCATGGCTAAAGTAACTTGTGAGCTCATATGGCTAAAACAGTTATTCCAGGAGTTAAAATTTATGAAAGTTCAGCAAATGAAATTAACATGTGATAACCAAGCAACTCTTCACACTGCCTCTAATCCAATCTTCCATGAAAGGACCAAACATATAGAGATAGACTGTCATTTTATTAGAGAGAAGATACTTTCAGGGGATATCACTACTGGTTTTGTCAGATCAAACGATCAGTTAGCAGATATTTTTACTAAGTCTCTCGGAGGCCCTCAGGTTAACTACATTTGTAACAAGCTTGGAACATATGATATGTATGCTCCAGCTTGAGGGGGAGTGTTAGAATATTCAATATTGATTGACTGTGAATATTGTAGTTATTATAGCTTATATCTAGGCTTGTAACAAATATGTGATTAGGCCTATGATTAGGGTTGTATTTATTGTACAATTAATATAAATAATACCTGTGAGAAGCTAGTCTCACACACTTCCACCATTTCTCACATACATATATTACAAACATGCACATATGACATACGGGAGCATTCCAGCTTTTTGCAACCTCACTCAAAACAACTGAATAGNCTCACATACATATATTACAAACATGCACATATGACATACGAGAGCATTCCAGCTTTTTGCAACCTCACTCAAAACAACTGAATAGAAAAGAACCTTGAAAAAAATATTCTGCATGTAAATAAATACTTTCAAAGAGGACGGTTCAGGAAAAAATGCATGAAATAAAAATATAGCATAGTCTTAGCCCGCAACTTCTGACAACAGAATGACAATAAAGGTCTGAAGACAAGTTATATGAGCCCATGATTACTTTCTCTACCCACCCCCCACTGGAATGAAAATTCAGGTCAAGTCATGTACCAGATTACTATAGTATGTGATTCAGATCACCAAAATTGGCAACCCAAAATTATATTTAATTTAATAAAAAAAGTGTAGACATAGAAGACATGTAAAACAAAAGCAAAAATATCATAATATTTCAGTAGTTTATACTAGAAATTTGTTACACTTCTGGTTCTGTAGGTCTTTATATCTCTAATTAACAGCTTTTCTTTTTCCCAGCAGTTTCTGCCTTTTTATAATTTTGGTGCTAGACTCCGTTGAGTCTGTTCTGCAAACTCTGCAATTCGGTTTCGTTCAGTTAATCTATGCAGTTTCCCCCCTTTTCCCCCTCTCAAATAGTTTCTAGCTTTCTGCAGACTTAAGAGAAGAATTCTGTCAAACATGTTTTGAGAACTTTATAATCTGTGTTCTTTTTTTATCAGTTTATAATCTGTTAAACATGTTTTGCCAACTTTAAAATCTGCAAACTTTAGTAATTTTTAATTATTAATTGCCAATATACTCACTGATTGGAAATAAGAAGCTCTGCAGTGCACACATTTTATGACTTTGAAAATGTTAAATGAAAGTTCAGGCATTGGCATTCTAAAACGTATCAATCATCCCCAGAAACTAATAGCATCACTAACGTGAATCAAGTAAGAGCCATTGGTAAGGAGCAAAATGTGTCAACTTATTCTACACACAGTATTAAGAAAATTCTAATGCATCTATAACAATTAAAAAGACTAAGGTATCTGAAAATTATGGCAACAACTACCTCAGTAATGTACTTGGAGTAGCTATCTTCCTCTGGATACTTTTCACTGGCATAAAACAGCATATGCTCTGTAAGTAACAAAAATCAAGTGATCAGAATAAACTTTTGACATGGATAAGATCTGCATCCCACCCTAAGAAGCCNCCCCCCCCCCCCCCCCCCCCCCCCCCCCCCCCCGGGTTTCCCAAAAAAAACATTGGTATAAACAATAATACTGAATGTCACCTGTCAATAGGATAACAGGTTGGCTGCAAGTTTTCTATCATTAAAATTGATAGTTGTTTTCTACAACCGAAGCTAGTATCATTTGTCTCACAGCAATATAATCTTAGATGTTTCGGAACACATCAATCTCATATAGTCCTTTACAAGGAATTTTCTCCAATTTAGCAAACCAAAAATTCTTCCAGTAGTAATGCGATCAAAATCATATACATATAGGAATGTACAAAATAGGCCAAGCAAAATAGCATCAAAATTTACCAAGAAAATGGGCGAGGCCCTCAAGGCCTTCTGGATCACTGAAGGAACCGACACCAACATCCATAGAAGCAGCACACTGGAAAATAACAAAAACAGATATTAAAACACTAGGGAATTTGAATAGAAAACATGGAAAGAAATTGATAAATGAATCTAGAACAAAGATCGAAACAATTTCACCTTATCCGTATCGGGATCGCTAATGAGGAGGACCTCAAGTGAGTTCCGAAGGACGATCCTTCTGTAATCCCTCTTATCCGTACGGGCTTTGACAATCTCAACCTCTTCCTTCCCCACCGCCATCTTCGTCTTACGCCTTTCTCCCCAGAGTTACACTGTCACTGAAACTTTCTTCTTTCAATGATTTACAGTGTCAGTATCACTAAGCTGTTTGTTCCTCTCCAATTCAACTGAAGGAGTAAGAGCCTCACAAAAAGTAAGATATTTATGGATAGGAGAAGGAGTGATTCTTATGAATATTGTACATTTGCAAACTAATTACACATATAAGGCACATTTCAAACTATTTCCACAATTATGGTAGTTTTTTTTTTTACTTTTTCTCTTTAGTGTTGCATTTTAAACCGTAATAGAGAGTCGCATTTTGGTTCCAGGCTCTTTTAAGGAGCCGAATTTTGGCATGAAATTTTTTTTTATTTTTTTTATTTTTGCAAGTAAGAAGTCAAATTATGGTATAGAATGGAGCCGAATTTTGGCTCCCTCCTCCTTTAAGGAGCCGAATTTTGGCATAAACAAATTTTATTTTATTTTTTAATTTTGAAGGAAGAGTCGAATTATGGTGATAGGAGGGAACCGAATTTTGGCTCCCACCTCCTTTAAGGTGTCGAATTTTGGCATGCCAAAATATTTTTTTTTTTTTTAATTTTGTTGAGAGGAGTGTCGCATTTTGATTTTCTCATCAAGCTGAGAAGAAGCTAGGAGAAGGAACAGTAATAGAGAGACAAGTTTGAGAAGGCTAAGGTTGGTGTTGGTCATGTGATGAACACATTTTTTATACAATAGTTATTCCTCATACTTAGTCTTTTAAACCTCTTTTAGGCTGAATTAAGTAGATTTGTACCTCATTTGATGACTTTAGATCCATTTGTGCCTAATTGCAATTTTTAGCAATACTGAACATTTTATGTTGTCTCTGTGTTTCGTGCATATCTTGAGTTCTGGATGTCTAAAAATTTCGAGTCATACCTTGTAGGAAATCTGAGAGAATTGTCTACAACTTTTTTTCAGGGCTCCAAAGCCAATTCGGACGTCCAGAAGGTCATATGCAGCCTGGAAGACAGAGAAGACATGCTGTCATAGGATCCTGACCTACATGTAGTGTTTGGGCCATAACTTGAGTTGTGGATGTCATATGGACTTGAAACTAGTACCATTGGGAAGCTAACAGACAGAGCTTCAATTGTTATGAAGACTAGTTCATCATATTTTATATTGAAGATGGTCTTATTTGTGGTCGAAGTTGGCTGATAGTTCCAGACACCTATTGGCACTTAAATGGGCCTAACGTCCTCATGACAAGTCCAAATTGGCCCAAACCAAAGCCCAATTAAAGCTAAGGCCCATGGGAACAAGTGTACCCTAAGGGCAATTTGGGTGTGCATGTAATTTTGGAGATCTATATCAGCACAAAGGGGCAGCCGAAATTTATATCAAGTCATTTAGATATTTTAGACAGCTTTTGAGCTTTCCTTAGTCTTTAAGTTTTCTCTTTAGATATTTTGTAAGAACTTGGCTTCTCTTGTTCATGGAGGGCTAATTCATCAAATCAATCCAGGTTTTGGCTGTTCTGATTATTGGTTTTAAGATTATGTGTTGTTGTTATTCATTTAGTTGTTAATCAAGTTCTTTCAATCCTCTAAAATATTCTGTTTGAATTGCTTAATTCGGATTTGGATTTTCATATTCTGTTTGCATGTGATACAAAAGAATTGTATAGTTAATTAATGTTTCTGAACTTTTGGATGAATTAATTACCTTAGCTGGATCATGAACTTAAGTAAAACTGGACTTGAATGTTTGTTTAATTCATTTAGTCTTAGTTAAAACCGAATTCTGGTTGCTTAACCAGTGGACATCCATAGAATATTGAGAGGCATCTTGATATGTTTTAAAGGCCAAGAACATAGTTAATAATTGAATGGATCATTGGAAATCAATGATGGACTAAAATCAGAATCAGTTAAGACTTGGATTGATTGTTTTCCCTAAAACTTTACCACTTACAATTAATTTCTGTCAAACACTTGAACAAACAAAACCCCCATGTTGATATGGTTCTTAATATGATTCACTAAATAGAACAATCATTAGGTTCGACTTAGGGCTGCCTTATGCTACAAGTAGCTTAGGTAACCGACCTTAAACTTTAACTAATTTGAGGAGCCTCGGCAGCTCATCATCATGTGAACAATTGATTGCTGTCTTTTGTTCATTTCTCCATTGTTTAAAAAAGGCCATGTGGACAATTGATTCCTTCTTCTCTTTCTAATTAACATGGCCAACACCAACCTCAGCCTTCTCAAACTTGTCTCTCTATTACTGTTCCTTCTCCCAGCTTTTTCTTAGCTTGATGAGAAAATCAAAATACGACACTCCTCTTAGCAAAATTAAAAAAAAAAAAAATATTTTGGCATGCCAAAATTCGGCACCTTAAAGGAGGTGGGAGCCAAAATTCAGCTCCCTCTTATCACCATAATTCGACTCCTCCTTCAAAATTAAAAAAAAAAATTGTTTATGCCAAAATTCGGCTCCCTTCTATACCATAATTCGATTCCTTACTTGCAAAAATAAAATAAAAAAATAAAAAAAATTTCATGCCAAAATTCGGCTCCTTAAAGGAGCCTGGAACCAAAATGCGACTCTCCATTACGGTTCAAAATGCGACACTGAAGAGAAAAAGTAAAAAAAAAAAACCACCGTAGTTGTGAAAATAGTTTGAAATGTGCCTTATATGTATAATTAGTTTACAAATGTACAATATTCACAAGAATCACTCCAGGAGAAGACTATTATGGGTCTTTTGATTTCTGGTTTTAAAAATTATTTTTTGTTTTTAAAAATAAAAAAATTTATTTGATAGGGCCATTTTTAAAAATATGTTTTAAAATTTTTTTTTTACAAAATTATTTTTAAAACAAGAAAACAAAAACAAAAGAGTGTTATTTTCAAAAATTATTTTTAAAAATAAAAATACTTTCAAACATACCTTATATTTTTTCTTCAATTTTAGGTACTCAACGGCGGAGTCTTCCTTCCATTAAAGTTGAAGTTACACTGTCGTCTTTATTTTAAGAAAGAAGAGTAAAATTATGGGTGATTAAACTGTCAAAATTAAATATTTTCATATATTTTAACATTAATAATTATTATGTGAATACATTTCAATAATAGGTGAAAAATTTTAAAAAATATTATTTAAATTATAAAATTATGAAAAAAAACTCATAAGTTATATATATATATTAATTTTAATTTAGTTCCTGTGAATTATAAACTACTCATTTTATTTTTATGATTATTGTTATAATATATTTATATATTGTAATCATTAATTACATATTGTGTAAAGATAATTATGTAGCGTCAAAATAATATTTACATAACTCTCTAAAGAGAAATACTAAAACATAATCATATAAGTTAGAAAAATATCTACTTATATTAATGTAACTTTATATTTTAAAATGATGGTTATTCACAGTGATTAATAATGAATTAGTCTTGTCTAATTTGGTAATTATCTACATCAAATAACTAGCATAATATAAATTTTAATCAAGATATTTTTAAAGAAAATAAAAATAGTAAGTTTTCTTTTTCTATTTGTAATCTATAAAATAATAATAATAATTTAGTTAATAAGATCATCTTCCTAGTTATGTGTAATAAGAGTCAAAAAAAAAAAAAAAAAAGACACTCTCAGAAATATACAACATAAGACAATCATCCAAATCAATTAGTTGTCATCACATTTTTTCTCAAATAATCGAGCTTTTCAATTAATGAGTTTAAAATATCAAGAGTCCCTTGATATTCATATTCCTTATCTGAGTACAATTCTAAAGTCATATGCTTAGAATTTTCCGAGCCACGAGGCAGAAAACCTAAGAACGTACTTTTATCCCAAGGTCAAAATCCAGCAACCCAAACAGAGTTCTACCATCCTGTTTTGGAAAATAAAACGATGATGAAATCATGAAACATTGCCACGTGGCATAACGGCTGTTTTCTTCTACTTTCTTTCACTCACCAACTCTTTCATAGGAAGTTACAATTCAATTCTCTTTATGTTGTCATCCTGGCAAGCCGGGTAAAAAGAGAAAACGAAATGAAGAAAGAAAGAAACAAAGATGCTAAAGTTCAAACCCAATGTCTCTTCTCATTTTCTTCTTTCTGAAAAGTCTTTTATGATTGTGACCTATTTTTTGCAACAATGACCTATCCAGAAAGTGACAAGAACTTGCTATTTGTCTTAGCAAGTAAGGTTCTCCATTAATCGTCGTAATCAATGTGGGTGAGGTACATACTTTGAGTCTTGACTGACCAAGCGCACACAAAAACAGACCAAAGAAAAAACAGAGGAAGAAAATTCTGAGCTACAAACCCTTAATTATACAATTGAGAAATTATTCAAGAAATTGCATAATTTTCAGAAAAATAAATAGTAATGTCTATTATTTCACTGGGAAAACTCTAACATCATCAAGAACTGGGCCACACATATGTCCGTAATCATGAAGCTTAGTGTGGTAGTACGCACTGAAGAACGTGATCCTTGTCCTGTATGAAATTGCCTTGAACCTGAAACTAGCAACTTTAGAGCCACCTTGACCAGCGGACAAGTAAGGAACTTGAAGGGTTTCTTTTCCTGCAAATGCTTGGACCATCATGGATCCATGGCAGCCATTTTTTGAGTCTCCAATACTGAATGTTAGGTTATAGAACCTACTGGGAACTGTTCTAATGATTTGAGCAATGGCACTTTCTCTCCCAGCTACTAGTTCAACGGCTGCAAATCCAGAGGGAACAAAGAAGTGCTTCCTGTCAATATATTTGATTGGTTTCAGAGACTCAACGATCCAACCTGGGAGTGATGAGATAAGGTCTAGTGTCTTGGGAGGGATGAGGATTCCTGTAGAGAAGTTCTTGAACACATGGGGTCCAACTTCAAACCCACCATTTTTAACCAAGTTACCTGCAGAATTTTCATGTTGAAGTTATGTCAGTGAAATATTTGATAATTTACCATCTTTTTTTCATCAAAATTTTAACTGCGCCAAAAGTGATAACAAGAAGGAAGTCTTAATAGTAGATTTTCTTTTCCCCCCTTGAATGTGGTTATGACACATTAGATTCTTGAGTGGATGTTTCATTTGAGTAACAAAGGATAAGACTATGCTACACTACTTTGTGACTTATGTCAAAGTAGTTAGTATAATTTAAAATTTACTAAATTAATATTTGAGTATATGGATAAAAATTTAACTAAATTTAATATAATTTAAAATTATTACAATATAAAAATCATTTAGATGTGACTTATGTCATATCCAAAGTTGTGTAGCATAGTTTTGTCCGAGTAACCAAACAGGAAATTATTAAGACATGATAGTGGGCCTTATTCGGCCCATTGACTCCAATGCGTTATGGTCTTTAGATGCTAGTGGGCCACAGGGTATTTTTTTTTGGAAAAGAAAAATCCTTTTTGGCCACGTCATGCAAGGGAGACATTTTGTTACTTTTAAAGAGTTCGAACTTAAACATGGCTATGAGGCCATAAGGTTAAAGTCACTATGTTAAAATATTTTATACTTATCCTATCCAATTCAAATGGCAAAATGAATATGTACTATATGGTCCTCTAATCCCTTTTTATAACCATGAGAATGCAAGAGCTAGCCTTCATGTGCCAAACACAATAGTGCAAGAACTCCAATAAGGCACAAAATACAAACCAAAAAGTGAAATGTAATAATGTAAGGAGCTAATTAGCTTACCCCTTGTGTACCTCAGAGGCAGGATCTCCTTTATAGCAATAGCATCCAAAATGGGTCCGCAGTGGGGGTTTTCTTGAATACCAGGATTATGAAATGTCACTTTTACAACTTCAGACAATGCCTTGAAAGCCCAAGCATAAGTGTCCCCTCCATTGGAACTGTAGAGAGTTTGAATAGAGAGATCTGCTGATTGGCCTGGCACTGAAACTCTGAGCACCTCGTCTTGAGCACAAGTCCTTGTGGCCCCAAATGTGAGGGAATACACTGACCCCGGAATGAGCTTAACATATTGAGAAATAGAAGCCTCATTCCCAAGCTTCACTGCGTGCACGCCACGAGGGACTGCATAGAAGAAACCACCTGGTTGGGGTCCTCCAGAAATGTACTCTACCAATCCACTTATTTCCCAGTTTGGAAGAGAGTGCTTTCCTATGATTTCTGTCTTCTTCAGATTTGATGGCTTCGGTGCTATCTCAAAGTGGCCATTACCAAGTTCTCCTGAAAAAACAAGAGCCACAGAAACAAGCAAATTTATGCCCATATCACACAACATTGATATACTTAACATTTTCATTGTTGGGGAAAAAGCAAAAGAAAAAATAAGCTTTTCTTGCTACTTGTGTAGAATAAAGATAATCACACAATATAAAAGGTATATAAAAGTTACCATCAAGATGCGGGGTACGAGCTGCAGAAGCAGAGCCACTAAAGACAGAGATAATGAGCACTACACAAAAAAAGGGAAACAGAGCCATGTTGCTCTGCATCAATGGTATAGAAGCAGCTAGAAAGAGCTCTATAACCTATAATTATAGAGACAAAGGAAGATCCTCCACTGAGGTTTGAATTTTTTGGGGTGAAGAAGCCTAAAAGCTACTATAGTATTTATGCAAGTTGGAAGCTTTTGATTTTGAAGCAGAGAGGATAAGAAGTGCACGTTAAGAGGCCGCTAATTCTGCCGCTTAATGTGTCTGTTTGTCCCTACATTGGAAAAATTTACGCTCGAATTTCTACGAACTTCTTAATTTGAGTGTGCGCTGGAGCTCACATGATTCTTAATTGCTTCACTTGAAACCTTGAAGTCTTCATTTTCCATTATCAGAAATGTGCGTGTGTTGACCTGATATGAATTAGTTAGATTACTTTGCAAGCTTTGTTTCATAATTATAGTACCTGAAATGTACCAGTTTCGTACAGGCTTTGACTATAATTAAAAGGGGCACGTTCTAACTTTTACTTTCGTACNACATACGGGATACACAGGGTCAGGGGGTACTGGCTCTCTCACGTTTTATTTTTTTTTTTTTTTTTTTTCAAGTTTTTAAGAGAAATGTGGCACTAATCCCTTATTTTAATAGTTTTGCTAGTTGTATCAAAAGGAGGTATAAATATTTTTCTCTCCTAGGGTTTATGCCCTAGAGTAGAGCCGCCGTCGTGCTAGTCACGCAGTCCCATTGGTGCTTGGTGCATCTTCTAACGAGCTCTGTCTCGTCTTGGTTTTTTTCTGTGTCTTTCTGGAGGGCAGCGGGGGGGTTTTGTTTTGCGATGGCAGACGTTATTGGGCAAGGGGGCGAGGAGGAGGAGGTACTGAATATCGCTGATGAAGATGTGGCCGAGGGAGTTAGGCTGTGCTCTAATAGTTTGGTGGGGAGAGTGATATCGGACAAACCGGTCATAGGTGGTATCCTGCAATCTGTGTTACAAGGTATTTGGGGGAATCCTAAGGGCTTTCGAGTGGTGGAGTTGGCCCCTAGGTTGTTTCAGTTTTTCTTTGAAGAGGAGAGATGTCTACGTCGTGTGCTCATAGGTAACCCATGGATTTATAAAAATAGCTACTTGTTGCTGCAAAGATGGAATAGGGATAGTTCCTGTCACTCGGTGGCTCTCAACGAAGTGCAAGTGTGGGTGCAGATTTGGGGGTTACCAGCACACTGTCAAACCCAAGCGATGGGAAGGAAGATTGATGCAAGGCTGGGCAAAGTGACGGATGTGGGACAATATACAGTGCAAGGCAAAGCGAGTGTTATTTTGAAAGTTCAGGTGTGGCTATGTGTCTCTTCCCCGTTGAAATATGGCATGCATTTAGCAAGCAAAGATGATGGAGAATTCTGGGTCGACTTGAAATATGAAAGGCTTCCCCAGTTCTGTTATTATTGTGGGAAGCTTGGTCATGACGAGAAGACGTGTGACAAGTTGCTGGATGATGAGGTTAAGGACCAAGTGCATGATAAGAAGCATGGGCCATGGCTGCGTGGGGAGTTTTTGGGACGACGGTTAGCGGAGGATGGTGAAAACAGGAATCCTAATGTACGTAATGAAGGTCCGGCACCCTCACGTTCTCAGGTAGTTTCTCACACCGAAGTGCTGTCTTCTATTCTGGCCAACCTGTCCGTGGATGCTAGCTATGATACAGGGAAGGAACCACTGGTGACCAATAACGTTCCTAGTAGTTATGGTGGCCAGAGGCGTGATTCTAATGAGGGGCGTACTGGAGGTCACCATCCGGAGTCGGTGTTGGGTGCAACGACAGTTGCTGCTGGCTTGCATGCAAAGGCTGTCGTGGGCCAAGTGGGTTCACTGGAGCAAGGGGGTGTAACTGGCGTAGGGGTGGCTGGTCATGAATTTGTGAGTGCTGAGGACGGTGGCACTAGTTTGGCGGAGCAGGTAAGTGGCGATGGAGTCTATATTCCGGCAGTGCAGGTGCTTGGGGCTGCGTATGTGAATGGTGAGAGTGACCCTATACATCCAGTAGCTAAGGATGATGGCAGTTCACATCGAAAGTGGAAAAGAATGGCAAGGAAAGGGAGTGCCGGAGATAAAGGAGGGGTGGGTGGTAATGCTTCGAAAAGAAAGTTTCTGGAATTTCCCTCTACATGTGAAGATATGGAGTTGGAAACTATCCAAGTAGGGAAGAAAGGAAAGGTGGCAGGTGATGAAGACAAAGCTATGGAAGCGGCGGTGACTGCTGGGCAGTCCCGCCGTCATCAATGAATATATTAAGTTGGAACTGTCGTGGGCTTGGGAACCCACGTACAGTTCGAGCTCTTAGCCTTTTATTAAGGCAACAAGTTCCCAAGTTGGTCTTCCTTTGTGAGACCAAGTTAACAAGTGGTGAGTGGGATATGTTTAAAAGGAGGGTTGGTTTCTCCAATGGTTTTGGTGTAGCGTGTCAAGGTAGGAGGGGTGGTTTGGGTTTGCTGTGGCAGGATGATATTTCTATTGAGCTTGTCTCGTTCTCTAAATTTCATATTGATGTTTGGGTGGATGATGGGGAAAAGGAAAAATGGCATTTTACTGGTTTTTATGGTGAGCCAGTTACCCATTTGAGACATCATGGCTGGCAAACGCTTAGGTCTCTAAAAAGGATCGATAATCAGAGATGGTTGGTGGTGGGGGACTTTAATGAGATCCTACAAGGACACGAGCAAGTTAGTATAGTAGATAGGCCGGAATCTCAAATGCGCGCTTTTAGGGAGGCAGTTGATTTTGCAGAACTTCAGGATCTTGGTTATCAGGGTTGCCAGTCCACTTGGTGTAATGGTAGGGGTGGCGAAGACAATGTTCGGGTGCGCTTGGATCGTGCTCTTGCTACCATAGATTTTCAGAGAGTTTTTCCTTCTGTGAAGGTACAGCATCTTGATATTAGCGTTTCAGATCATTCTCCTCTCCTAATTCATGTATCTGACTCTTTCAATTTTTCTCAACGTCCTACTAAGCGCTTTCGGTTTGAAAAAATGTGGACCCGCCATGTGGAATGTGACAACCTGGTTAGTGCTTGTTGGCGTAGTGTCTCGGAAGGGGAAGCTCTCCCAATGATGCAGCAGCGAATAAAAAATACTAGTGAGTGTTTGTTAGCTTGGAATGAACACACTTTCGGTCATGTGGGGAGACATATTAGAAGGATTCAGTCACAACTCAAGTGGCTTAGAGATCAGAGACCGGATGATGATATTTTACAGAGGCAACGGCGATTGAAAAATGAATTAAACGAACTGCTGGAACGGGAGGAATTAATGTGGAAGCAGCGTTCTAGAGTTCAGTGGCTGAAGGAAGGTGACAAGAATACCCGTTATTTCCATCAAAGAGCCTCTAATCGACAGAAGAAAAATTCTATAAAGAAACTCAAGGATGGGGATGGTGTTCTCCAGAGTGACCCTAAAATAATAGGTGAAGTTGCTGTCAAGTATTTTACAGAGATTTTCTCGTCGTCCAATCCTTCTGATTTTTCTGCAGTCACTAGCGTGGTGCCACCCAGAGTTACAGAGTCTATGAATCGAGACCTCCTGAGGGATTTTTCGGAAGTAGAGATTAAAGAAGCAGTGTTTCAGATGGGTGCAACAAAAGCCCCAGGTCCTGACGGCTTTCCTGCTTTGTTCTATCAACGGTATTGGAGTGTGGTGGGGACTACAGTGGTCAATGTAGTGCTGGATTTTCTCAATAAAGGGGTGCCTATTGATGAGTTGAATTTTACACATATTGTACTGATCCCAAAAGTTAATAGCCCAACGGATATGACTCAGTTTCGACCTATTAGCTTATGCAATGTTCTTTATAAGATTATTTCCAAGGTCCTAGCCAACAGAATGAAACCCATCCTTTCGGACGTGATTTCATTGACTCAAAGCGCTTTTGTTCCAAATCGCCAAATTTCTGATAATGTGATGATTGCTTACGAGCTTATGCATGCTCTAAAGGCTAAGCGCACGGGCAAAGAGGGCTATCTGGCTTTGAAGCTCGATATGAGTAAGGCTTATGACCGTGTGGAATGGGGTTTTGTGGAAGCGATGATGTATAAGATGGGGTTTGCTGAAAGATGGGTTAAGATTATTATGACTTGTGTTACTTCTGCTTCTTACTCGGTTATTATTAATGGAGTTCAACATGGCCTAATTATCCCAGAGAGGGGGCTACGCCAGGGGGACCCACTTTCTCCTTACCTCTTTTTGATCTGTGCTGAGGGGTTGAGTGCACTTTTGTATGATGCAGAGGCTAATGGTGCTATTTCAGGGGTTAGAGTTTGTAGGGGAGCTCCATCAGTGTCTCACCTTTTCTTTGCAGATGATAGTCTAATTTTTTCTCGAGCATCGATCGGAGAGAGCATTGAGATTAAAAGAATGCTGGTTGACTTTGAAGCATGCTCAGGCCAACAAATTAATTTCCAAAAGACAGGGATCTTTTTTAGCCCTTGTTGTAGGAGCATGGACAGGGAGGCTATTATGCATGTTCTTGGGGTCTCTACTGTGGTCTTCAATGAGAAATATTTGGGGCTGCCAACCATGGTGGGAAGGTGTAAGAATGAGGCGTTCCAATCTTTGAAAGAGCGGGTGTGGAAAAGACTCCAGGGGTGGCGTGAGAAGCTTTTGTCTAAAGCAGGGAAAGAGATTCTGATAAATGCTATTGCCTTATCTATCCCTACGTATACCATGAGTTGTTTTCGGTTGTCAAAATCTTTGTGTCATGAGCTTAATCAACTTATGGCTAAGTTTTGGTGGGGAAATACATCGAATGTTACTAAGATGCACTGGGTTAGTTGGGAAAAGCTTGCTATTCCAAAAAAATATGGAGGGCTGGGTTTTCGAAATTTGGAGGATTTTAATGTGGCAATGCTTGCCAAGCAGGGGTGGAGAATATTACAAAACCCAGAGTCTCTACTCGCTACTATCCTTAAGGCTAAATATTTTCCAAATGGGTCTCTGCTTGAAGCGCCTGTGGGTTGGAGACCGTCTTATACCTGGAGGAGTCTTCGGGCTGGCTTCCCTGTCTTAAAGCAAAATCTGATGTTTCGCATTGGTAATGGTGAAAGGGTGGTGATTGGTGCTGATCCTTGGCTTCCCCAAGTTGATGGCAGCATGGTCCAATCCTTTTTACCTGATCAATTGGCTACTTCCCTCGTCAAGGAGCTCTTTTTAACAGATAGAGTTGGCTGGAATGTCCCCCTGGTTTATGAGTACTTCAACGAGGACGAAGCTCGGTTGATTTGTGGTATTCCTCTTAGTATTAGAAGTCAAAGCGACTGTCTGTGTTGGAAGCTTTCCAAGAATGGCGACTTCTCAGTCAAGACTGCTTACCATGCGTTGGCAAACTAGCAGGGTCAAGAAACAAATCCTACGCTCCAACGGGTATGGAAGAAGGCTTGGAGAATCAGTCTCCCCAACAAGTACCGTCTTTTTCTATGGAGGTGTTGCAAAGATATTCTTCCTACTACTAGTGCTCTAGTTGGCAGGGGTATAGATATTCTGAACTTGTGTCCTCTCTGTCAAGCTGAACCGGAGACCATTATGCATTCCTTTTTCCTGTGCCCAGAAGTGCATGGGGTTTGGTATGCCTTGGGTTTCGACCTTGGGCCAGAAGTGTGCTCTGCTGCCACCTTTTTGGACTGGTTTTCCCGGGCATGCATGGGTTGGGAAGAGGGAAGGATTGCCAAACTGATTCTGGTATGCTACAATCTGTGGAATAGGCGAAACGACATTCGTTTGGGTAAGTCAAGGACTCCTGTGATGACTGTCTTGCATCTTTCATTATCTATGTTGGAAGAGTTAGACAACTGCCTAGTGCAACAACCAAGTGTGAGAGGTGATCGGAGGGCTACCTGGGAACGTCCTACTGCGCCTTTTTTCAAGTTAAATGTGGATGCCTCACTTACTAGTTCCGGGAATGGAGGTATAGGTGGGATTATCCGTGACAATGAGGGGAGTTTTATCTCAGCCTGGGCAATGTCTATGGAGGGAGTACCATCTGTTGAAACGCTAGAAGCTGTGGCTTGTAGAGAGGGTGTTCGAAGAGCATTGAACGATGGGATTCGTCATCTCCAGATTGAAGGCGACGCTCAAGCAATCATGCTGGCTCTGAAGCATAGGACTCGGAACCTCACCTCCCTGGGTTTGGTGCTGGATGATATCCAGGACTTGTGTACCAACCTTCTTGATTTCTCTTTCCACTGGGTTTCTAGATCAGCGAACCACTCTGCTGATGTTTTAGCTGGTTTTGCTTCTGTTAATGTTTCTGTTTCCAATTCTTGGTGCCATAGTCCACCAAGTTTTCTNCGTGTGTTGACCTGATATGAATTAGTTAGATTACTTTGCAAGCTTTGTTTCATAATTATAGTACCTGAAATGTACCAGTTTCGTACAGGCTTTGACTATAATTAAAAGGGGCACGTTCTAACTTTTACTTTCGTACAATAAATTGAGAAAATTTATAGTTTTTAATACTATTACAACTCCTCGTTTTAGAATTAAAGGGTATTGGATACTATCCCTCTTTATCTCTTTCTGCTTTTCTGGTTGTCACATAGTGTATATCATTTGTTCAAGGAATTACAAGTCATTGAAAATTAACAAAACAAAACCTTCACTGGGCCTTATTTGCTGACGTGTTTTTTTTTTTTTAATGATGTATTTGGCTTAATTTTGTTAAGAACAACAATTAGGATAAGCTTTTGATTAAGAACCTTTTTTTATTATTATTGTATGATTGGAAGGAGACAAATTTGAGAATATATGATGAAAAATAAATAAAGTGAATATAGAGAGATAAATAGGCTAGTGAGTTTTAAGTATTTATATGTTAATATTGCGTGCAAATTATATGTATTGGCCTTTAACATGAAAGTTAAACTTTTTAATCAAACTTAATAGATTGATGTTTAATAATCTCAGTCATTAATTATATATTTTAAAGGTATATGAATATATTTTCACTTTATTTTCTTAAGCGCATCCTTCACTTTAAAAGATTAAAATCATTAATGTTACTTATGACACTACTTGGTCTTATATTGGGTCACACAATTTAAATTTACCTATATATAGTTAATCTTTTTTTAGAACAAATTTTACTAATTCGATTAGTGGGAAATTATGTAAATTCTAATAAGCACTATTTTAGTTTTATATCCTGAACTCTTCAAAAAAAATAGTTAAATTTATTAAAATTTTATTAAACTCATTTAAAATTTTTAATACGACTTAAATAACATCATCTAGAGTGTAATTCTTTTTTGCTAAAATCATCTAGTGTGTAATTCTCTTCCTCAAAACCATGTGCGACAGCGGAATGTTGTATGGTGGTATAGTGCTGAGGACTACATGATGCACAAGAGAATTCACCGTCCATGTTTTGTTTTGTTTTTTTTAAGAAAAAAAAAACTCAAAGCTCATTTCCTTGGTACGGTCGATCATGTTGATTCTGACAATATCAAGTGCGGCTGTGCGAGAAGGTCAAGGTCCTAAACAATATATTATTATTCTTAATTTTTTATTAATATTTTAAACCTACAATCATAAATTAGTGGATAATTGTTTAAAAAATAATACATGACTTTTATAGAGAGAAGCCCCAAGACTGAGTGAGGCTAAAATTCCTCACTCCAAATAATCCTAATACCTAATTAGTTGTATTTTTCTCATAGTTTAGTAAATATAAATTATATTTAATAATTACATTTTTTTTTCAGTTGGACTCGAATGATGATTCCTAATCCTAGTATGAGTTCAACTAATAATTACATTTAATTCACAATACCATTTTTTTTTTAAAAAAAAACTGATCCTATTGAAGCAAGGATTCCGAATTCATCGACTTTATATATTGTTTTTTCTCTATCTCGAGAAAAATCAGTAGCAATGGAGAAAGACGTTCTAAGAATAGACCCACAACAACCAGTTCCTTTTGAATTCAAGAACCCAGATGGTTCCACCAAGAAGGAATACATAGACATAGTGTTTGTAGAAGGGTATCAATTCGAACCCACAGATGAGGAGTTGCTGATTTTATACTTGAAGAAAAAAGTGAACGGTGAACAATTACCTCTTCACATAATTCATGAAGATAATATTTATGAATCTTCTCCTGAAATACTCACAGGTTAATGTTCATACACATTATTTTATACAATATGATTTTTATATTATTTTTGGTATCATGGATGGTTATAATACTCTTGGAAGAAATACGCATACTTGGTTTGTTGTTTTCTTTTTCTTCTTTTTATAAAACCCTGAGTTTTTTTTTTTTTAATGTTTCTAGTAGCTTTTCTTTCGAGACTCCCACGTTTGTGTAGTATAGAAAATATTTTCTAAGAATACTGTATACGTAGATAAAAACAAAGAAATTGAATTATTATAGTTCTAATTAACTTCTAAAGTCAAAAACACCTTTTATATATATATATTTAGGCAAACGATTTTACATGGTATTTGGGATAATTTGATATGTATTCGTGAATGACTTTACAAACTCAAACCGTTAATTTAATGCTCAATTATAAGTATAGTCTAGTAAATTTAGATTTATCCCTTCTTGGTCTAGGGTTAGTTGCGTCCGTGTGTTATAAACTCAGGGTTGTATATATTATCTTCTAGTTTATGTCTTAATTAATTAAACTACATTCTACACATTTATTTCCCTTTGTGATATTAGGCAAGTATGAATTATTATACAGAGAAAAGGAATGATACATTTTTACTTCAAGGACTGCCACGTACCCAAATGGAAGTCGACCAGATCGAGTAGCGGGGACAAATGGTTACTGGAAACCAACAGGGACTGAAACAAAGATCAAAGTTAATAGAGAACTAGTTAGTTCCAAAAAGTGTTTGGACTATTATGTGGGGCCACATAAAAGTTCTAAAAGGAGCAGTTGGAAAATGCACGAGTATGTTCTTGAGAATGGCAACATTCCTTCTAGCTGCGAAAGGGACAGAGATGGCAAGAAGGTACATACCTATATAGTTTCTTCTTCTTATCCCCTATAGTACTAATTATGATTATCACACATACATAACATTTTGTTATCTATTATATATAGTTCTACCTTTTGATAAAATTATAATAGTTCTAATAGTATACATTAGTTGTGTTTTTTTTTTTTTTTGTTTCTTGTTAGTTGTTGAACGACTGCATTCTCTGTCGTATTTACAAATACGAGAAAAGGACGAATCATCAAAGTAATTATGCTGATAAAAAGGCTGAAGATCTGAATGGAGAGCTACAGATTCCAGGTTCAACTTTGCAACCTCAAGATAATGATCACTGTCAATGATGGACCAGATTCTTCAAATCAGTGGTCATGTTTCTATGATTTTACATCTACAATCTTGACAATGAATAACACAGAACCTGGCCTCCCTGATAACTATAAAAACAGCTCCTCCCTCATAACTATGCATCCAACACCAGTAACCGACTTGGGATGTGAAACTAGTATACCTTTTTCTGATTCTTATCCATCTGCGCATGCTTTGGAGCAAAATGGTATAGGGTTTGTGACTTCAAATAATGCACAAGTGGTAGAACCAAGTGCTGCTATGGACAAAGTGAATGAAGGGCTGAACTTTCTGAGTTTCGCTTCACAACCTGAAGAAAACTTTGCACTCTTTAATGGACAAAATTCATCTGCCGCATGGGAGCAAAGGAGCTGTGGTTCTTCTGGGTTACTTGATGATGTCGTCAATAAATGTCGTAAAATTAATGGAACATGAATATTTTCCCTGCAGGAACCAGAAAATTAGAAGGGCAAAGAAGTGGTCACTTCAGATCATGTGGGAGTAAAAGAAGCAAGTGCTGTTACAGCGACGGTGGAGGATGAACTTTTGGATAAAATGCTAGCTGAATTAATGTGGTTCCCCTCAGAGGAACGAGCAGGATAACATGGATCAAAGACTTAAATAATGTTGTTTTCACTTTTAATTCCATCAATAGATAGCACTTGAGATGAAATTGAATGGGGAAGAGAGCTCACTGAGTATAAAAGTAGAAAATGCTTCCTCCATCCTCAACAGCAGTGAGTATAAGCAGCAACAAAAGCACAATAAATGCAACAATTCTAAAAGCCAGAAGCCAAGCAGGGTGAATTCCTTTTAGGCATGTCTTCCAAGTTTCATCCATATACAAAGTTATGTTTCTTGCTGGGTTTCTTTGCTCCCATTTTTTGAGTTGCGGAAACCTTCATGCTTGCGTATAAGCAATGAAGAAAGGGTGGCTGAAACTAAGACCCATATGGCACAAAGCAAAACCCTCCAGTTCAGCCAGTAACTTGAGGTTGTTGTATCTGCAGTCATGATGGGCTGCCATGAACTTTTGGGAGATCCTGTTAGAAAACTCATGGCGTTACTTTCTCTCTTGTGATTTCTCACTGTAAAATGGTAAGTAGGTGGGTGTTTCTGTTTTCACTTTCCGAATTATTATAGGGTGGAAAAAGAATGGAAGAAATATCAAAAAACAATGACTGAAGAATGAACTGAAACGAAAGCTTAAGAGGTGAAATGGTCATAAACTCTAATCCACTAAAAGGAGCTCCTAATGCTATGAATTCAAGAAAAAACAAGTCCAGGGAGGACTCTGTCTCTACGCAATAGAAGGGAACCACGATAAAAGGTGCAGAACTCATTTATGCGATCAAAATCAACAAAAGAGGAGGTGAATGGGAAAGTACTCATAGGTTTCTCATGCATTTCAAAATGGAAATAGCTGCAAAAATTTGGCCAGCAAGAACAGAAAAGCTAAAATCTAGGAGGGGGAAGTTGCGTCACTCTTTAGGTGCCGCAAGTCCCCATATTGCGGCACTGTTTAGTGTCACAAATTGGGAATTGCGGCACCTACAAATTGCCGCAACTTCTCCTTTTCTAAGCTCCTTTTTTGTACTGCAATTTATCCTCTCAATTTCACAAGAGTGCCGCAATTTTTACAAAGAGTGTTGTAATTTGCCATTTTGTGACATTCTCTTTGTGTCGAAATAGCAAATTGCGACATTCTATATGTGGCCCACTCCTTCTTCTCTTTTCTTATAACAAAACAAAAAATATTAAAAAAATATAAAATTACCGTAGTGAAAAAAATTGTTACAAATGTACCGTATTAATAGAATTAAAAGTATTTACGTCTTTGATCCGGATAACATGCTTGATGACTTTTGGGACAATTTGGGAAATATCAATTAAGACAATATTTCAGGGTTTGCAAATTTCCAATCCTCAAGTAATAAGAAATCATTGTAGGCTTGTTAATAATTTAAGACGACCAATTTATTTACTTTAAGCTTCAGTTGTGGAGATTTCTGATAGGACCATCTTCCACTCATAATTGTATTTTTTTTATTTTATTTTGATTTAGGGGTGGGATTTCACACACACACACACTTGTAGGAAAATTTATTTTTAAATGTTTAAAATTTGAGCCAAATTCTTTGCATGATTTCCTTAAAATGCATGACATACTTACAAAATTATAAAATTGTTATTTAAATTATATAATTATTGTATTCATATTTCACCTCTCTTCGACTTGATATATAACCATAACGCTCAATGAGTATTTTTGTTATTTTAAAAGTGCTTTGGACAAGTAAATGTTAAACAAATTTACAAAAAATATGAGTCAACTTTTAGCACTTAAAAATAACTTTTTCATTTCCCTTACATAGAATATATGCTTTACAGTAATTTTTTAATCGTTTTATCTAGATATGCCTATCAGCCTTATGGTTTTATGTTATGTTATTCAATTATTGTCATATTTTTTTTTGTGCTGTGAGAAGACTTTATAACTTAGTCATGTATGGTTATTATTAGATGAGAAATAATGTTTATATACTTCATTAGTATGGGAATATAGAAAATCTAATTAGTACATAAAAGGTTTAAATAAGTCTAATATGGTTCTGTTAAATTTAGATTATATCATGTGTAGAGAGAGTGTAATTTGTACGTGTGCAAATCACTGTCTACTATTGCCGGATTCCATTCCATCATTAATCTTCCTACACTCCACGACCCAGAGAACCCAGGAAGAGTAAAACCGGTAGAATTGGGCCCATGCTTTAGCCCAACAATAAAAAAGGGCTGATTGTGGGTATAAAGCATGTAATGCAAGCTATGTCAATTTATTGGTCTTTTCTTGGGCCATCCACACATTTTGGGCCGAAACGTGCAATTTGTCACTCTATTTTTTGACAAATAAATGAAATAAAGAGGAAAAAATAAGAATAGTACCCTATGAAGGTGAATATACATTCGATAATGTAGGGTCTTGAAGTAAAAGCCTTTGCAATTTTCTTCACTTTTCTAAAGGTGGCAACAATATTAAGTCATATACTAGTATAAACCATTTTAATGCTATGTCAAATCTGAGGAAGCTAAGAAAATTCCAAATGGGAAAGTCTAGACGAGAGAGAGAGCTAGAGAGAGGGTTAGATGCCAGAGAGAGGTGAGACAAGAAATGATACAAGGGTCATGATGCATGTCTACTAAAGGTAGAGCCCAATCTCAATCAGTAGAGATTGTACAGTGAAATCCCATATGCTTTTTCAGTGCTTTAGTATTTGGGGTCATATGGATCATGACAATCACCCAAAAGCTCTTTCTTTTCTTTCTCTCACACCCATCATCCATGCACATGCAAGTGATAGAAGGTGGGGGGTGGAGTCATGTCTTTAGAAAGTGAAAAGGGGATTGGGTTTTGAGGATGGTGGCATTTTAGATCCATTTCTTACTTGTACTTACAACAACAACAACGACCATTTTCATTTCAATGGCGGTGGCTAACAAGCATGGTCCCCATATTGTTTGGTATTTGTATTAAGGGTCATTAACGAAAGATGATACCCACTTTGCTGCTAATCATGTCATTAACTTGCTTTCCACAATTTTCTTTTGATTCCTACCTTTCCACTTGAAAGTAATGTTTTTAAACAATCAAATAATTCTAGTGTTAATTATTAAGACTATCCACTCAAGTGGCAATCATTCATACAATTTCATAAAACAAGACAGAGAATAAGTAATTTCTTTAAGGTTTCATTGAAGTGATATAAGGATTGTTTTCTAAATTTTAAATATTATTCTAGGGTGTTGATACCTGCATAAATTCGGGGATACTCAATGTTCATCCTCTTCCTTTTTTCAAACTTTCGCCGCAAAAAGAAAAGATACATTTGAAAATGCAAAAACATTGATAATGGTATACGGTGTTACTAAGACAATTAGTTAGTACTAGTAATCACAGCCACATCTTGGTTTTAAAAATGGGAAAGAAACTTCCACAAGTTTAGGTATAAGCATTCACCCTAGCCAAGGAAAAAGGAAAGAAGAGTGCTAAGACATCTATGATGATGTTTTTGCCTTTTCTTAACTAAAGTTAATGTAGAGGAAAACTTTGTCAAGGGAGAATGTGGTTTTTGTGACATTTTTTATATTTACTTTATATATCATAATGATAATAATGTATAGTGGTGGTCAGCCTACTATCACACAGACATGTCTTGACCCTACTTGTCTGCAAGATGCCTCACTCCTTGCCCATTCCTAAGGTCCCACTTACCAATACCATATGAAATTGTTCAACTTTTTGCCTCCCTTTTATTTTGTGTTTTGCGGATCAAATTAGCACAAGATTACAAGAAATTTTTGTTGGGTTTAAAAAAGGAATTTAAAAAAAAAAACTGCAAAANTTAAAAAAGGAATTTAAAAAAAAAAAACTGCAAAACATTGCGGCCCAAGGCCTACACCATCAAGGGCACAAGAAATGTGATTTCTTCAATTATTCACTAAGTTACAAATAAAGGAGACCACGTGGTGCATGCTTAATTGGATTTAGGTGTTCCTTCCTTGCTTTAAAGTGTTTAAATTAAATTCTAAAGATTAGTTAATTATTTACAAAAATTAATTTAAAAATACAACATTATGGACTCAAACTAGAATTCCCTTCTGAGATAAAATTTTGGTGAAACTTTATTGTTGCAAATTCAGGTACATCTATTATAATAATTGAAAATAGACCACACAACTTGTTATTATTAGGTTTTGAACTTTGATTATGAAAATCATTAGTTTTACGAGAAAAAAAAATTAAGTAGCACTCAATACTCTTAATTACGTTACAATTTTTTTTTTATAGAAAATAATAATATTATTCATTCAAGTATAAAATTCATATAATTGAATGTATCCACCTTCTCCTCATTTCTTTTTTGGAATTCAAAATTCAGCAATTTAAATTTTGGCATGTAATTTCTCTGTTGAATGCGACTAAATTACATGAATTTCGCCAGTCATTATCATACTTTGCCAGTGAATACAATAAAACTTTCCTCTTTCTCCGCTTTTCTTGTGGGCAAATGGTCCAGACCACATTCATTGTGATTGACTTTGTTAAATAACTTTACATAATAATAATAATATAATGCCTACCATAAAGCATAAAGTAAATCGTAGCTGCAGTAACTTGTGTAGTAATTAATGGAGGCAATGATAACACACAAGGAACAATTAAAGGACAAAATTTGCTTTCCGAAGTGAGTTTTTTGAAACTAAACGCAAATAAAATATAAAATAATATCATTTATACCATTATTTTATGTATACACAACTATACATATGATTCTATATTGAATTTAACCGAATGATAAAAGAGCTGTATAACAACAAACATTACTCTATTGATTGGGAAAGAGAGCTATGTGAGAATTTCTATTTATTTATTCTCATAAGGACAATGCCAATTGTTGAGATGCAGGTGGGTGGTGGCATGTGGTTTTGAACAGCCCCGTCACTGTGGTATTCTTCTTCCTTATTATACATTGCAAAGCCTTTTTATTTTGTCTTCTATTCTCTCCAATCAAGAGATTTGCCTTTCCCAATATTGCATAGACTCCTCCCAATAACATATTAAAATTCTCAAGAGATTTATCTTCAAGAATTCAAGATAAGACTCTACTCTACTATATGCATGAGGGGGGTGAGTGGAAATCATCAAGCACTATAGGGAAGATTAGTTGGATTGTTTGATTGCTCAATCATGCATTTGCCCTCTCAACCAATAAAGTTATAGGTAATATGTTAAGAGCAAACAACTAAATGAACTTTTTAATTCCACTCTTAATCTAATAAATTAAAGTTTACCTTCTTTTGGGATCAAAGACTTATAATACAAAAATTAATATTAATTTTATAATTACTATAATTTGTAAACAATTTATATATATACCATTTTTTTTCTTTTTCAATGTAAAATTAGTGATATAATTGTATAAATTACATCACTATGAAGTGATACCATTACACAATTGCATCACCAATTTCATATTGAAATAGTATAAAAAAATAAAACAACAATATTAGGGAAAATTGTTTAAAAACAACAATAATAGCAGAATTAAAATTCGTTTTTGCATTATTGAAATATTTGATCCTTCTTTTGGATTTAAGTTTAAGTTTCACATGGTTTGGGAAGTAAGATGGGTATTGTAAGATGGATAAACCAGTTTAAAATACATCGATTCAAGTACCTTATAATTGACATGGTAACTTGGTGATGTAGTTTGCGTGGCTTCATTCACTGTGTTCAAACTTAGTTTAAGCTGAGGATTACAAATTATCTTTCTGAGACATACCTCAAATCCCTCTTTACGTCTACTTGTTAAGATTTCCCTTTCATCTTTGAAGAGCCTGGATTCATGAATGCTACAAAGGCAGACCACTGTGTAGCTAAGCTAAGTAACTTGTTATAGGTGAGACCGTGAGAGTAAGTAGGAGAATCGGAATCTGAACTTGCAAGAGAGACCCATCATCTATGAATGGGACAATCGGATATAAAAAAATTAGAAAGGGGAAAAGTGGGGGAAAAAAAAAAAAAAAGACAGAGAACTTCTGCCTTTTGCAGAAATTTGTTTGGATATATTTAACAATATATAGATGGAAATGTATTCTGAAATTGGTATATCTGATGTATATAAAATAAGCCTACATGGAAGGAATCCTAGGATTAGGTATTATGAGTTCTGCGAGAACAACTTTGTTGCCTTCTCATATCAATAATAATATTTAGGAAAATGATTTTTGCACATTATGTATGATAGTGTGTCAAATTTAAATCGCATAAAATAAACTTAAATAGGGCGATTAGTTAATATTTGAGAGAGACTACAAAATGTTATTATGTTTTGGTTTTTGAAACATAATATAATGTGAAGGGTTGAAGAGTAGAGAAAAAAAAAGGAAAAAAAAAGAAGATAATTATTGTTAAGTCACATAAATCATAACAAATTATAGGTAGGTGATAAATTTTATTTTTTTTAGTGAGTAACTTCTAAAAGTAAATTTTTTAAAATTGTCCCAAAAAATATAGAATAATCTCTGATTAATATGTGATAACTATATGTGAACAACAGAAAACAACTTAAAAATCTTTTTCTTTAGTTACTTACTTATTGTGATTTGTGTGACCAACAATAATTTTTTTTTTTTTTTAAAANTTATTGTGATTTGTGTGACCAACAATAATTTTTTTTTTTTTTAAAAAACTATCACCAAATTTTAACTCAAAAAGTTTAGAATGTTGCTAAACTCCTGGCCTAATAAGCCAAAGGCCCACTGACTTTTATTTCCCTTTTATAACCAGCAAAACATTCACTACCCTGACCTCAATCTTTTCCCCTTTTCTTTCGGTGATTTGTATTAAACCTGCTAGTTTTTTTTTTTAATCGGAAACATGATAGTTTTTTGAAGCAAAGGTGAAGAAATATAAAATTTAGTAGTTAGAAAATTAAACAGAAATGAAAAATTGAAGCAGTTTTTTTTTTTTTTTTTTTTTTNGAAGCAGTTTTTTTTTTTTTTTTCTGTCGTTTCTAATTGTATTAAACCTTTTTAATTCTTTATTTTTTACCCAAAAAAGGATTTTTCTTCACAAACTACAATTACCAAGCCAGATTCAATCCATGAACATTCAAGAAGAAAATATTTTTGATTGAAACAGGCAGTTACATATTTATTTTGGGTTATGTTCTGAACCATTGGACTAAAAGTCGAAAATTATGAAAAATAAGTCCTTGTTTTTCATAATGAGAAAGAATTGATTGTGCCCGAAACACTAGCATTGAATGGTGCCCCAGAATGTAATGGTTCCAAACTATGTGGGGCTATCCTTTTATGCTCAAAAATATCCTTTTTAAAGTATCAGCCCTCCATCACCATGATAGCTGCAGTCAGAGACTCAGAGGAGAGTTTTATGCAGCTTTCATTCACTAATAATCACTGCCTATTTCTCGTGAAGCCTACATTGGAAAGAAAGAATTTCCTTCCCAATCTTCTCAGACCCACAAATCTATCTTCCTTTCGATTTCTCTTACTTTCACTCTCTTCTGTGCCTGTGAGACACAGAAAAACACCTGGTCCGTGAATCCTGTACCAAAACGTTGTACTCTGTACTCCTCCTTCTTTCATTTGCTCACTTTATTCACGCAAGACATTGTTGCTCTGCAGCTCTTAGGTCATTTTCTCTGTTGCTTCTGCAGCAATCTCATCTGCTATAAGTATCTGTATTTCATATGCAACCCATGGCTCATAATGCAGCCTCCTTTTCTTTGTTTTATCCTTCTCTTTTTGCTCCTCGATGCTGTCTCATAGATATGGGTATCTGATTTTAGACCCATAAATCTTTTGGTGGATTGCTTTTTCTCGGAATATTAGGCGTTTCAGTACTCAGTGTAGAGTATGGATTTCAGGCATTCTAAAATGGGTTTTCCTGGAAAAGTTGATAAGTGATCTGGGGTACGGACTTTCAGGGCCGTTTCTGGTGAAAGCTTCCAAAAGCTTTCGCTAGAAGCTCTGAATCTTCATTGTAGCAAGTGAGGCAAGTAGTAGCTGATAAAGCAAGAAATAAAGTTGGAATTTTCTTCCAATTCAGAATATATCCTCCCAAGTCCTCAACTTTGCAAGAAAAAGGGGAAAGGAACCGAGTGGGTTTGTTGAAAGGAAGAGAAAACAAGGACTAGTTGATGTTGCTGTTACAGAGTTTGGTAGACCTTTGAGCACAGTTCTGGGTTTTGGAGTATACTATCGAGTGGAAGCACTATCACTCCAGTGGAGAACATTATCCAGTGATGGAAATTCTGTGCTTCTTGTATCTCCTGCTAGCTGGGTTTCTGTCAAAATCTCAGCTTGTGGGTGCTCAGTTCCAGGACCAAACTATATTGGTTGCCATTAACGCAGAGCTTAAAGTACCTGGATGGGATGTGAACAACTCAAATTACTGCTCTTGGCAAGGTGTTAGCTGCGGGAACCACTCAATGGTGGAGAAGCTCGATCTCTCTCATAAGAACCTTCGAGGTAATGTGACTTTAGTTTCTGAGCTCAAAGCTTTGAAGCGGCTTGACCTTTCAAATAATAACTTCCATGGAGTGATTCCTCCAGCTCTTGGAAATTTGTCTGACCTTGAAGTTCTAGATTTGTCTGCAAATAAGTTTGAAGGTTCAATTCCACCAGGATTGGGTGGTCTGAGGAACCTTAAATCATTAAACCTTTCCAATAATTTGCTTGTGGGAGAGATACCAAATGGACTTCAAGGCCTAGAGAAATTGCAGGAAATTCAAATTTCTAGTAATCAATTGAGTGGTTCAATACCCTCTTGGGTGGGCAATTTGACCAATCTAAGAGTTTTTACAGCCTATGAAAATCGTTTAGATGGTAGGATTCCAGATAATCTGGGTTTGAATTCTGAGCTTCAATTACTTAACCTGCATTCAAACCAGCTTGAAGGCCCCATACCAGGAAGCATTTTTTTCCAAGGGAAGCTGGAAGTTCTGGTTCTCACCCAGAACAATTTGAGTGACGATATTCCTAAACAAATTGGGAATTGCCAAGGCCTTTCCAACGTCCGAATTGGCAACAATCATCTAGTAGGTACTATTCCTAAGACCATTGGAAACATTAGTAGCCTTACCTACTTTGAAGCTGACAATAACAATCTTTCTGGTGAGGTGGTGTCAGATTTTGCTCAGTGTTCTAATCTCACCCTCCTGAATTTAGCTTCAAATGGATTTACGGGAACGATTCCACCGGAATTTGGACAGCTAATGAACCTTCAGGAATTAATTCTTTCTGGAAATAGCATCATTGGCGATATTCCAAATTCAATTTTGAGGTGCAAGAGTCTTAACAAGCTTGATATAAGCAATAATAGGTTCAATGGCACAATACCAAATGAAATCTGCAATATCTCTAGGTTGCAGTACTTGCTCTTGAGTCAGAATTCCATAAGAGGGGAGATCCCTCATGAAATTGGAAATTGTGCAAAACTTCTAGAATTGCAACTGGGCAGTAACTATTTGACTGGAATTATTCCTTTTGAGATTGGTCACATTAGGAACTTACAGATTGCTTTAAATTTGAGCTTCAATCATCTTCATGGACCGCTGCCCCCTGAATTGGGAAGACTGGACAAGCTTGTTTCTCTGGATGTTTCCAACAATCGGCTCTCAGGCAATATCCCAGCTGAGCTTAAGGGCATGATGAGCTTGATAGAGGTTAACTTCTCAAATAATCTGCTTAGTGGCCCAGTACCTTCATTTGTACCATTCCAGAAAAGTCCCAGTTCAAGTTTTTTGGGCAATAAAGGGCTTTGTGGGGAGCCATTAAACTCTTCATGCGGAGATCTTTATGATGACCACAAGAATTACCATCACAGGGTTTCTTACCGAATCATACTAGCTGTAATTGGTTCTGGTCTGGCAGTTTTTACGTCGGTAACTGTGGTTGTTTTGCTGTTTATGATCAGAGAGAGGCAAGAAAAAGTAGCCAAAGATGCTGGAATTGCAGATGATGAAACCAATAACAAACCTACTATAATATCAGGGAGTGTTTTTGTTGAGAATCTAAGACAAGCAGTAGATCTTGATGCTGTTGTAAAAGCAACACTGAAAGATTCTAATAAGCTTAGCAGTGGAACTTTCAGCACAGTTTACAAGGCAGACATGCCTTCTGGAATGAGCTTATCTGTAAGGAGACTCAAGTCCATGGACAAGACAATAATTCACCACCAGAATAAGATGATTAGAGAACTTGAAAGGCTGAGCAGACTCTCTCATGAAAATCTAGTGCGGCCCCTTGGTTATGTTATTTATGAAGATGTTGCGCTTCTCTTGCATCATTATTTACCTAACGGAACATTATCTCAGCTCCTTCATGAATCTACCAAGCAAACTGAATATCAACCCGACTGGCCTACTAGACTGTCCATTGCCATTGGAGTGGCTGAAGGTTTGGCTTTCCTTCATCATGTGGCAATTATCCACCTTGACATTTCTTCTGGAAATGTTCTTTTGGATGCAAATTTTAAGCCTTTGGTTGGGGAGATCGAGATATCAAAACTTCTGGATCCGACCAAAGGCACTGCAAGTATTAGTGCAGTTGCTGGTTCCTTTGGTTACATACCCCCAGGTATACTATTTTCTCAGCCGCTCATCTATATCCTATTAACTTTATGGTTTATTTCATCTTTCATGTTTCATTTCTCTTGTTCTGTCATGCAGAGTACGCATATACAATGCAAGTTACAGCACCAGGAAATGTTTATAGCTATGGTGTTGTTCTGCTTGAGATCCTTACAACTCGACCACCAGTTGATGAGGCTTTTGGTGAAGGGATAGATTTGGTGAAGTGGGTTCATAGTGCTCCAGTGAGAGGAGAAACTCCAGAGCAGATACTGGATGCGAGGCTCAGCACAGTTTCCTTCGGTTGGAGGAAAGAAATGCTTGCTGCTCTGAAGGTTGCATTGCTTTGCACTGACAATACGCCAGCGAAACGACCAAAAATGAAGAAGGTAGTAGAAATGCTTCAAGAAATAAAGCACAACTGAAGATTGAGAGTCACCTGAGTTCTCTATGCCATGATCTGTATGATTGAGGATTTGATGTATCTGAAATTCTCATAGATAAAGAAAAGCTGGTGAGTTACAGCTTTAAATAGTGTCTCAAACTAAATTCAAGGGCATTGACATTGTTAGATCTTCACCATGCTACTTTGTCCAAAGGATTAGAATTAAAATGGCAGTTTCTTATCTGTTTCAGTTGGACAGTGAATTAGATTGGGGGATGAGGGATGAGCGTGTATGATGTTCCATGCAACAAAATTCCTTGATTAAGGAAGGGTAGTTCAGTTCCTATTGCATATGATATGAACTAGCCCGCAGTTTGCATAGTGTATTTTACTCTTTTGAGAGATGCACACAACAATCAATTAGTCTCTTCTGGTGAAAATCAAAAGTACCTAGTTTTCTGTTGAGATCGCAGATTGTACATTTAACCTCTTTCTCCATGCATGCCATACCTTCTTGCAGTATGTGTGTTTGGTAAGTGTTTAGAACATCAAAACTAGTAGCTCTGTGACTTTATTTAGACAATTATACCTCAAAATATTATGTAATCCACACCTTCAATGGCCAAGCATCAAATTCTCAACATCTGGCGTTAAACTGTACTTATCTGAGAACCCAACCACGAGGGTTACTTTCATTGTCATTACAATTCACAGAAAATCACAACAAATTATATGCAATCTTCATTATCTTTATCATACTGCAACCACCGCTTTTGCTACTTGGTGAAAAAAGACAAAATAAGGAAATTACCATCTATCTCGTCTAAAGACAAGGCAGATGAATCGATGAAAGAAGCCAAAAGGTAAGAAGTCAGAAGCATCATTTGATTCAACTGGGAGCTTGGCTTGTTAGATTTGATGTCTGGCACCAATATGAAGATTTACATATTAAGTAAGCTCAAATATCCTTTTATTTTTATTTTTACTTTTTGGAGGAATATCTGAAGAGATACACACAGAGGAAATAGGACACTATGGAGATGGTGCACGTGTTATTCTGAGCCATATTCACAAGGAATGTGCAACCATAAGTAACTGAGGAGTAAGGTGGCATTGCAATAACAGTTGAGTTAAATATACTATAGTGGGTAATTCAGCTGCATTCAAAGTCATTGATTCTCTTGACGAAAGAAACAATTAAGCTATTCAGAGGCCTCGACGCCTTGTCATTACACGGTTTACACCAGAAATTTTTTTTGGTCAAGCTTTACATGAAAATGTGTATTTCATCAATTTGCTGGTTTCCAAGACGATAGAAATTGAATTACTGACATCTCGGAGAGTAGAGAATCCATGCAGACTTTGCATATTGCTGCTTTGAGGCGCAAGAATTAGCAGGCTTCCAACACATCAAAAGTTAAACGTGTTGGATAGCTAAGAATCGATGCAAAAGTCTTTGAGGGGCCAGAATTCTCCCAAAATGATCAAATGATAAAGTTAAAAGTTGTTGCGTTGGAGAGCCGAGAATCAATGCAAAAGTAAATATTATCGCTTCGGGGCTCAGCTTTCAACACGACATAATTTTCAATGAAAGTTAAATATTGACATATAACACTTAAAGAGGCCATAATAAGCCGGCTCTCGACACTTTAAACGTTACACATTGCTGTATTGAATAGCTAACAATTCATGCATAAATTAAAAATTGCTACTTTATGCGGCCTAGAATTACCTCCAACATGACAAAAGTTACGCATTGTCATGTCGAGAATCAATGCCTAAGTATCACTGCTTTGCAAACTCATAAACATTGTTGCATTGGAGAGTCGAGGGTCAATACAAAAGTTTAATAGTTTTGGGAAGAAAACTTGCAAAATCAAGCTCTCTTCAATTTTATTCGTTTTTCTTTCATTGTTTCATCAAAGGCAACGCTCAGTAAACAAGAGTTTATCCAATATACTTGTAAAACCAGTTGCAGAAGGTTCCGAACGAAGACTAACCTATCTGGTACTAGTATTAGTTGAAGCAATCCCATCATATCCATATCCTGTTTCTGGTTCTGATACCAGTCTCCTCTTTGATTTCCATAAACTAAGAGAGAAATAAGATATAAGAGGGAAATTCAACTGCATTGTAAGTCTCCCTAGATGGCAGAAACAATAGAGCCATTCGGGGCCTTAGATAATTGCCTTGTTATTACTCTTGAATTTCTTTTAAGTGATGCTTTATTTGGATGGACAATGAAGGTCAATTCTTATATGGAGTAGAAGCACAATACAATTATTACAAGTGACTAAAGAGACTAACACAATCATTCTGCTAACGTAACACAGAATAGCTTAGAAAAAAGTAGCCACCACCACCATACACCTTGATACAATTTATCATCATTTATTCAAAACAGTTCATTACATCCCTTTAGGACCAGCAACACAACTGCACCTCACTGACCATAGGGCCATTGAACAGTGACACTCAGACTATTTTCATTGACCTTAAAGCCTACAACAACTAGACACAGCACACAAAAAAAAAGTCTACAAGAAGAAAATGAAAAACATAGAGCAAACAATCCCCCCTCCCCGCCCCGGTAACAACATCTACTTGAGTAGCATTACTGCTACAAAAGCAAAAAGTAACCCGGAAGCCAAAAAAACCAACGGCAAGCATATCTTTTCGACAGTTGTGAGCTCACGTTCCGGCTCCTCTGGCTCTGGCTCTGGCTCTGACTCTGACTCTGAAACTGCATTGTTCCTAATCCTGTTCCTCTCAGCACATTCAACCTCTTTCAGCAGTTGGACTAACCTGCTAATGTCGCCCACCTACAATAAAAGATGTGAATGGCTTCAGTTCAGCAACCCTAAAACATGCAAACAGATACTTAATTTAAAAAAAATTAAAAATGATTAATCATAATATTCTCTTTCTAACTCTTATTAATTATAATATTATTTTTTTATAATTATTTTCAATCTCATTTTTAAATAATAAATGTATATATCTCTAATCTAATAACAAAATAATGTTGCCTTTTAAGCAATATCTGTCTCGTCCAAAAAATAGCAAAATCAGTAAATCAGAAATATTGGGGAAGTCATAACCAACATAGATAAAGCATGCACCTAGATAACAAGGAAAATTCTGCATCACAATTCCTTCTGCAGCACTGAAGAACAATTTAAAGAAGAATTGCAACATATTTCTCTGAGTGGCATTCAACAAAGGAACAAGATGCAACACAAGAAGCGAGGTTCATAAACACACATTTTGGTATAAGGCTATAAATAAATATATTTTTAACTTTGACATTGAACCTTCTTAACACAAGCTCTTACTCCCATTCTGATAAGAACCAGATAGCAATAAAATCCTATCTTAGGCTCAACCAATTTAATTAATCAATCAGAATCCACCCCGTAAAAAAAGACCAAGCCATGGGGTACAGCAGCATAATGAGCTCTTCAGTCTTTCTACAGAAATTTTTTTGATGGAGGTTGACAGAATGGAGGAATAAAAAGGAGAGAACTTATACTAGGCAAGGATGTAAATATTACCGCTCAGAGGGGCCGAACTCCCAAGACGACAAATGCGACTGCTTCGTAGGGCCAATGATTAGTTAACTCTCGGCACGATAAAAGTTACATTGTTGCGTTGGAGAGCCAAGAATCCATGTTAAAATTATTGCTACTTTTTTAGCCCAAAATTGGCTGGCTTCCAACATGTCGAAAGTTATACATTGCCATGTCAAAGATCTAGAAATCGATGCAAATGTTAAATATCACCGCTTCAAAAACTCAAAACATTGTCACGTTGGAGAGTCTTGAGAGTCAATACGAGTCAAAAATAAATTGACTCCCAATTTATCCCATTGAAATAAAGGATGAAAAGTGCAAAATCAAACATCTCTACCCAATTTTACTCGTTTTCTTTCATGGTCACAACAGAGGGCAACGCTCACTAAACAAGAGTTTGACGCAAGGATATAATTGAAAAATTGAAACATGAAAAAAGTTTCCCGCTTTTACTGAGTATAATGCCGATTTCTTACTACTTTAAGAAAAAAAAAAAAAAAAAAAAACGAAACTTCCTCCCTGTAGATTCCAAGAGGTTAAACTACATAGATTATTAAACTGAGACACATGCTCATCAATGAAATGCAAGAAACGACTGACTATAATCTTTATAAGCTTCGGGAGTGGGCTTAGTTGAAAGCTATCTTATAAATCCACAGCTTACACTTGCCATTATTTGCTAAGGAAATTTGCCTTATATTTGCTCATCTGCTAAATTCTCTTGATACAAAAAATAATTAATCTACCACAAGTAATGGTAGATAGATTGCTAATCAAGAGTCCAGCAATTGCATTATGCCTTCCATTCCGTGAAGTGAATTCCCTGCGGCCAGCTGAGAATTGACAATAAAATAGAAATCATGCCACCATGCACTCAGTCCTGTACTTATCTCCTAGCACAGGAGTCTGCTTCAAAAGAAGAAAAAAAAAACACACACACACACACATGGAAATGACTCTTATCAAGCTGCATACCTAAATATGAACCTTACGACAAATAATTTACAGAAAGGGCTGTTAATGTCTATTCGGAACTTTCAATTAACAGAATAACAGTAGCAGAGACGCAAATTGCCATTGAGAATGAGTCATACCAGAAACCACACCCACTAGTAACATTTCTTTCATACAGAAACAGCTAGATATATAATTAGGTTCTAGTTCTCATTGATACCGAGGTAATGGCAAAACATTGAATTTGATTCAGAAAATATGTATCATTTTGTTCAGGGTTGCTTCAATGACAATTATTTAGATATAAAAACATTCACAAGGTAAAACAAATCCTTGATTGAGTCTGGTAATAAAAGGTCGAAGGCATCACGATTTGATAACAGAAGACGTCCCATATGAACCCAGTGTGCCAATTTAAGTCAAAATCTACCAGCAACAAAATATTCAAGCTTCAGAGCGAGACTTGACAATAAAATTCTGGCGACTTATGGGGTTCATGACCACAGGTGGACCAGCAGTACGAGGCCATGCCTGGAATTTCTTGTCAGTCTCTTCCCACCACTCCTTATTTGAAACTGTGCCAGGGGTAGTGCCTGAAGAAAATTCGCAATTACATTATACTGTAGAAATCAGTTGCAAAGCAAATTACATCCAAGAAAAGCACAACTTGCCTCCAAATATCTTTCTGTCAGAAATGTAATGATCACATGCCCATGCAACTGCAAATGATCCTAATAAAGCAGATATGATATACTGGGCTGCCATGTTCAAAGTGCACTGTCCAGAAACAAATAAATAACAAGTCAGAAGACATTAGATACTTAATAAGAGAGACCTCCCAACCCTAACACATTGATATAAAAGATGAAATGTCAACAATGAAGATTCTGTCCACACTAAACTCCACAGTAGCAAAAAGCAAGGGATCCTAGCAACTGGAAGGGCATGGGCAATTGGATTTGTACCTACTCACCAGCAGAGATAAAGGAATTCAAAATGTCTAGGACATAGATTCACAAGACCAACTGCAGAAAGCGATAACTGCTAAAGTTGAAGTAGGTAAGCTACTAAACAATTATAAACATAAAACCTTTTAGATGAAATTGCAAAGGACAATAATTATAAACCTGTTCAACCACAGTGGGAATATGCCTGAACAAATCCAAGCCATAACCAAATTTATCAACAATCTTTGTTGGAACTTGGAACCATGTAAGGGGCATCACTGATCAAAATCAAGAAAATGCCCGAGTAAAGCCCATTAATCCAGAAATATAGCTTCACTTGCACTATACATGAAAAATAGGAGGCGAGGCAGAGTGATGAAGAACAGATGTGGGGTTAAGATAGACAAACTGATGTAGGACAAGAAAAAGGAAATAGGATTTTCAAAGAAAGAGCTAAAGTTAGATTTCTGAGATGGATTTGTAGAGAAAGACTAGATGATGTTGAGGCTTAGTTTGGATAATAATGTAGGTTACCTTGAGTCAAGATCAAAGGAAAGCTATCAAAGGTTAACACTAAGGTCTATTACAAGGCTGCCAAGAGTAGCTAAAAATTGTACCCTAAGGAATGCTATTTATTAAAACAAGTTTTTCATGCATACACTCGAGAAACTCAGTTTCACACCAATAATGCCCTGACCTATCTAGTAATAGTTAAAAGCAATCCCATGACATCCATATCCTGATTCATTTCCTTGCTGATGCATAAATATTAGCTCTTAATTTGTAAGCTCATCAGTCATGCAACTGCTACTTCCAAAATAAAGGCCCCTCGCCACTTTCATGTTTTTGGAAGCAATTCAAATTTCAAGAAAATAAGTAAATAATAAATCTTAAGATTAAGGGAACACTTACCATTAGGAAATTGTTTTCATAAGTTTCTCAAAAACAGCTAGAAAGAATTTATCTATATGACAGAAGTTCATAATGAAAATTTCCAAAAATATCATACTAATTCCAATCAACCCCAGCCTCAGGAAACAGGGTAAATGAATTCAGTTGTCACTAATATTTTTAAAACGTATATTTATGTTTATCCTTCAAATTTCTTGTCAGCCAGCATTAAACAATGAGATTCAAACTTCCAGCATATGCATTTCAATTTCTTGGAATTTTTCGTAGAAACCAAACAGGAGGTCATCGTAATGTAATCCAACAGATTACCGAGCTCCGATTAGTAATCAATGAAGATGAAGAAATTGAAAGAATCAAATTCTATAGAAAGAGAAGTTGAAACACCAATTTAATCAACACAATAAGAAACTAAATATTCTGATTACTGATTACAGCTTGAAGCCGATGAATTCCAGATAGCAGCGACTGAGATGGGTGAAGATTTTACCTGAGACAGAAGCGGTAGATCTGTAAACCGAGTCGTCGATTATGCGAGAGGGAGGACGAGGATCGTAGAACAAGAAGCAGCACAAGACTGAGAGGCTGCGGCAAGAATAGAATGGGTCAGCCCTCGTCCAAAATATAAACGGGCTTGGATCCATGCTTAATTCTAAGCCCACATAACAAGTTCAACCAAAACTTTGTTTTGTTTTTGCTGGAAGTCCAACCTTAAACTGGAAAGATGGTAATGAATGACCAATCCAATACTTGGGCCTGCAGAAAATAACCCAAAAAAATTGCTTTTCTTTTTTTAATATTTTTTTATCTGAATACTTTTCTTTGGTAATTTTTTTTTTTTTTTCTGAATACTTTAAGGTTCAGTCCTTGGGTTTCCAAAATTAAACAAATTTGAAGTATAAATATCTAAGTTGCTACCCATTTGGAAGGGTGATCATATTTTTCATTTCATGCTAATTCTTTTTTTTTTTTGTCCTTTTTTATTTTGTCAGATCCATTGGTTAGTTTGGAAAGGGCATAGTGTTGCAGCGAAGGTTTATACAAAATGCTTTTTTCATTGATATAAACTGAATTAAGTCATTTCTTCTTTCCATTTTTTTTTCCAAATGTAACGCTGTGCACTGTGCAGTGTGCAATATATATATATATATATATATCTGTGTGTGTGTCATCGTAAATTATATGAGATGAGCTTTTGATGATTAATAGTTCTATGTGTTTGTCCCCATTTATCTGTTGCCCTCTCTTTTATAGAACCCTCTTAACTCATATGGCCTATATATGGGGTTCATTTCAATAATTGTGCTGAAGACAAATGTGTAATTTTGAGTAATTGTGTGTAACGAGGGAGAAAGGCCTTTTTTTAAGATAAAAATGTAAAAACGGCTAAGTTTGGCTGATTGACTTGGGTATTACAATTTAACAGTAAAATTATACATTTATCACACTTTTAATTTAATTATCTAAATATTATAATTTTTAAAAAATTAAAAAAAAAAATTGGACAGGGTGGGGACCACTGGACTCGTTACATGACAGTTAGCGTGTTCAATTTTTTGGGAAAATTGTAAACAAAACAAAGAAAATGAAGAAGAAGAAACAAGAAGATAGCGAAATAGGAGAGGAAGGAAAGATAAAATGATATGCGGAAGCCCATGTCATGTGTCAGCATACCATTGGGGACCTTTTAAATTTGACTTTTTAACTTTTCAAATTTTTAGAAATGTGCAAACGTGACGCGTGGCAGTTTGCGCTTCCGGTCGTCCCTTGAATTTATTTTTTAAAAAAATTTTAAATTTTTTTAAAACTATAATATTTAAGTAATTAAGTTAGAAAATGTAATAGATGTGTAATTTTATTTTTAAACTGTAATATCCAAATCAATGAACAACTAAGCTGTGAGTACCGAGAAAGGCATACGAATTTTATTAGATTGATTGCAATCAAAAGTATGAAAAATTGGAACGAATGTTAATTTCAGGCATTTGACTTTTGTTTTCGCTAACCAGAGAATAGGGGCTAATTATCTTACTTTTGTGTTTATATTACTATAGCTTCTAAGAAGTCGCAGCATTCCCAAAATAAGTTTTGTTTAGAAAAAAAATCGACCAGCGTACAGAGGAAATTACAATTCAACATAAAAAACTTTGGTCAGTTGTATTAAATCGAAGTTCCTTTTCATCAGTAATCTACGGTTATCAACAAACCGGCTGTTTCTGTAATATCTACATCAAAAGAGAATGCCAATTGTTATACTCTTTACAGGAAGCCTTCCCTGCTACAATGTACAAGATAAGAAGACTAATAAAATAAAGATTTGAATGTCAAAATTTAGAAACTGAACCCATCACGATCAGACTCAGACAACTACAGAATCAACAACCAGCAGCTTTTAGGAAGCTATCATAGGGGCTTGATGATGGGAGTTTGAAGAAGTGAGGATCATTCTTATGCTCGGTTGCACACAGCATTGGAACACCGCCAGGAAATGGTTTCTGTGAATCTGCACTACTGTTCTCGTACAAGAAAGGATTGCCCACCTGCATCATATATAGGTTCAGAAATTAGGTGCTCCATTCAAAACATGTAAAATGTAGATGATAATCTCTCAAGTCTCAAGACATTAGAGCCTTACAGCTGAAAGGTTTGGGTTTTAACTTCATACACACATTTTTTTATCAAAGATAATTTAATTGAACCTTTTCTGGAATTAGATACATATGCCAGGAACATATTGAATATGTGATAACCAACTATATAATGCAAGCACACAAGTCATGAGTTTCTTAAAGTAAAGGAAATACCCTCTGGGAATCCACATCCATATGGAAAGAGAAGTCCGTGTTTTTCAATTCATTGTCATGATTTTCTGAAGTGAGGCTTATCAAACATTCTTGCTTCTGTTGGGCACTCATTAATATGGACATGTGCTGCTTTGGCTTCAGAAGCTCACAGTTAAGAGCCATATCCTTGTAAGGCACATCAGATGCAGTTGATACAGAAATCCTTTCAAATTGATGAGATGTGTCCAAAACCTAAATTCATAAGCTGTGATGTCAGTTTCCTTCCTATTGATCAGAGGAGATTGTAATGCAATCTAAGCAACAAAATATGAGGGGGAGAAACGTCTAACTTACTGATTCTAGAAGTTGATTAGCACTCAAAAGAGTAGGGACCTTTGGGGCCAATCCTGCATTGTACTTTGTTTGACTATCAAGTGAATCAGGAAAAGAATCATCATCTGTTGAAAACACTAAAGCGCCCTGTAGAATGTGAAAGTAACTACATTAGTCACAACTAGAAAGCATTTGAAAAAAAATAAAATGAAAGGTTATTGGCACCCTTGGACATCTATTATTTCTTGAAATCAACATGACACACCTTTTCGGTCATATCCATGGTCAATGGGGATCCAAGTTGACATATATCATCCGATGAGAATTTTTCGAGTAACTGCTCCTTTATTGAGGATAATTCAGGCTGCACAAAAAGATCACAGGTTCTTGGTGTATAGAAATATACTATAGATATTTTTATCTTCTAATACACTCCAAATATATAACAAATAAAAGTTTACTTCTGACAAGCTTTCCAGGCTCCTAAGAATCTCAGAAGTAAAGAGTTCCCTAGTTTGGCGAATTGTTGTCAATAATTCTGAAAGTGTGTTTAGAGCCCTATCATCATCTTCTTTGGATCCATAATTGATGGTCAGATTGTCAGGTTCAATGACGACAGCCTGCAACTTGTGATCTTCAACCAAGTGAAGGAAGGGGTCAACCTGAATCCCGACTATGAAAATATTAAGGTGAAACAAAATTGTTTACTTACTATAAGCCTGTAAAGGAATAAAAAGAAAAGTACATGATTGCTCCTTTATGGAAAAATTATTTTCCTTTATCCATGATATTTGATTGCTTAAGACATCATTTGAAAGCTTAAGCAAGAATGAATTATATATTTTCTTTATGTTCTTAATAAAGTCTCCCTACTTGCTACAGATTATAACCGAGTATAGTTTTGGGACCTCAACAATGACCTAAAATGAGAGACAAGATAAAGAACTTCAAAAAGGACTCGCCTCTTTCTCTGTAAGCACTGCCTTTGCACTACGAACAAGGGGAACAATGTTGTATGCTTTTGAAGAAAACAGAATCATTGAAGTTGCCAAAGTAAAGAGTGATCTACGACATGATGGTGATAATGGCCCTGCAACAGAAATAGAACATTAAGAGAGGCTTGTTTTACTACTTTCTGGCCTCATTACTGAGAAAGTGAGATTTATTTCCCTTTTTATTTTCTCATTTCCTTTTCTTTTGGGGACATGGGGAGAAGGAGATAGATAGCATCATGCAAGATAAAAGGGATTCATACATAGAGCAATTTCAAATGATTCTAGATAGTATACAGTATATTCTAAATTAAGCTTCTTCAGTCGACACTCAGATCTCAGATTTTTTGTAGACCATAAATTACAAATCAGATGTCAGTGGTTCTGTTTATGTATATTTCTTTCTGACTGAAGCTTACAATATACATTCCTCTGTTTCTTCTTTTTCATTTTGTAGTATCAACAGAAGATATGACAGATAAACCCTTTCCACCATTAATGGATACAAGTACATGCAAGTTATCTGCCAGTCCATCTCAGATCGGAAATCCTGCTATGGACAATCAGGTCAAAATAACTGGGATCTTACCTCCATCATTTAGAGATATATTCTGCAAAGAAAATGCCAGCTGAAAACTCCGAACTAGGATCTTATGAAAAGAATTCTGCAAGACAAGATAAATTGAGATAAAATTAAGCAAAAGAAAAAGGAAATGTTCCCCATTCATGAAAAAGAACAGATAAGAAGAAGAATACAATGCCAAAAAGGATGTAGACACCCTAGAACCTATCCTCTTCATTTTTAACCGGCTGATTCCTGGAAATTGCAAACTTAAGTACTCAACTGTAGGAAGAATAGTTTATAACTTTTTGTCAGACTATGGATGTTGATGTTCCATGACACATTCATGAGTATCAAGTTTCCAATGCCGCAGGGCTGCTGCTAGACAAATACAAATGTTTCTAGCAGCAGAATTGATTCCGAGGCTTTAAGGAAAAACTAAAACATTTTTAGCTGAACAGAGTGGTATTACAATTATAAAAATAATGATAATACATCAAAGCTACCGATTCATGAAAGACAGCATTACATGGAAAATAGAGAAGGACCCCCTTAAAAAATAAACAACCTGAATGTGATTTAAAAGAGAAGACCACAACCATGTAGCATGAGTTCAAGTATTACCTTAGTTCGAGAAAACAGCATTACCAAGCTGTATGTATGAGCAATTGCTTCATAGTTTGCAGGCATATTTCCAGGAGAGACAGATTGTGCCCAAATTGATGATAGCAGGAGATTTATCTGATGGCTACTCATCCTGAGGGTAGCAGCCTCCTGTGTTCAAGTAAAGCAGAACAGTAATGTTAACAATGATAACATTCATGCACAACCCAGTCCCTGATTTAGAGCAAAAGTAATACTCTCAGTTAAAGCATAAATCCATCTGAACTGTAGGGGCCAGGCTCAACCCCATCTAGTTTATGTACTCAACCTGATGATTCACCAGATAAAGAATACTTTATGAAGTTTATGACTTATTACTGTATGGAACAATCAGGTAAGCAAGGATGTTGGGGTGTGAACAAGAAGACTCACCAATTCCATGTTCTCATTGTTTGCAGAAATTTCATCCACTGCTGTAGGTAGAGAGGGACTTTTCACACTATACGCCTCTGACTTCAATCTGTCCAGGATCTCATCATTGCTGTTAACCAGTTCCTGCTCCACACCAATATCTTCTTTATCTTGACAAAAAATTTCCCTTGAAGAACGTTTTTCTTGTCTTAGCTTCTCAAATAAGGCAGCTGAAGAAGAGAAAACCGAGACTGTTCTTGAGAGTGTTCTTGGAAGATCCCATGCCTTCTTGGAGTCAGGAAGAGGTGATTGTTGACGAGGGAAAACTGAAGTTGGTACAAGAACGACAGAAAAGATGCGATGAGCTCCCACTCGTGTTTCATGATCTGAGTGGACCATAGCTGGGAGTAATTGATGAAACAATGCCTCGGGGAATGCCTAAGGAAGGAAAGAAGGGTTTCAGCAGCAAATTTAGTCATGAACTTAAAGTAGCAAAATGATTGAGGAAAGAACTAAGCCACAAATATTGACTTCCTGCCTTGTTCTGATAAGACAATTTTGGTAAGGAGGCCACAATTTGAGCAGTTCTATAAACTGCAGAGATTGTGGTTCTGGATATCGCCGTAATAGTTGAGATATTCTCTAACATCATAGCCATAACATCAAGAATTGGGCCTGCTTCTCCAACCTGTACAAGAGTGGCAGCTCAGTTCTGTTCCTCTTTTGATAAATCAAATAATGCATGTCTGCAATATATCTAGTCACTTAAGTAAACCATTAAATTTTTCAACAGCATAACACCAATAAATTAATTGTGCTAAGCATTTATGGATCTACTATCTGGGAAGTTTAGGTATTCAATTCGATTCAAAGCTGTAGGAGAGGCAAGGAACCTTATTTGATAACTGTACAAGGCACTCATCCACGGCTTCCCTGAAATTTTTGTTCCAATTGATTGTGTCAACAGCCAGATTTGCATTATCAAGCAAACAGTGTATGCTCTTCCGTAAATGCCTCATCAGATCACTCACTGCACTAACTATTGCTACAGAAGCTTGAACCTTTACATGTTGAGCTAGCGCAGTAGTCACCTCAACAATGTCTAGTTGCATGTCAGGTTGTTTGAGGACGGTTTTATGATCAAGATGTTTAATCAACATTGACAGTAAAATATGTGTGTTTTGCCCTACAATCATCAGAATAAGGACAAATATGAGAAAACAGAGGAGCAGAATTAATAAACAAAACAGAATATGTTTTCACAGAATTTTACAAGGAAATATAACAACAGTATACCAGAATTATCCATTAAAATCAGCATATCCTTTAAAATAGGAAAGGCAAGCCCATGGCCTATAGACCATAAATTTCCATTATCAAAGTGTCGGAATAAAGATTCTAAAACACGACGAATGGAAGCACCCTCCTTGGCTAAGTTAGCCATATAATGTAGGCAAACCCTTGACCAAAAGCAGGGATTCTTGGCATCTTCACTGTGGGAATTTAAGAAACGTAAATCATTAAAAGGGAATGGAGTAACAGAAGATAGCATAAAGCCATTTCAAAGGTTTTCTGCAGGGTAAAAAAATTACATTGTCACATTTACTTCGCCTTTATCATTGGTAATATCACTCCATGATGGAACTCTCACTTTGGCATCTGGAAAAGGAGAGTCATGACCCTCAACTTTCATCACTTCTTGGACCCATGTATTCTGAGAACCTTGTTGCTCATGATCAAGGCTCTCTGAATTTTTCTTAGGACTTCCATAATTTTCCAAGACAATAGAAACAATCTGTAGAATGATATAGGGGCAAAAATCACTAAAGATCAAATAGCATATTGAATATTATTTAATTCAAATAATACAGATATAAATACGAGGTACAGTCATAAGGTAAGGTCAGCTGCACTAAACTTAATGATCCAAATAAGTAACAAATCAATAAACAATGAGCTGATATTAAATTCTTCAAGAGAGTAAAAGACTGGAGTAAAAGCAGAAAAGCCACAGTCCCCAGCTGGAATAAAAAAGGTATATATCAAGTCATAAGATTGCACAAGTAGAAATCAACTTACATTATCAAACTCAACTGAAATGTGAGAGTGTTCACCCATAAACCAAACCTACAGAGCAAAGTAGATCATGTAATTCTGATAATATGTCTACAAAACATACTTCCCTGAAAAATATGTATATTATACTGGGAAGAAAACATGAAATACAGCAGAGATTGTTATATCCATTTCATTCCAACATGTTCACTTGGTGGTTCACAGTTCTTTAATTTCTCTGTCTTTTTTCTTTTTGGAGGGTATCTTAACTAAGACAGAGTGCAACCTAATCAAGTATTTCACCAACTGCCTCGAATATAATATTCCTTGAATCATTCTTTTTTCAGATTTCAAACTGGCATGGAAATATTACACATTTTAAGTATATATCCAAATGTCATTTGTTGCTGGAATTGGTCCTAGAGAAATTGATAAAACATTATCTATACACACAACTGCATGAATTTATGTATAAATATCTCAATTAAATCTTTAGAAATTTATAACATAGGAACTAATGAAGAGAACAACTCAATATAACTCATTTTTGGCTTAGCAACTCAATATAATTGCACCAATGAAAAACAAAAACTCAAACTAATGTTATAAAGCCATGCAGCTCATTTGATTCCTGTCACACATGCCACCAGAAACGCATGTCTTTAACATGTGTTTGTGTATGCGACATCAATATAATAGCACAAAATCTAAAATAATGTTCTCAAAGAATGAAGGTGTATTCTTAATTTTTAACACAATGGTGGGAACACAAAACAAATACCATTGATGAAAGGGCTTGTAGACCAGCTGAACGAATGTTTCTTGCCATTTCATTTTCCCCTTCTTCTTGTGTTAATTGGCAGAGTTTTGGGATGAAATTTTCCAAATTGAACAGGTAAGATCCATCGGTCTGCAAAATCCAATATGCATGTAAGTACGATTCTTGCTCCAAACAAAATTTAAAAGGTTAGGAATAAATTACAATTTGATGTTTTTTTTTTTTTAAAAAAAAACCTTTTATCCACTGAACTAATAAATTGTAGAGAATGGAAGCACCAGTGAGACAAACCTGATTATTTACAAAATCAAAAAGAGTATGACATCCTACAATTCTTGTTTCTTCCTGCTGTGTTTGATCCAGCAAACTGTGAATGACAATTAGCAAGCTACTTGCAAATAGAGGCCTATCAGCAAACATAACAAGAGTAAGTCTATCACTTGTTTTCAATTATCATAACTCCAGCATATTAAGCAAAGAGCACAAAGAACTGCTTGTATAGCAGGAACAAATTAAAATTCTCTCAGAAATTAGTAGCATGATCCCCATGGTTTATAACTTAGTATGAACTAACAGAGTACAGATAAATAAGTGCCAGTACAACGGCTGAAGTCATTGAAAAGCACAGTAGCAAACAGCAAAGAATTACACCCTCCATCATCCATCCAAAATTAAACATTGTTAAATCTCCATCTGGTACCAAATATGGCAATGGGATCTGTTTGCCCAGCCATGATGGAACAAGTGAAGGCGGCAATAAACTGGCTTTACTTGCAGAAAGTGACTTTTTTTCTTTCTTTTTTTAATTCCTTTTTTTGCATTTTCTTTTCATGATAAGCAATGGTTGCAATGTTCAAACATGCAGATAATAAATATTTTTTTCATAATTACATTAGCTTCATCATCAGTTGCATCAGCTGCTCCAAAAAATAAGATGGCAAATTTCAAATATCTACATCTGCAGAAACTATTACCTTTTCTGTATCATACATTTTGATGACAGACATAGCCCAAATGTATGATAGGTTAAATTATATCAGAAAATGACAAGGGGCATACTCCAAGTAAAATGATGAATAAACAGAGACATTCTGCATGCTTGTTTTTACCCACACTTATCCTAACCTGCCAACATTTACAGGTGTTTCAATGACATGAAAAGAGGAGGAAAGAAGCCAAACTGGTCCAAAATTAGCCACTCTTTATGCCCCTTCCCTGGCACCCCCTATCTCTTCCTAAGGCTCACTTAGGCCGACCAAATGACTACAGGAAAAATGTCAATTTCCTTCACACATCTCTCCTCCTTCTCCTTCTTCTCTTGTCTTTGTAGGGTGAAATAATACAAGAAATAAACTAAACCACCCTCAATTGTCTTCTCCATTCTTCTTTATTAATTGTTTTGGTTATGCTCTTTTTTTCTTTGGGAAAAAAAAAAGATATATAAAGGGATCACAACAACAGTTGATATGCTAAATAACAGCTAATCCATCATCATACTTGTCAATCATCAATTTGGGTTTAACAATTCAACGACATGATATCATTGCTGCTGCTATTCTCACCACAACCATAACTGGATTGACAACAAACAAAATTGTCTTTTATGGGGTTTTTGCTTGGTTGGATGATTGCTTGAACTTGATTCGGGTCCAGTTGAGGACCTTCCCTCCAAACCAAGCTGACCCACCCCATGAACACCCCAACCTCATCTGTTTGTAGTTGATTTAGATCACAATTTCAGGAGTTGCCGTAAACAGCATTTTCAATTCTTAAAATAAATATTATCAAGTGAATACAAATCTTGGAAGACATGAAAGTGTGACACTATGATAAAAGCTTTTACATCCCCACACTTGAATTAAACCCCCAATACGATCATTTCAATTAATTAGTCTAAGCCGGTCAAGAAGACTAATGAAAATCCTATGACTTACTCACAATATCAATCCCTTAAAGTCAACAGTACATTTATAATACATCTAACAAAGTTACTCTTCCACTGTAGGTATGCCCTGTTGAACTAACGGATGACTGATATTGCAAAAATACAAAAAGAAAAAAAATATTAACCATGCGAAAATCCCAGATACGAAAAAAAGACATTTGGTCCCAAAAAGTGCCTCTTCAATATTCTAACAGGAGTAACTAAAGAAACAATATTCTACACGCACATCGGTACTAACATTTTCTATGGAATCAACCTACCGACAACAATCTTCCTTTATAAAGGGCATGGGTGCATCTATCCTTTTTTGGGTTAATTTGGGATTTACTTTACAAAATTTCAGAAGGATAGGCTACAAGAAATAGAAGCAGTTTTCCAATGATAATACAGGGAGAGAGAAAATGAGATAATATGACCCGTCTTTACAAAAACCACTATGACTCAGGCATCAAGAGTGCAAAATTCTTCAATAAACACACACAAAGATATCAGTATAGAAGCATAAAGATAGGCAGACATGAACTTACATTTGCTCTTTACAAGAAATCAGCAATTTTCTGTAAATGCACATGACGATTTTTGTGGATCGGAAATTCTCATTTCTGAGTTCCTTGTAACACCTTTGCTCAAGGGCCTTTGTAATCTGATCACCAACAACTTTAGTGAGCATAAGAACAATCTCTAAGAACTTATGAATTTCAGCTTTCTTAACATAGTAATCAGGAAACTTTTACAATCTAGTTACTGACAAAATATGAAAATAATTATATACGAGAAATGAAACAAGGATTCAAATCCCATACAAGAGACAACACAAACAGAACTTTCATTATTTACCCCAAAAGAGATTTTGTTTTTAATTCTTCAACATATATCAATATATAACTTCCCATACATTGGCAAAAGATAATTCCAAAATTCATGATCATACAGAGAAAAGAGGCAGCAATTACAAGGATTTAATAATTATCTGGGATGGCAGAAAGAACTTCAATTCAACCATGCTCAGTATCATATGAAAAGAGGAACATGAATGTTAAACAAATTTTGCTGTGCATGAGCAAAAGGTGAGATACCTTTGTCTAGAACCATGACATCCAAAAGTTAAATCTCTTATCTGACAACCTTAACTGCTATTTAACATAAAATTTCATTTCACAGAAATTCATCCAATTAAATATACGAATATAAATCAATACCCTAAATTCACATTAAAAAATATAATTTGCCAACAATTCTTTGGGACTTTTGTAAAAAACACATACCTTTGGGATGCGTGCAGGATTTTTGGCCGCATAATCACATAGTTTTCCTATATTTCGATCATTTGGCCCTTCCTCCTGCCAATGCATATATACAATAATAATAATAAAATTAATGCAGCAGACATTTAGTGGAACAATCAATAGTAAGATAAGAATAAAAAAGTCAAACAAATTAACATATACACATCTTATGTTAAAATTTTAAATCAAGCTGCAATCAGACCATAATCATACATTGAGGGATCTTTCAATTATTATACCTTATGCTTGTATTAAGTCCATCTTTCAAACTTAAATCAGAAGACTAAGATTTCATATAAATGGTGCCCCATGCACAGTAAAGGGATACAAGGAAAACAAGGAACCATGTTAATTTCTCAAATATAAAATGAAAGTAAGAAAGACGAAAAGTAAGGATATAAAACATAACGAAGTCCCACAGGTACAATTTCATACGAGACAAAATCAGACATTACAACGTATTTATATATATTTTTTTCTTTAAAAAAAAAAGTAAAGCACAACAACAAACAACAAGGTATATCTAAAGTAATTAAGAAACATTTAGGTGGCAAGAACATCAATTTCACTTTAGGATATATTGGAATGCTCCTATATAATGCTTTTGAAGTCTACACAAGATACTGCATGAGGAAATGTAATTAATGACGTTTCTGTTTCAGTTTTTGGAGGACATCTTATCCTCCAAATCATACTTCTCTCTTCTCTATTTTTTGAATAAAGTCTCTTCTTTATCCACAAAAAGTAATCTAGATAAATAGAAGAAGAAGCACTTCTTTCTCACCTTTTTATCTCCAAAGTTCCTAAAATTTTGTATAAGGTAGCAAAACTAGTATCTATATTATAAAATCTCAGAGAAACATGAAATAAGAAAGAGCACTTCAGATTCACACATTTGTTTCCAAGCTGCCTGGTCTTCTCTAAAGAAGAATATTTACTTTCAACTTCAGTGACCTACTCTAAATAGCATAGTTAGACATTACACTAACATGTATTATAATCACTATAAGTCCTCCTTCATCAAACATCTGAGGGACAAGCAACTGGTCTTGTCATGATAATGTGGCATGATTAGATACCTGGTTACGAGGGAAAATATCAGCAATCAGCTTCTTGTATCTCTTCACTGGCTGTCTTGACCTTGCCCGCAATGATGGGCAGAAGATACAAAGATTGCCACAAGCAGGCAAAACTTGACGCGAAATTACCCCAGAGACAGCACTCATTTTCAAATTCTTAGATAATGCGATAAGTTTTAAAATTTTGGGTCAAAATTATGCTCCCTTTCCCTTCTAAACCAGCCAGAAACTCAGATTTTGGACGCCTAGAAGGGAAAGAAAGGCTCAAACACAACTGGGTATCTCTCAAATTCAACCACCAGCCTGCAAAAGAAAACATTTTGAAGGTTAGTAAACTACCAAATCAGGCTGAAAAGGGAAAATATAACTCTGGAATTTGACAAAATGCATCTCAAACATTGCAAAACTGAACCCAAGTTTGAAAATTGTGTATAGCCGGATAATTTTTCGTCAAAATAAAGGGGACAAGTACCTGACCAGAGGCTGGAAATCTCTAAGTCATGCAAAACAAATATAGTGGAATTCTAACAAAGATTCTATGGTCTAACTCTGGTACATTTCTCTTCTTCTCCGTCGGAGTTTGCCGGAGAGAATCATAAATATATACATGGAACACCGAGAAACATCGCAGGCCTGGCGCCTGCCGATAATGTACGAATTTTTCAACAGAATGCAATGGTGAAATGCGGTGGCCCCATTATTATTAATTATGGGGCATAATTAGGTCCCCCCTGGACTTGATTCGACCCAAACAAAAAATGAGAAAAAAAAAAAAAAAAAAACTTGATTTGATCGAAGGAGGGGTTATGACTATGTGAACGAGGTAGTTACTGGTTGATGTGAGAAAATCCCATGAAGGGTTGATTATGATTGTTGGGAAATCAGCCATAATAACTTGGCACTTGGCAGTTGAGCGGACTTGACAGGTAATTTACCCGCGTCCCCTTTGAATCTCCGGTTTTATTTAGGGTTTGTAATTTGAAAAGAAAAATGAAATGCAATGGACACTGTATTTGTACAAAAAGAAAAAGCAGAATGCAATGGACATAAAAATAATATTTTATTATCAAGGATTTGACATGTTAGATTGATGTGATAAATATAAGTAATTTTTATATTTTATTAGATATAAATATAATTTATCTTATTTTTTTGAATAAATTTAAAAATAATTAATTTATATACATATCATTTATATATTGACTATTATCATATAATATAATATACTACATAAATATTAAAAATATTTAAAAAATAACTATATTTTATCACTAATATAAAAATGGCTTAAATTAATAATTTTATTAGCTGCCATACAAAGGCTAGTAAACATGTATCTAATTTATATTTTGCACAATCATTTCATGATACAAAAAGGATAAGAAAATAAAAACCCTATGTTGACCATCAAATTTCTTCACTCGAATGAGAGAGAGAGAGGTAGGAAATAACTTTTTTATACACAAAATAAAGTCAAAATAACCAAATCCTTTTCATAAAAATTATAGGAATCGTTTAGCATTCCCCAAACTAAAAAAAAAAATTATAGAAATCCTCATATAAAAATAATTATAGAAATCCAATTTGAACTATATAATAACTGCTAACAACAATATTATGGAGCTTTTTTTTTTATATAAATAAAAAACTTAAAGTGAAAGAAAATTATTTCATTTTAAGGTCAGGATATGTCACATGTATTAACAAAAACTTATCGTAATACTTATAAATTGATACCAAAAAAAAATTACTAATAAAATAATTTAAACATAAGTCTTACAAGCAAAGAACTTTGATTTTTACTAATTAAAATAACTCTGTTGGCTTATTATAAAGTTTTCTAAAAAAATAGCAAAGAATACATAACAAATAAAAAAGATTACCAAGCAAAAAATAAACTTAATGGAGGACAAATTTGATAAATTTTTAATGTGGATTAGAACACGAAACCCAAAAATTTTAAAAATAACCTTAATACTACTTTGACTAGACCATTTGGTGAATTTTCAACACTAAAAAGCCTTGATCCACATAAGGCAATAATCACAATAAAATTAAAATAATAGATTATATAACAATGAAAAATTACCAAATGGGCACTAGATATCCGCGATGTGACAAACTTGATAGTGAGAGACCAGCTGTAGTGACCAGAGTTAGAGATCAGTGATGATGTGAATCATAGTATTTCCCAAGAGAAAAAACGAAAAGAACTATAGCAATTTATTTTAAATGGCGAGAGGGTAATATTGGAAAAATAAAAAAAAAAATTATAAAAGTAAAAAAGTCTTTCAGTCAAATATGATAGCCTTATTTATGATAAAAAAAGCTAATAAGATTTGATTTGATTAACCAAATATGGTAATTTATTTTAGTTTGTATTTTTATTTTTTAAATAATTAAGGTCAACACTTTCTTTTAAATGAAACTATATTTATAAATTTAAGACGAGTTATTTTTATTTTAAGAGTTTCATTGTTAAAGTATTTACAACTAAGTGTAGTAAACACTTTTAAAGCTTTCTCTATTATCAAAAGAGGCCTTGAAAACAAAAACCCAAAACAACAAAAGATTTTCGAGCTTTTGTTCTAACATTTTTTTGCACAAGATTTTCAAAAGGTATATAAAAAAAAATCATGTCCCAAAACAGCTCCTATGCAGTCAGTCTGGGAAGAGGGGCCAAAAAGAAGGCTTTTTTTTTTTTTAAATAAAAAAGGCTTTAGAGGAAAGACTAAAGGAAACAATATATATATTGCTTTGCTGGCCACTTTTTGAACGACACAATGAGATGTCTTCATATCTTATAATGAAGGGGTGGACGAGAGAATTCCACCACTGAACATGTTATAATCAACATGAGTCACGCGATGGAAAACTCATAAGTTGGAAAGTTAGGCTTCTTTCATTAGCTATACAGCCTATAATATGCTGTAAATTATGTAGCATGCCATTGTTTACATTACTTCCTGTGCACCCTTTTAATCTTAAAAAACAACATATGTGAAACTTAATTTTAAGAAGATTTCAATTAATTGACACTATTGTAAATCATAAATAATTTCAAGATGTAATACGTTTGAACATATGACCACAGATAATATAATAAACTTCTATATTTTAAATCATGATCACATCATCAGTCCTGACAGTTGAACCTGCATTAGACAGCTGACCAGGTCACTGGTTGGTTTTCGCCAGCTCTCACCAATCTGGTCTAGCCTTCCGTTTTGGAAAATTTCACTTGAGTACCCACTCAGGAGAAGGCGAAGGACCAAATAAGAAGGAAGAATTAAACGAGTTCCAATTTCAAAACAAGCCTATATCACCATACTGTCCCCAAATAAAAATGAAGCAAAACTCGAAGGGATTATATTTTTCTATTCTAATAGAAACAAGGCACAGATAATGATACAATTCCAGTAATACGAATCCATATTCACATCTTTTTGCTATAATATAGAATACAAAAATTTGTATGAACTAAACCATCCAATCAATGTTATACAGAAAGTACAATTTTTTAAAAGTTAAAACTCATCCGCTTCCAACTTCACACCTATGCTCTTGAACTACCACCATGATCCCTCTCAACATGCTCCACAAGGGCCACCGGGTCTCGAAATCCCCTACTACACTTAGGACAGACATCAATTGTCACCTTCTTCACCCCAGATCGGTTGCCACTCCTTTCATGAACTTTTTGCACATGATCCACCAAAGTAGTGACTGAGGAAAACTTTGCACCGCACTGAGGGCATTGCTCCACTTGACCAGTTCCATTTGTACTGCTACTGCTCTGTCCCACCCCGTCCCTTGTCTGCCATGCTTGGTTAATTTCACTACTCAATTTTGACATACCTGCTTCAGCCGAAGCTCGAATATTTGAAGCCACATTAAGAAAGTTTGTAGTCCATCTAGATGAAGATGTGGTTGAAGCTGGATTTGGCTTCGACTCCTGTTTTCTGCTCCTATTCATAAGACTCATAAATGAAAAACTTGTTTCCAACTTTTTTGGTCCAGTACATTTGTGATCAGGTCCAAACCGGTGCTTCAAACAATGGTCTACCATGCAGTCCCTGCACTTGATTGTGTTTGAGAATACAAGGATCTCTCTGCAACCTGGGGCAGGGCATTTTTTCTTCTTTGTGACTCTGTCATAATTTGATGGATCACATTCAGTGTTAACATGATTGTCCCAAGTAATGTTTGGATCTTGATCAGGAATTAGGCGAACTCCTTTGGCACAAAGTGGACATATGACAACAGTGACATCATTTCTGTCAGCTTTGGGACACTGATGTTTAATATAACTTCGGTGCACCAAACAAAATACCTGGAAGAGATTTGGCAGACATAGCTCAAACCAAAAATTCTAAAGAAATAAACACACAGAAGAATAGTAATCCATACAGGAAAGTGGAACCAGAAACTGACACAGAATGCACATCACTGGCACAGCAGAAAGACATCACGCATAACCACTACTCAAACAGACGAAATTGAGAAGTCAGAATGCTTATCGAAAGAAGAAGAATTTTGACTAACATGAAACTTATAACTTCCAAAAGGTGCTCACATGCTTGTATCCATCATCAGGTGCACAACAATTGGGCAGGGCTTTGCTGGAAGAACTCAACTTAAAAGAAACCTAATGCAGTTAGTCCTTGTATAATAGGATGCTTCAATTCATTCCCAGCAAAGGCAATGGATGTATAGCACCCCCTTGCGACCACCACCACCACCCCCCCCCNCCCCCCCCAACAAAAAAAAAAAAAACTTGAAACCAGAGTTCTCTTTACGTTTTATTGAACATCTATCAAGTTCACATAAATCAAGCACTTAAATGCTATCCTAACAACACTAACAATATTTCAAAGGAAACGAAAAGACAGTGCAAGAAACCAACTGAGAGGAACGAATAGTCCTAACAGATGTCAGCCTCATTTTGTAACTTTATGTTATACGGCAGCTAACTCTGGATATATAGAACTTCATTAGTATATCCTCCTTGCTTAGCTTCACAACAAAGACATGAGTGTGTTTATATCTAAAGCACAAATTATATAGACGCTCTTGGAGTTGCGTAAATATGCTACATATAATATTTTTCAGTAAACGTAAAATTCCCTATTAAGCAAAATTAGAAGGAAACATTAGGAACACCAAAACACACATTCATGTGGGTCCATGCAACGCAATTCTGCTGACAAGCATATCAAGAATTACTAAATCAGGGTAAGACAAGAAAATTCCCCATCCAAGAGAAACTGCATTTGACTACAAGAGCACTTATTTCTGACCTTATACCAGTGTTTGGAAGAATGAAATTCACGGCCAACCACTTAGATTGGGGAAGACAAATGCCAAGGAATATGAAAGGCAGTAGGCACATAAAAGGTTATGCCTCAGAAGAGAAAAACATAAAATGTCAAATAGAAAATGTCAGTTTCAGAGGGTTCAGTCCCCGACTATCATGCCCAAAAGAAAAACGTGTAACAACTAACAATTCAAAGTTCTTGCTGATCATTACTGCAAAACCAACGTCCTTTACATTCGCTTGTCAAACAATCAGCCAGCTTGAAAGATGAAGTCTACTCCTTTTGCCTTTGTCCTTTTGCAACGAATAAGCTGAAGTCGTATTTTGCAAGTTCCAAGTTCCAAATTCCAATTTCTCTATGTTTTCGTTGGCAGAAAAGTGGAAAAAGTTACGAAGATAACCTGAATGATTTAACCACATAAGCATGCAACCCAATTTCAAAAAGTAAATTCCTTTCCAGCTTAATGGCAACTCTCTTCCATTTTCTTCATTTTTGGGTGGAGAAAGGAACAACCCTGCCTTTCTTAGCATCCAAATATATCAATCAAAATCTAACAAAAAAACACAATTTCAATTAACACAAAAACATTGAAACTAACTACGAAGCTAGAAATCACGTGAACAGTAATCTACAATGCAAGTTGAATACAATGCGATGACTGAAACAATTAATTAAACTAAGCATATAAATCTCCAAAGTCAGACAGAGAATTGAAGTGAAAACCTTATTACAGCGATCGCATGTGAATGGCAGGAAATCAATCTGTTTGCAATCGTCAAGAGCGCAATGCTTTCCCAAATCTGGAAATTCCGGAGTTCCCATCCAAAATCAGCTCCTAACGACGACGACGACGACTTCTTCAACTTTGCAGAGGAATCAGAATTATATTCCAGCGAAGGTTCAAGGGATGGAAAAGTTGGATTCCCAGAAATTCTTGCGCAATTCGGAATGAAATATATATATATATTTTTTAATTTCCGCGTATATAGACGGCGATGGCGTAACCAGGAATCCAGGGAGTCGTCGCCTCGCCGTCGTCGGAAGTCGTCCAAACTTTGTCGGTATTAATTTATGGAAAGAAATTGACTTATATAGATAGTTCTGGGCCTCTTTGGTTTTTCAGTTTTGGACTCAATAACAATAGACCCGACCCGAACTCCGCAGGCGATCAAGGATCCACACATTGTGAATGGGTAAGGTCAACCTATATGGATTTTTTTTCCCCTTTTCTTTATGAATGAGAGATTTATTCAATAAGGAGAACCATAGCAGGCAAAGCACCTGCACAAGTTATATACAGCTGAAAACAAACAAATGGAACTAAGGTGTTAGCTTAGTGAAAGAAGTTTGAGCTTCAAGATGTTCTAGGCCAAAAGTCTTTAAAAGATGTAAGAATATCTTAAATGTAAATAAATAAATAAAAAAACAAACAAACAAATGAAAAACGAATAACTCCACCTAAAAAGCAACAATTTTACACAACACAAAGAAATCAACTAAGGATGCTCTTCCCTGGATGCCTTCTCCTATCTCTCTACTCATGCTATTAGTCTCTTAATACTTGACAATACATGTTTTTTCCCACCACCAAATAAATGAACTAATTGTGGTTCTTGCTCCGAGTCTAAAATGCATTCCTTTGATGCCATAAAAGTGTTGGAGAAATTTTTTGTTCCTTCACTCAAAAAGAGTGATATGAAAATGAGTCTCAACAGATTCAATTTTTAACTGTTCAATTCCAATTGATATTGGTTGAATGTATAGTGATAAAAATAAGACTACTGAAAGCGCAGCAAGCGTGGCTCTCACCTTCTCTCATCGTTCGTACTTGTGCGTTTTCTGTGGGCGACTTTTCAAGGCAATTCTGCCAGTGAATGTTCGGTTTGATGGAAGACAAAACTAGTTGGGTTTATCAGCACTGTTTGCTTTAGTCATTTTTTATTTTTATTTTTAATGGAAACAGAAATTAGGTCTGAAAATGTGTTTGATTTAATAAATAAAAAATATTTTCATTAAAAACAATTGAAAACATTTTTTAAAATACATTGTAAACTGAAAACGTCAAAAATACGTTTTCAGCATGTCTATCCATGACAGGTGGCAATTTTGCAATTTTATCAAATTTTTTTTTTTTTTTTTTCTAATGAGACTCACTCATTCTCTCGTTGCTCTCGATTCAGCAATTGAAAAATTCTAAGAGAGACATATATGGAAGAAGAATAAGAAATTGAGAGAGAGAGAATGAACTTCAGAATCAAATTGGGACTCTTTACTTAGCACATATTGATAAAGGAGACAAATGATTGCCCAGAAGTAAGGAGACACACCGAGGACGAGAGAAAAGAAGCAACAAGGACGAGAGACCCATTGAGGTGAAGAAAAAAAGAGAACCAAAGAGCAAGAACTGGGGAAGAAAGAAAAAAGAATGAGGTTGAGAGGAAGAACCATCAAGCAAGATAGAAAAAAGAAAAACGGAGAACAGAGCTGAAAGAGGAGAAAAATGCAAAGCTACAATGGGAGAGGGAGGACTGAGAAGGGGAAGAGTGGCAGAGCAAAGAGAGGAGGAGAGGAAGAACTCGGACAAAGAAAAGAGACGAGTAACAGAGCAGAAGAGATATGGAGAGTTATTCGGAATAGAGCAAAAAGTTGAGTGTGGGTCTTACAATTTCTAAATATCCAACATCCTAAAGTTGTAGAACTTAATCAGGTGAGTATCGAGCTTTGATTTGCATAATTCCTTTTTGTTCCCAATTTATTAAAGCCATTGTTATAATCTTAGTATAACTTGCTCAGATCCTGATGGTCAAGAGAGAAAGCTAGACAGAAATAGAAAAGGACTAAGGGATGTGGTTTTAAAATGAAAATAAAAAAATTTTAACAAAAATTTTTTTTAAAAATGAAAATATATTTTAAAAAATGAAAATAAAAAATAAAAACATGAAAATATTTTCTAAAGCAAACATGTAGGAATCACAAAGTTTTAAATTGACCCACTTTGACATTGTGTATTTGTTCCCTTTTCTCTTCACCATGTTTAATCTTCTGAACCTGACCAATAATGCTTTGGCTACCATTGGTAGTCTTATCGGGGTTCTATTCTTGAGGTTTTATTCCCGTTGTTAGCATGCGCATACCACTATCCATTGTGGATGAACTTTTTGCCCATGGACTTCCATTTTCTCTGCTGATTTACTACTAATAGTCCTAACTCGGGTTGATATAACTTCGGTGCGACGAGGCCTCTCTAAATACAGAAAAAGGGGAACCAGTCTTCCAACTTAATTCCTTGTTTAGAAATCACAATAGCAATAGTCAACTCAGCATTTGGTACTGTAGAAGTTCATTCCCTACAAACACGGAATGTATGCCTTCACCAGAGAAAGTGTACAATAGGTCATTTTCACCGTAGATACTGCTAATAGATAATAAAGGCTGATGTTGTAATCACCACATCGAAAGCCACCAGCATTCAGGGTAGTCAAAAAAAAAGGTCATCTTCATTCCATGAATTGATGAATTCTCCAAACATGGAACAAAAATGGAGACACGTTTTCCTAAAAAAACCTCATTTGCATTCGATCAATCTTACTTTCACTTCTAGTAAGAAGGCTTTGGGGTCTCAAGCAGAAACACATTTCCCACTTTCTCCCCGCAAATTGTAAGTGAGACCAGAAGCATATTTTTGTATTCGAAACTCAGTAAATATCCATTCAATTTAAACTTGAAAACAGCTGCAAGAAGTAATATGCTGTCCCAAAAACAAAAGAAGAAAACAACATAAGCAACAAAATATATAATTACTAGTTCCTAGCAAAACATTCTTAAATCCACTGCATTTCATCACATCAAAACTCCTAGCTTAAGCATCAACCCGGTCCTCCTCAAGGATGAGTGCCTTTCCAGTTGGTTTAGCCAATAGATCTGTGTACTCTTGGAATGGCGATTTGGTGAAGCGGGTCTCCCTCCAGAAGTCAGGTGTCAAGAACCCATAGGTTTTCAGCAAACAATCAAAGGTTGCCTGCAGAAACATAAAGCATTATGTACATAAATTTATAACTTATCAGAGTATGTTTAACTAAAAATGCAGTGAGCTTTCAAAATGTTATCATCAATGCACGTCCAAGCATAAAATCAGTAAAGACTCAAATTGACAAGAGAAACACACTCTGTAATTCGAACCCAAAGTTTCACATTACACAAGTAGTTCCCACAAAACCAAAAATCAGTTTGTTTCGACAAATCATAGATAACCACAACAGGAATTATAGACAACACTTGAAATGAAGCTCTCAAGTGTCTACGAGTAGAACCCCAAGCTCAACACCTTTAAACCAATTCGATAAGTGCAATTAAATTACAAATTGAACATTCAAAACCAAGATAACATGAGGAGAATATAAATGTTAGGAAAACTTAGTGAACAGGGAAAACAAATATTGATTAAGTAACAAATAAAAGTAATCAAAGACACAAATTAGAAGCTGAATAGAAGGTGACTTGGTTGTGAACAATTCTAGAAACGTACTGTGACATAGAAAATTGTTTTATTTTGCTTCCATCACATAACCAACCGGTAAAAAGAGTTTCCAAATAGAAATGCTAAAGCTTGCGAAGCATTATTTATTTCAAATCAATGAGCACCATCAACTCTTACTCCTTTATAAAAACCATGATCCATTTACACCACATCATGGCCTATTAATACTACAATTTCTCAAAGATCTACCTCATCATGCCATGTTAATAACGTTACACGGTTGATACCTCAATACAATTGCATCTTCATTAATGGATACTATATCATCCTCGAGAACCCATAAATTTAGGCCTACGGTATTTAAGTATTATGTCATAAACTATCAGCCACGTTCTAATTTCTACAATTTATAAGAATATTAAGTACTATAAGCGCATAACAATTATAATCAAAATGAAAGAATGGATCTAAAACAAACAATTTTGCATAAATATAACGAGTGAAAGTTAGACCGAACCTTGACGAAGTTTCCAAGAGTCTTAGTCGACCCCCTTGAAGAGGTGAAAACATCCTCGATTCCTGCGAACTGCAAAACCTTCTTGGGCACCCTAGCAGCAACGATTCCGGCACCACGAGGAGCTGGAACCATACGCACAGTGACTGAACCACACTTTCCGGTGACCTTGCAGGGGACTGTGTGAGGCTTTCCGATCTTGTTACCCCAGTAACCTCTTCTCACAGGAATAACAGAGAGCTTGGCCAATATAATAGCTCCACGAATGGCGGTGGCGACTTCCTTACTGCACTTGACGCCAAGTCCCACATGTCCGTTACCGTCACCGACGACAACGAAGGCCTTGAAACGGGTTCTCTGACCGGCACGGGTTTGCTTTTGGACAGGCATGATCTTCATGACCTCATCCTTGAGGAGGGGACCAACCAAGGTGTCCACGATCTGGTGCTCCTTGATTGGGAGGGAGTGGAGGTAAATCTGTTCCAGGCTGCGGATTCTTCCCTCCTTAACGAGACGACCGAGCTTGGTAACAGGAACCCACTTCTCCTCTTCTTCGCGGCGGCCAGCATTTCTGCGGCGACCTCCACGTCCACGGTCTCCGCGGCCACGGCCACCGAAACCACGGCCAAAGCCACCACGGTCTCCACCTCTTTCAGCCATTGTTGGTACTGAGGATTAGAAGCGGCAAAGGAAAACCCTAAACTACAAAGAGGAAAACTGAGAGCCGCTAGAGAGTAAAACACACAAATGGGATTTCGCCGTTCTTTATATGTGGAGGGTGGGAGGGGATGACGACTAGGGTTTTGGGAAGAGAATGAGCATGTCTTGTTTCGGGTTTGGGTCAAGCCCAAACCCGGGTTAGGTTGTGAAGTTGGACTACTAAATGAGGGCCTTTCTTCTTTTGGGCCATAATAGTGAGTCAAGAGTGGCCCATCCTTATATTTAGGAATTGGTTACGAGCTAGAGTATTGGATGAGGATATTTTTTCAAGCCCAATGAATGGGGCCAAACAATGTTTGTAGAAGTTCGCTTTAGCGACCTTAATCAGCCCATTAAATAAAACAGTAAAACAAGGGCTCCCATAATGTTCAGACCACTCAAGCTCAGCCCAACTAGAACTCAACCCAAGTCAAAAAATGTATGGCCAAAAAGAACAGCAAAACAAAATATACACTTTTTTTTATTAAAAAAACTTTTATTAAAAATTATTTTCGGAAAAACATTTCAACCATAGTATGTTACTTATCGTATAGACTATTAATGTAAATTTTTAGAACATAATTAAACAAAATTATTTTTGCCATGTATTCCCTCTTCTTTTCTTAACGTATTGCACTTTTATAAAATTAAAAATAAAATAAACAAAATTATTAGTATGAATTACTGCATATTTGAAACTAGAAGATGATCCCAAACAATATTTTAGAAGTTCTATGATATTTTTACACTACTTTTATTATTTATTTTTTACATGTGTTGATGTGTACAGTAAATATTTAATTTAAAAAATAAATAAATGAGCAAGTAGAGAGTATTTATTAAACCTTGATAGTTTAAATGTGTGATTATAAAAAATGTATTAAAAGAAATTATGTAATCAATATTCAAATCCAAAAGACATCACCAACTGGGGGAGCCGCTAGTTGTCTTGTTTATTGGCAGGAAAAAAAGAATTCAGAACACATTACGTACCAATGATCTGTTTTCGAAGCCTACCTCTAAGCCCTAGGTAGCTAAATTATTGAACAAATTCAATATTATAGACCAACTTGAATACAGGAATCCTCGTTTCTGGATGAATAACATAGCTATCTTTTTCGATGAAAAGGAACTTCACTAAACAGCAGAAACAGAACAACACAAAGTCCTTATGGATAAAAAAGGTGGTTTTCAAAATCGTTTCCTTTGGTTTTTTACAGATAATATAGTCATTTTAAATGCTTTTTATCTTAACTGTATTTATATCTCAGCAAAAGCTGATAGAAATAGTCCACTGTGGAGGCAAGAGTCACTTCGAAAGGGAGTTCTCAGTAAACTAATCAGGCGATTCGTAGTTGGTACTTGGTACCCATTAAAGTTTCCACAAGTTGACAAAACCATCACATTGTAACACGGAGATTGAAGGAGAGCTAATAGTCATATAGCTCCCAATTTTCAAGAGACGGATAACAACCATAACAGTGGCTAGGACAAAAATGCTGCAAAGTTTCAAAACGAAAAACAAACAACATCACCTGTTTCGTGGGGGTCACATATTGAACATGAACATGTGACATCAAAAAGGACAAATTGGGAGGAGAAATCAAATATATTTGAGTGCGAGGTTCCACTGACAAGCTACTAGTACCGTTCCAACTTTTTTTTATTAGAAACACCCGCATCATCACATATTATTTCTTTAATCTGAAGTCTCTTCTGGTTAAAGTTTAATAATTTCAATAAACTTAATTAAACTCAGCCAAGTATGTAATTGTGAAGTTAAACAATATACGAGGGGAATAACTATTAAGTTAATGTGTAATAAGAAACTTTTGGCCTTCATCTATGTTTTGCACCCTAAAAGTCCCACCTGCTTGAAAAATAAATAAATAAAGGAAAACCCAATTAGATAAAGTAAAAAATAAATAAAGGTGAACTAACAGTAACATAAAAGGAGATGTAAACATATTTATGACCATTGGAATCCTATTTTATAGTACATTCACTTTCTCTGATAATCCTCTATATAGCATTTCAGTGATGATTCCCAACTCACTTTCACTCCTATACTGTAGTCTATAGTTCAATCTCAGAGCCTTTGGATTGTGTTTTCCTCATTTCGCACTCCTTATTTCCTTTCTCCTCTCTTCAACTTTAACTCTTAGCCGTATGTGCTCATCTTTTCCATCTATTCCCTGTTGTTAACTTTAAACACCTGTTCTGGTGACTGTCGCTCTCTGCTTATATTTCCTTTACCGTTTCTACTCCACAGCACCAAAAAACAGAGTATTGGCAAGGAAAAATAAATAGTGCAGATTCTTGCTCATGGTTGTGTTCAAGAGAATGATGAATGCAAGGTTGGACAGCCAAATGCAACCATTTATTGAGGCACCACCAGCAGTAGCAGAGCCAAATCGTTATTCACATAGATCAATAGAGACCCTTGTGGTGGTTTTAGCGGTGATAACAATAGTGGGTGTGATTGCAGGTATCATAGCTCGGCTCTGTGGTGGAAGGCACTTTGGTGGCAATGGGGAAAATGACATTGAAGGTTGGGTTGAAAAAAAGTGTAGAAGTTGCATTGATGCGGGACTCCCACCTCCACCTCCTACCGAAGAATCAAAGCCACCACCAGCAGCAGCAGGAGGGGATGAAAAGAAATAAAAATGGTCTATTCCAGATGCATTCTAACACAAAAATTGTAAGTCAATATAGAACTTGAAATTTTAATGTTTTAGTTGCTAATACGGTAGGTGAAAGTTTACATAGCTTAAACTCATGTATTAAGTAGCACTATGTCAGTTGTAGAAGCTCAGGCATTGATGTTTGACTCCTCATCTTGCTGTTATTGGGGTTCAACTCAATTCTATGTTGTTTTAATTCATTATTTCTTCTTTTAATTGAGGCTCATTTCATTTATGCCATCCTATGTTAGAGGACAAATCGTTAAAGTGATGGTAAAAAAATTTCCAAACTGTACTCAATGAGTTAGTGGTGCAACTTATCATGATGGTGATTTCTGTCTAAAGTTCTGAACATTACGTTGGGCCCTAGGCATAACTTTTGGCGTAGAATCTGAAATATATATTCCGAAAGATGCTACCTCCATCATGGCATGGACTTGCAATTTAACCGTTTTACCCAAAAGCCGTTGCTTACCAAAAAGCTTAAATCTTTCAAATCCCTACTGGAATCTTACCGTTGCCATTACAAATCAGTATCACGCCCACCTTCTGAGAAAGAAAAGGAACATACGGAGACATTAATTAAGCTTAAAGGTATTTGAACATAAGTCAAAATGTATCTTTTTATTTTCCATTCCTTACCCATTCTGTTAAACTCGCACATTCGAAATTTAATTCGTTCATCTAATAAAATAAAATAAAATCACAAAGTTGTGCAGCTAAATATATTAGAATGTCTTTAAACACTAAAGAGCGGATAGTTGTGCTGCAAACATGAGTAAAATTGGGAATTATGCTGCAAGTAAAATATGCAACACAACCTGGTCTTATCGTCTTAAAACTATAGCCTATTTCCTTCTTAACTCAGTAATGAGTGGTACTTTACCCCCCCTTTCCATAGAATCTAAACGCAACATAAAACCATAATACCAAAAGAAATCAGATAATGTGAGGGAAAAATTTGTCAACGCCACCACTCAGACCACACCACGCCCTGCTTTGATCCCCCGACCAGTTTTGATGGCATGTTTTTTTTTCTGCTACTGAGTATTGATGGCGTGTTGTCAAAGGAAATGGCGATCGGAACACTTTCCGACAAAACCTCAAGCAAGCGCTTCCTCCACCAGGTCCATCCATGGGAGGAAAACTATTCTCCCAAAACCAAATGGGTGCGGCAACATTAACACGAAACCAATTAAACCTGCCAGGAAGACTTTTCAGCACTACTTTGTGTGCTTCTATGTGATGAGGATATTGCTTGGGTATAGAGGGCCGGGGCAGTATAGCAGTCATGCATCTGTGACCATAGAAAAAGAAGAATGTAAAGCAAAAGGTTATCAGATAATCTTCAAGACCTTCGAGTTTTGGGGAGTTCTCTAACCATAAGCATGCAACTTTTTCTCATCAGCGGATATGTTAATAAGACCGACAATTTCACATCGAATCCGTAGCATCCATTCCTGTGTACACTTCAGGTCTAACTGTTCTCGGCCTATTAGGTCACATATCAATATGTGAACCAGTTTATGCCAGACTATATCAGATTGTGTTCAAAGACTTGAGTTTATGCCAGTTTATGAATCTTTTATCAAAAACACTTAGAGTTGCATATTTAATAACTACAAAATAACCTTTAGTAAGGTTTTCAACGATTGAGCCAAATTGTATCTACAAATCGTTTAAATAGTAAAAACATTTGGTTACCAAATATCCCAACTCAAAGTTCATAATAATTATGGGGAACTCAAGTTCAATAGGAAATATTACTGACCGAGCAAGCAAACCACGAGAAAATCATCATTAAAACAGCCAAGCAACATTCATAAATCTTTAGGTTACACTCACACACACAAACAAGCACACGCTCATACGGTACAAACACACACACATACAGAGGAAGAAGGAAAAGAAAAGTTTTTTATCATATCAGACTTTCCCTCCATGCCATCATTACGCCAATAGTAAAAGTAGTCGGAAAATAAGTTTTAAGACCGACCGGAAATCAAGTCCACAATTAGAAATCTCTCTAACAGAGCATATTCCTGAAGAAAAAAAAAAAAAAAAAAANAAAAAAAAAAAAAAAAAAAAAAAAAAAAAAAGGGACAGCTTGTCATTCATAATCTTCCTTCAAGTTGCTCTACCACAGGTTTTGAACTAGAATTTCCAAAAAAGGAAATGAATAGAAGCATATGTTATATGAATAGTGTTAAGGCAAACATGACATCTGAAATCAATACATACTATATGAATATTGGGGAATAAAATTCAAAAAGCATTTCATATAGCCAGCGAAATGTCTTGGAAATCAATACAAGCAAGAGGTCCAGAACCACAAAGGCTCACATCACAGCATCATATGCATTTATAAGCAAGCAAGTCACTCCATGAAGCCGCTTCCAGCATCTATCAGTTATATGGCAGACAAAGCATTCAATAGCCACAAAATGAAAATCTTATCTCAAATAGGAAATAAAACCTCCACTTTGATCTGCAAATGAACGTTTTAACTTTTAAAGCACAGATTGGGAATCCAAAGGTTAAAACCTGAAGTAATTTTCAGTATGATCATATGGCAGTTCACCTTGACCAACCGGTGTTAAAAGAAGATCAAAATGACCTATTAAAGCTTGTTAATTTACTGCACAACACCAAACACTTCCATTTAAGAAAATCTATAGTTGGGATTTGTATAAAGAAGTATTAATATTAGATATTGCTGATGTTGATGTTTACAACATCGGTAAAACACTAATATCAGAAAACTGAAAAGGACCATGCAATCTTGAATGAGCCACACAGAATAATATGAAATATCTATATGAGAATTCAGAAGCAATACTTTACAACTATACCTGATGAAGATTTAGCTAGCAAATATGGACACCTTCAATCAGAATGGTATGTAAAGGCATATCCAAGGCACCACCAGTTACATGAACACCTTCCTTCAAGGCTAAATTTCAAGAGAACATATCTCATTCACTCAAATATAAAACATACAAATCTGAGAACTAGACATAATTAGCACATGCAGAAGAGTTATCACAAGCTCAAGCATAAGAAGAATTGCCAAAGTATTTAGCACTTCAGGATATCATAAATATTATCGATAGCACCTGAGTATGCATCAATTTTTATCTAAAACTTCATCCATCAACCCTGTGCCAGGGGGGATTGCAGTGACCAACCAAATATTATAAGAAACTCCATTTTTAACTGTAAATTCTTTAACCAAGTTGCTTGTAATTTTGGTGGCTTCAATCTTGTTCACAGTGATTTGAGCCCAAACACACTATTAGCATGTTTCATTTAAACTCTTGGGACCCCAAAATCATGATTTTGGGGTCAGCCCAAAAAGCTTAACCAAACACACTACTAGTTTAACCAATCAAATCCTTACATACTCATGACAAATCATGCGCACATTATGTTCTTCAATTACTTTGAAATTGTTTTTGCCCAAGATTTGGAACCGCAGAATACATGAGGATCTCTAATCTACACATAACAAAAGCATTTCACATAAGAATAAAGTATTTAAGAGCTTCCTTTACATAAAATTCTTATCCTAGTACACGTTCACACCCTTAAAGATTCTGTAAACCAACAAAAGATTAACTAGAAAGAGAAAAAAAAAATTACCAGACCAGAAAGACTTACACTACTGCCACAGCTGATAAACCTCAGCATCCTAANCATGAGGATCTCTAATCTACACATAACAAAAGCATTTTACATAAGAATAAAGTATTTAAGAGCTTCCTTTACATAAAATTCTTATCCTAGTACACGTTCACACCCTTAAAGATTCTGTAAACCAACAAAAGATTAACTAGAAAGAGAAAAAAAAAATACCAGACCAGAAAGACTTACACTACTGCCACAGCTGATAAACCTCGGCATCCTAAGATTCAATATGCCTGTTTTAAAGGGTTTATTTTTTGCTCCTATGCACGTGTTGAAATTTTTTCACTTGTTTGGATGAGCTTATAAAAGCAGCTTATCATACCCAAATAGGCTGTTTTCATCTGATTTTGATAAGCCAATAATCTTATAAAAAATCAGCTGAAAACAGATTATATAATATGCAGTATAGTATAAGCTACTACTAAGCTAATTCAAATAGGAAGGGCTTATCTGAAATATATTTATTGTATCAGTCCTTAGTTCAACAGTTCATCCAAACAGGGCTACACTTTAATAACAAGTAAACAACTAATTTTAAAATGATATTGGCTTCATATATAAAAAGAGTTAAGAGGCAACAGCCAACAAGAAGCTAGTATTTTAGAGGTAGATTTACACCAAATATGCTTAACTGCAAGAAAGTTAAACGATGAAGCATCACAAATATTAGTGAGAATCAAAAAGATATGTCAAATTGAAGAAAGATTATATGGTATTTAAATCTCAGCTAGTTGTGAAAAAGATTAAATTTTATTTCCCAACACCAACATACCACTTTGATATCAAATTGCAGCCATGAATTTCCATCTTAAACTTGCCTATTTAATTTAGGAAGAATCACGAGTATGTTAAAAGTACTTTCAAATACTCAATTATGCAAACCAAGAACTTAATGCACCAATGGCATGTTTGGATTGGCGTTAGATTTGCCCAGGACACCAAAAAAAAAAAGAAAACAGCATTGGCCTTCAATACTGGTTATTGGTGTCCTGAGTCCTGAGGAACTCAAACCCTTATTCAAACATGCCACAAATCTATCATAAGTAGGAAGCTTCAGCAAACTCCCTCTACTGTAAAGCATTAATTTTGATTTAATGGCATATTATTCCCCGAGCGTCATCTACTAACTCAGTGGGGTATAGATCCAACCACAGCCGCAAAGATCGACGAAAGGAGCAACATCTAGGTTTTCATGGTTAAGCTTCATTCTAGATCAAAAACGATATCATTGTCACGCCAGACACTTATTCAGCTATTTTCTCCAGTTTCTCCGGTTACCCACTGGTAGCTGCAAATAACAACAAAAATCCACCAAAATACATCTAACATTAAATTTCATATAGAAGAATTTTCGCGGGTACTGAAACACGAAGCAATTGCATAAAAACCCTAACAAGCAAATAACATGTATGCAGTCCACATAAAAAACCTCGAAATCCAATTCGAAGAGAGAACTTTAGGATCTGAATCAAAAGGAGAGAATAAAAGGTACATAAGCGCTAGGGTTTGACAAAGAGGGGAAAAAGAAAAGAGTTTAAACCAAAACAGCGAACATCAGTTGTTGAAAAGAATCGGTGAGATCATGTGTACGATCGACCGACGTCTCATTCTCAAAATCAGACGCATAAAACCCTTTTATCGGCTGTTAACATTTCCACTTTAGCTAAGGAGAATCACAACCCTGACAAATTAGGCACAAGACTCATCTCTTCATTCTCTCCTTCCTTGAGAAGGGAGACAAGCAAACCCCAGAGATGAGAAATAAAGATCTATGCGTACGTGTGAGCGCGCGAAATTATTTAGATATCGAGATTTAACCAGATCTGTCCTGCAAACAAAATCGCCATAGACGACCTATTTGTTAGGGTCATAATTCTCCTTCAATAAATTGTAAAAATGATATCAGTAGATAAAATAGATTATTCGATGCATCTAACTAAGAGAAGGAAACGAGAGAGATCGCTTTGAAATCTTCTTCTAACTCTTAGAATTGATGTTTGACATCTTGAGTTTTCATCATCAATTTATAAAATCACACATGAACTAGACTCTTCTCTAGGGTTAGATAGATTCAATATATACCTTTGATTTACATAAAATAACATTAAAATTATTTAAAATTTCTTTTTAAGATCCGTTTTTATCTTTACAAATCGAGACAAAATATCTTTATCCTCAATAAATTAAAGAATTTGAAATTAATGATTTGTGAGTCTAATGTCACTTGTTAAAATTAATACTTTTATCATGTGCTCTCGTTCCTTTTTCATAGTATATCCCTCTTTTGTGTAACCAAAAAAATATTCAAAGTATATTACAAGAGTAGGAAACAGTGATCACTTTGAAAGCCCCTCCTACTCTTAGACTTTTTGTTTGAAATCTTCAATGTTCAAACGNGTAACCAAAAACATATTCAAAGTATATTACAAGAGTAGGAAACAGTGATCACTTTGAAAGCCCCTCCTACTCTTAGAATTTTTGTTTGAAATCTTCAATGTTCAAACGTCAATTTACAAAACCAAGAGAAAATAATTCATTTGATACATACATTTATTGTAGATGGTTCCTAAGCTTAAATTCAATGCACGTATGACATTAGCCTTTCACTTAGAGTATATTTGGTTTACATAAAAATAATATAAAAACTATTTTGTTTTTTTAAAAAAAGACAAATTTGCAGAGTTACTATATATACATACATATGGTAAAAAATAATATGTATTTCCTGAGAGCAATTCCTCCTTCATCTATGTTTGATTCGTTTAACGGATTATATATACAAATGGATCACAAAAACAGGAGCAAGTTCTGATGACAGTGACTTGTTATGTTTGATCCATTTTGATATTTCGTATGATTAGATTAGATGCATGTTACGATGACTATCTTTTCTTTTAAGGTGCAATAGATTTGCATAAAACAATATTACAATTATCAGTAAACTTCTTTACATATTCTTACAGGTCAAGACAAATTATTTTTGAATAGCTATTGTATATACAGACATGCTTAAAAGATGGTGAAACACATACGTCGAAATAAGTTCCTTTCAGTAATTTGAGCAAACTTCGTATAACTTTCAGCATTTATTTCACTTATGACAAAAAAAAAAAAATAAGGTCCTTTCAAAATAAGATCAAATTCCTTTCTCAATTGACTCTAGATTATTCAGATGAACCGAGTCAATTTGCTCCAAAGAGCGCACAATACCATTCAGCCTAACAATGATCTGCCTCTTGCGTTGAAAAAGGCTCCCAAAAACTTCCTCTGTTAAATTGTAAAGCTCTCTCTATAACAGCAAAGAGACTGAGAGAAACATTATCCCCTTGATGAACCCAAGCATCTCAACAACTGTATGAAAATCACGATGCGTCATTCAAGCAGCCTCAAAACCGAAAGTCATACTGAGGGTGAAGCTGGACATTGACTGATACTTTATTTTTTGAACAAGTTCGGCCTAAACCACAACAAAATCTCTAAGAAGTTACGATAAAAGGCTTAGCCAATTCTTTTGATCAAAGCATGAAAAAGTGGAGGAAGAAATGTTGCCACTTGCTACATTAATCTGTCAACCAAGGTCAATCGTTGTGCTTTAAAAACTCTATCAAATTCTAGGATTAACCATGACTTTGCCAAAGAAAACAAAATGAGTAAACTCTGTATTTAAAAGAAAAACAAAATGTGTTGAATGAAGTAAATATTCTTGTGCGCAACCGATAATGCATTGGCTTCAAACTCTTTTCCAGATACGAGTAAATAGATACAAATTTCTCCACTCCCATTAACACAAGCACATAGCTAATGATAACCCTTTCATGTAAAGATACTCTTGAAGCTACGCATAGAAATAGTTTATTCCCTTTATGTAACATCTCAAGCAATATGTTCTGTATCACAACTCCAGATTGCATCCCACTAACTAATCAAAGTAGTCTCAAAAAATAAAATTGCAGACAGAATTATTCATAAGAGGGTGAAAAATGAACCTTCATGCTTGCAGCCAATCCCACAGGAAATTTGGACAACTTGGAACTAGTATGAAGAGTTTTCTGTGCTACTTTGAATACTTCTTTGACAAGGTTAGAGAATAGAGGGCTAGGACATCATAATAGAATACTGTGTCACATGACTTTTCCTCTACTCATTTTATAAATTGAAGTTGGATGAACATTTCTAAGAACAATTTTAAAAAAGAGAGGATTTGAAAGTGATCTCTCCCATTTCTTTCTTTTAATCAAAAGTTTTGAATAATCAATTTTATCGACTAATATCATTTTTATTTTTTTATCAAAGGAGAATTATGACCCTAACAAACAAGTCATTTATGGCGATTTTGTTTCCAGGAGAGACATGAGTCTCTAAAAAATAGCACACCCACACACATACACAGATCTTAATTTCTTTTCTTATATGTGTGGGGGTACTAGGGTTTGTTTGTTCCTAATTTTGTCAGGGTTGTTAAAGTGGAAGTGTTAACAGCCGATAAGAGGGATTTAATGTGTGTGACTTTGAGAACTACTTTGAATACTTCTCTGACAAGGTTCGAGAATAGAGGGCTAGGGCAGAATAACAGAATACTATGGCAGTCATGCATCAGACAACATACAAAAGATTATATGTACTATCCAATCACATGTCCTTTTCTAATTAACTGAATAAGATAAAGAAAGTATAAAGTGAAATATACACACATTAGAAGTCTAGTTTGTTTTATTCTGGTAAAAACATTATAAGTAAGTTGAAGCCTAAGAGAACAAGGTCCTGTGGTCACCCACCATCTGAACTCTAGCAACGTTAAAGCAAGAGGCATTTCTGAGAACCTCCAAGAACTTCGTGTTTTGGGGAATTCTCTTACCATAAGCATGTGACTTCTCATTAGAAGATATGTTACTAAGACTGACAATTTCACATTGAAGATATGCCACTCTAGATCAGAGTTTGTCCACACAGACTCAAGTATACAAGTCTAACACTTGAGAAGGCACATTTAATAACTACAAAACAACAAATATTTTTGTAAGATTTTCAATGTCGGAACCAAGTGTGTACTAAAAATCTATTAAATAATAAAAACATGTGGTTTTCAAATATGCCAACCCAAAAGTTCACATTAATTATCAGGAAGTCGAGTTCATAAGGAAATAGTACTCAGTGAGTGGAATAGCAAAAGAAAATCATATCCAAACAGCTAAGCAATATTCATACAACTTTAGATTATACCTCACATGTGTGCGCACACACACAGAGAAGGAAAAGAAAAGAAGATCTTGATCTTATCCAGCATTCCCTCTATGTCATCATTACAGCGATATTAAAAATAGTCAGGAAAAGCTGAGGCCAGAAATCAAGTTCATAATTAGCAATCTCTCTAACAGAGCATGTGCCTGAGAAAGAAACAGAGAAAGAAATGAGAAGGGACAGTTCGTCATTCATACTCTTCGTTCACATTGCTTTACCATAGATTTTTAACTTGAAATTTCCAAGGGAAATGAATATAAGCATATATTATCTGCATCGTATCAATGCAAACAAGTCATCCGAACATGCAGGGAATAGATCAATGTTTAGAAAATGCCCATTAACAAACGAAATGCACTTCAAGTAGCCAGCAAACTATCTTGGAAATCAATACATGCAAGACGTCCATGACCACAAAGGCTCACAGCATATGCATTAATAACTCCACAGAGCCGAAAAATGAAAATCTTATCCTCTTTTTTTTTTTTCTGTAATAAAAAATCTAATCTTAAATTGGATAAAACCTCCACTACACAGATTGGGCATCCAATTACTTTGTTTGAAGAAAATTTATAGGTGGGATTTTTTAATTTGTATCATCAAAGCATTAATAGCAAGTATTGCCAATGTTGATGTTAACAACAGTGATAAAACACTCTAAACTAAAGACTAAACCATGACCATACAGTCACAGATTAGCCACCCAGAATAATAAAAAATGTCTGTATGAGAATTCAAAAGCAACACTTCACAAAATCTATACCTGATGGAGAGTAAGCAAAGATGGACACCTTGATTCAGTTGTCACCCCTGAAGAGAACTCCAAAACACAATACATAGAATGGCATGCAAAGGTTTGTCCAAGGCACCACCAGTGGCATGAACACCTTCCTTCCAGGATAAATTTCACAAAAAAACACACCCCATTTACTCAAATATATCACACACAACATCTGGGCACTTGACCTAAATTACACATGCAGCAGAATTATCATAAGCTCATGCACTAGAAAGAATTGCCACAGAATTTCCCTTCTCAGAAATTGCATACGCAGCAAATAAGATGTTTCCAGCTGATTTTCATAAGATAATCATCATTTCCAAAGGAATCAGCTCAAAACAGTATGTGCTTTAGCATAAGCTGTTATTAAGCTATCTAAAACTAGCAGAAGAGCTTATCTGAAACATACTTATCATATAGGTACTTATTTCATAAGATCATCCAAATAGGGCTAAAGTTATTGACTTGATATAGAAAAAAGACTTAAGAGGCAATAAGAAACTAGTACTTTGGATGGTAGATTTACACCAAATATGCTTAACTATGCAAAAAAGTTAAAAGATGGTTGCATCATCAAAATTAGTGAAAATCAAAAAAGACATGTCAAAATTGAAAATATATTATATGGAATTCTAATGGAAAACGAATCTTATCTGCCCAGCTATGCTGTACTTCCCTACACCAACATACTACTTACACCAATTATACCACTATACGACATGCAAATTGCACAACTGAGAAGAGTATAATCTTCCATTTAGCTAGTTATCCAATAGAAAATGTAAATTTATGCCAAACCAGGAGTATGCTAAAAGTATTTCCAAATACACAATTATGCAAACCAAGAGCTGGATGCCACCAATAGCATTTTTGAATTGGCGTTAGAATTGCCTCTGGACAAAAGCTTGTCCCCAATGCTAGTTTTGGGTGTCCCAAGGCAACTCTAACTCATATTCAAACATACCACAAACCCAACATATAAGTTAGACGACTTCAGCATACTCCCTCTAATCATGCCAACCAAGAAAAAAGAATTTGAATTAACAAACACTTGGCTTATTATTCACCAAGCATCATCAACTAACTTGGTATGGCAAAGATCCAACCAGCCAGAGCTCAAGATCTTTAACAAAATCAAACTTATACAACAACATATTTCATTTAATAATCAGTTAATTAGAAATTCACTAATGACTCCACCTTTCAACTACAGATACAAAATGAATGTCCTGTAATACACTAAAGGAGATAATTGAGCTCAGATTTTTAACGAGAGAGAACTTCTTTCAAGCAAAGCAACAAAAAGAAAGCATCCAACATAAGGTAACTCAAAGAGAAGTAATATGCTGCAAAAGCCAATATATATGCCTCGTTTCCCCAGTTTCTCCCCTTTGTCACAGATAGCTGCCAATAACAAAAAAAATCCACCAAAATACATCTGGCATTAAATTTCATATAAAAGACTCTTCATGAGTACTAAAACACGAAGTGATAGGAAAATAACCACTAGGGTTTGGAAACAAAGAGGAAGAAAGATCCACAAAGGTTATAGCATGATATGCATAAGCATGCAAGTCGCTCCATGGAGCCGCTTCAGCATCTATCAGTTATGTGGTAGAAAAAGCATTCAATAGCCACAAAATGAATGAAAATATTATCTCAAACAGGAAATAAAACCTTCACTTTTGATCTGTTAATCAATGTTTTAACTTTTCATACACGGATTGGGAATCCAAACTGAATCTCCTTCAAAACAGAGGAGTAAGAGGGAAGTAATTTTCAGTATGATTAGAAGTTTTAAAAAAAAGGCCAAAATGACCTAGAAATAGGCAAATGGCCCATTAAAGCTTGTTAATTAACTGCACAACACTAAACACTTCTATTGAAGAAAATCTATAATTGGGACTTTTATAAAGAAGTGTTAATATCAGATACTGCTGATGTCGATGTTCACAACATTGATAGAACACAACTGAAGACTGAGAAAGGACCATACAATCTCGGATGAGACATGCCAAACATTGTGAAATATCTATATGAGAATTTGGAAGCAACACTTAACAAATCTACACCTCATGGATAGATGGACACCTAGAGTCAGTAGTGACCCCTAAAGAGAACTCCAAAACTAAATAGATAGAATAGAATACAAAGGTATATCCAAAGCACCACCAGTTGCTTGAACACCTTCCTTCCAAGCTAAATTTCATGAAAACATATCCCATTGAACGGAATATATAACATACAGATCTGGGCATTTGACATGATTTGCACGTGCAGCAGGGTTATCACAAGCTCGTGCATTAGAAAGAATTGCCAAAGTATTTCACACTTCAGGTTTGCCTAAATAAACTCAACAGCTCCTGAGTATGTGTCAATTTTATCTAAAACTTCATTTATTAACTATGTGTTAGGGGGGATTCACTCAGCATGACCTTAGATGCGCAAAAATTAGAAGCAACTGGAATTTTAACTTCAATTCTTAACTAAGTTGCTTCTCATTTTGGCGCCTTGAATGTCTTTCACGTTGATCTGGGCACCCCAAACAGACTACTAGCATGTTTGGTTTAGCTTTCTGGGACCCCCAAACCCTCATTTGGGGTCCCATAAAAGCTAAATTAGACACATCACTAGTGTAGCCAGCAAAATCCTCATATATTCATGACAAATCATGAGCTCATTACGTTCTTCAATTACTTTAAAAGTGTCTTCACCCATGATTTAGAACCACAAAAAACATAGGGGGTCTCTAATCTGGACATAATAAAAGCATTTCACAATAGAATAATGTATTAAGAACTTCCTTTATATAAGATTCTTAATCAAGTAAATGTTCACCTTTTTTAAGATTCTCTAAATCAACAAAAGATTAATTTGAAAGAGAAAAAAATTACAAGACCAGCAACACTTACACTAGTGCCACAGTTAATAATAGTCAGTCTCCGAAAATTCAATATACCTGTTTGGATGGATTTAGTTTTTGCCCATATGCGCATATCAAAAAAATTTCACTCGTTCAGTTGAGATTAGAAAAGCAGCTTATCAAACCCTAATAGGCTGTTTTCATCTGATTTTTATAAGTTAATAATCTCATGAAAAAATCAGCTCGAAACAGATTATACGATACATGCTTTAGTATAAGCTGTTATTAAGCTATTTCAAGCTTGCATAAGAGCTTATCTGAAACATACTTATCATATAAGTACTTATTTCAACAGCTCATCCAAACAGGGCTGAGGTCTATTAACAAGTAAGCAATTAGTCATTTGCTTCATTTGGAAAGAAGATTTAAGAGGGAGCAAGAAGCTAGTACTTCGTTGGTAGATTTACACCAAATATGGTTCACTGAAATAAGTCTAATAAGCACTTATTTCAACAGCTCATCCAAACAGGGCTGAGATCTAATAACAAGTAAACAATTATTTGCTTCATTTAGAAAAAAAAGAGTCAAGAGGCATCAAGAAGCCAGTACTTTGGAGGTAGATTAACACCAAATATGCTTCACTGCAAGAAAGTTGAACAATGATTGCATCACCACTATTAGAGAGAATAAAAAAGATATGTAAAATTGCAAAAAGATTACAAGGTATTCAAATCTCAGCTAGATTGTATTTCCAAGTTCCAACAACAACATACTACTTATACCAGTGATACCACTTATTGGCATGAAATTTGCAGTAATGACAAGACCATTTTCGGCCAAGATCAAACTTGGCTTAACTAGGTGTCGCATTAATTTACATGCTAAACTAGCCTATTTACTTTATGAAGAATCAGAGGTATGTTAAAAAAAATTTCAAACATTCAATCATGCAAAACAAGAGCTGAATGCACCAATGGGATGTTTGAATTGGTATTAGAATTGCCTCAGGACACCAAAAACCAGCATGCTTCCAATACTGGTTATTGGTGTTCCGAGGCAACTCCAACTTTTATTCAAACATGCTACAAATCTATCATATAAGTTAGAAGGCTCAGCAAACTCCCTTTAATCATGCTAAACAAGTAAGCATTGAATTGATGGCTCATCATCCACTAACTCGGAGTGGTAGAAATCCAAAAGCCGAAGTACAAGATCTTTAATAAAATCAAACTTGCAGAACAGATTACACTTAATGATCAGTTTATTAGAAGTCAACCTTCGAACTACAACCGCAAAAGAGTTTCCTGTATAACTCCAAAGGAGACAAATGAACTCAGGGTTTTAACAAAAGAGAGAGCATAATTCGGTCACAGAAACAAAAGAGATAGGCTAAAGGAGCAACATGTCAATTTCATAGTTCAGCTTAATTCTAGAGCAAAAACGATATCAGCGTCAGGCCAGAACTTCTTGAACTTTTTTCCCCAGTTTCCCCCGTTAGTCACAGATCTGCTAATAACAACAAAAATAAACCAAAATACATTAAAATTAAATTTCGAAGACTCTTCGTGAGTATTGAAACGCGAAGTGATTTCACAGAAACCCTAACAAGCAAATAACATGCATATAGTCAACATGCGAACCCGGAATCAGATCCGAAGAGACAGATATGATGACAAAAGCGCTAGGGTTTGAAAACAAAGGGGAACACAGGAAAGAGTTGAAATCAAGGCGTAAGATCTTGAAAAGAATCGGCCAGATCATACGTACGATCAACCCACGTCTCGTTCTCAAAGTCAGACACATTAAATCCTCTTATCAGCTGTTAACAATTTCATTTTATCAAAGGAGAATCACAACCCTGACAAAATTAGGAACAAACAAATCCCAGTACCTACACTACACACATAAAAATAACTATGGGCTTGTTTGAAAGTGTTTTGATTTTTTTGTTTTTAAAAATTGTTTTTGAAAACTGTTTTTAAAAATTGTTCTGCAAAACAAAAGTATAAAAAAATCTGTTTGATAAACTGTTNTGATAAAATTGATTGTTCAAAGTTTCTAACTAAGAGAAAGAAACAGGAGAGATCGCTTTCAAATCCTCTCTTCTTTAGAAATGTTCATCCATCTCTAATTTGTAAAATGGGTAAAGGAAAAGTCATGTGACACATCGTCTTATCATACAAGATTCATCGGGTTAGATTCACTACATGTTTGAACATTATCTTTCACTGAAAATATATTTGATTTATATAAATTAGTCTCTATATCTATGTGANTTTGTTTTTTTTTTTAAAAAAACAGAAAACAGTTTTTAAAAACTGATTTCAAACAGGCCCTATGTGTCTAGGAATGTGGGTGGGTGCGCTTATTATTTTTAGAGAGTTATGTCTCTCTTGTAAACAAAATTGCCATGAATCACATATTTGTCACGGTCGTAATTTTTCTTTGATGAAAAAATGAAAATGATATCAATTGATAAAATTGATTGTTCAAAGTTTCTAACTAAGAGAAAGAAACAGGAGAGATCGCTTTCAAATCCTCTCTTCTTTAGAAATGTTCATTCATCTCTAATTTGTAAAATGGGTAAAGGAAAAGTCATGTGACACATCGTCTTATCATACAAGGATAAGATTCATCGGGTTAGATTCACTACATTTTTGAACATTATCTTTCACTGAAAATATATTTGATTTATATAAATTAGTCTCTATATCTATGTGATGCATGGACAAAATAACGTAGCTTCTGATGTTTTATATCAATCATGTGACACATAGCCTTATCACACATGACACATTAGAGTTAGATTCATGGCATGTTTGACAATTGTCTCTCACTTAGATTATGTTTGGTTTATATAAGATTAATGTTAAAACTTGCTTTCAAGATTCTTTCTTTTCCTTTCTTTTTAATTTTACAGTACAAACAAATTATCCTTGAATAGTTGTCAAAGGAGTGCTCCACAAATATAAAAAATAAAAAATAAAGATATGCGTGTATGTGTGTGGTTGCTTATTTTTCAGAGACTTGGGTCTCTTGTATAAATAAAATCGCCATAGATAATTTATTTGTTAAGTTTGTAATTCTCTTTTGATAAAGTATAAAAATTATATTAGCAGATAAAAATAGATTATTCAAAGTGTTTAACTAAGAGAAAGAAATGAGAGAGATCATTTTCAAATCCTCTCATCTTTAGAATTGCTGTTAGAAATCTTGATCTAACTCAAATTATAAAAAAGTCATTTGACGCATAGATTTATTTCAAATGACTCATCATAGTTAAGTTTAAACTTACATTGCTTTTCACTTAGAGTTGGTTTAATTCATATAAAATAATGTCAAACTAATTTAAAATATTTTTCAAGGTTCTTTATGTATAAAAAACACTTTTATTTTTATATTTGCTTGTAAAAACAAATTATCCTTGTTGTATATACATATGTATCAATTGATAAAAAGTGACAAACAAATCTCAAGATTATGTTTGGTTGATATAAAATAATGCTAAAGTTATTTGAAAACTTCTTTTCAAGATTATTTCTTACCATGTAAAAAATATATTTCTCTGTATTTTTATACAAGCAAAGACAAATTATACTTGGATAACTGTTAAATGCAATATCCCACACATATAAGAAATAAAGATCAGCGTCTATATGTGTTTGTGCACAATTTTTTAGGGACTCTATGTCTCTTTGATAGACAAAATCGCCATAGACAACTTATTTGTTAGGGTTATAATTCTTATTTGACATTCAAAATGTCTAATTAAGAGAAATAAATATGAGAAATCACTTTCAAATCCTCTCATCTTTAGAATTGTCGTTAGAAATCTTGACCCAACTTCAATTTATAAAACAAGTAGAGTTAGATTCCCTGCATGTATGACACTTGCCTTGCCTTTGTTTAATTAGAGTTTGTTTGGTTTATATAAAATTATGTCCAACTTATTTAAAAGTTTATTTTCAAGATTCCTCTTATAATGTTTTAAATACATTTATAAATTAAATTATATAAAAATATTTAACTTATTTGAAATTTTCTTATAAAAAAACATTTCTTGTTATATATACAAGACAAATTTCTTTTCAAATTATCCTTGTTATATATATATATATGTTTTTACTTAGCGGCTTCAATTCTTACTCTGCATGCAAAATGTTTTTATTTGGATAAAAGAAATAGTATCATACATAAAAGGACTCTCTCTTAATTTCTGTGTAGGAATATGAGAGTAGTTATGTGTCTACAGCATATGATTTTGGAACTTATTAATATAAATTGACTATGAAATAATTTTTATTGATGAAACAATAATGACAAATAGTGATATTATCTCAATCCTTGCCTACACTAGACTGCCACATTATTCACTAATCATATTATTACAAAGCAGTCTTATTCGTTTGGTAATATGTACAACAATCATTGATCCTTGCATTGCACTTTATGGTTCAAACCATTAGTCTTATCTGCAGCCAATGTCTTTCTCTCTAAGAGCAGAGAGGGGAAACGTCTCCAATGTAGGAAAACTCAACATTCTTACAAAAAGCTTCTGCAGCTTCTCCTCCTACACGTTGCAGGCCTATGTTCTGCAACACTATTCCCTGACATGGAAAGTTCTGGCTGCAATTAAACTTCACAGCAACATCTGAAGCACTTGTTCCTTTTATGTTCTGGTATATCAGATTCCTAATCTGAACCGCGGAGCGCTGCGGAAGCCAGATCCAAATCAATACACAACTAATGAAAAGAACTACTACCAGTATGTGAAGGAAATATATAGGGTAGCCAGTGTTGTTATTTTCACCTCATGTTTGCATGGCTTCTTTTGGTCACAGTAGTTCTGGTCTATTATTATGGGGTTGATCACATTGTCCATTTCAATGTTCTGAAACTTGATGTTGCTTGCACTTCCTGACCCTCCCTGCATATATAATACCAAATGAGACTTAAATACTGTTGATTATAATACGATTGAGCGATTCACCAATTAGCATATATATATATATGTGTGTGTGTGTGTGTGTGTGTGTGTGGGTTAAAAGAGATTCATAATCCAAATTACCTGCCATGTCTTAATTCTAACTCCGTTTGAAGTTCCAGAAAACTTAGCTCTATTCACTGTTATTGCTGAAACAAAGGCCTTTGACTCTCCCTTCCCTAAGCTTCCGATGCTGAGATCACCATTTGGAAACAAAATCACAGTTGAATAAATAATATCTTCAGAGTTATTTACCATATTGAATTTAGGTGATTTTGGTTATTAACTAGTTACCTGATACCATGACCTGGTCCACAGGTTATGTCTGTGGCTTGTACATTCTTGGATCCACTTACAATTGATATACAATCATCGCCTGCAACATATTGAATTCAAAGGAGATTAAGAAAGAGGACAATAACCAATTTGGGACAATCAAAAAGTTTTTTTCTTTTTTCGTTTTTTTTTGTTTTTTTTAATTGGGATACTAAGTATACCAGTTCCAATAACGGAGCTTGAGATTTGGATGTTTTGGGTATTTGTGACATGAATTCCATCGGTGTTAGGGCTATCCCCAGGTGCAGTCACTGTGAGACCAGAAACTTTAACGTTGGTGCTGTCCTGGAAAGAAATATGGATTTGCTGGGAATTTTTGATGGTCAAGTCCTGAACTAACAAATCCTCGCACTTACAGAAAGTCACAGCCTGCAAATTAAGACAAAAATGGTGTAATCATATAATATTATACTTAAGCCTTTCAAATCCAATCCTTGATTAATTATTGAGAGAGCAATTGAGCACATACCGTAGGGGCATCCTTGCAAGGCTGCAAAAAGAGAGAAACAGATAAAGAATTATTAGCATTTGAATAATGTGATGTACGTAAATGAGTGTTTAAAAGTTTGTTATAGCTCTTGATGACTTACATTCTTTTTGTTCCTTTTGCACGAGTTTTCCCACCATATGTTTCCATTTCCATTGATGGTTCCACCACCTTGAACTGATAAATTTTCAACACTATCAAAAATAATCCAGTGATTGCCGTCTTTGCTGTAATCTGATGGGTCATCTGATGCTTCAAGGGTGCCAGAAATCTGGGGAAAAAAAACGGAAGAAAAGAAAAATTTATTCCAAATTAACTATGCGGAGTAGTTAGTAATTAAGTCAGCTTTTGATATATACATTGCTTGAAGTTTGAAAAGATAGGGAACTAACTAGCTTTTCCGTGTAACTAACCTGAATGCCAATGTTAGATTTGCATGGGCCAGAGAATCTGATTGGCATCAGCAGATAACTCTTCTCAGGCACCACAAGCTTAACTGATTCCCCAGAAGAACATGCTGCTTCCCAAGCCTTCTCAAATGCCTAAAATAACCCACATAGATAAAAGAGGAAAAATGTGTGTCATTTTTCAAATGTGAAGCATCAAATTCAGGTTGCTATCCAAAAAAGGTAAAGAAAAGAGAAAGCTAACCATACAAAGGATTAAAGGGACTTTTAACTGCAGTAACATTTTATGTAGCATTACCTTTGTATCATCAGTTTTACCATCCCCTTTAGCTCCATAATCATTGACATTGACCGTTTTAAGTGAAGAAGATTTGCTACCTAACTTATCAAAACTCTTCAAGCTCAAAACATCTATGCTCTGTTTGATCAAGTTCTTGAATGTCCCACCATCATCAATGGAAGATAAATCATCAACATTTAAATAAAGTGGGTCGTCTTGTTGCAAATTAGTGCAATAACAAGCAACAAAAGAAATGATGATGAAGAAGAATGGGAGAAGATGCCTTTGGAGGGCCATGATGATTTTAGCTTTCCCCTTGTGTGTAAGAGAGTAGATGCTCCTTGAAAGGTTGTAGAACAATGTTGTGAAAATTGCTAGCTTGGTTTGGAACTGAGGAGAATGTCAGGAAGAGTTTACGTATTTATAGACAAAGGGAAAAAGATGGTGGCTTTGGCATTCACTTACATAGCTATTAAGGCATGGAAGGATATGAGAGATTGAGACGAAAGGATCTCTACACTTTAGGGCCACCCTGTGACTTTTGCTCCATACATACACGCTTATAACCAAACGTCCACGAATTAGTCACATATAATATATGTATGTATGTGTATATCTGCATGTGCTTTAAATAATGTATACATTATATATATAAAAATATATTTTTATGCATGTCTCTCTCTTTTTTTCAGTTAGCAAAAGGGAGGTAGCCCATGCACACTCAAATAATTAATTTCTATTAATTGGGTATCCTCATGCTTTGATTGATTCGTATCAAAATGGAAAGCATGCAAATATAATAACTATTTTACTGCCTTTTCCCATTGACTTTCTTATGAGTAATAAAAGTCAGGCGATTTAGAGCATATATGCAACCCCATATATGTCATTTTAAGCAATCACCAATTTCAGTTTTTTTTTCTTTTTCTATGAAAACTTGGGTTAGTCCATCTTCCCCATCTTTTTTTTTTTTGGACAGTTTTTCATTTTCAACTGTTTTTTTCTCAAACTTCCAAAATCTCACTTGTTAATTTATTCGAATATTTATAACAGAAATTAATGAAGATTATGAGGCTATAAATTAAATTTAAAATATTTTGTAGAATAATAACATTTCTATATTCTCTCTCTACTTTATTTGTTTTTGTTCTTCCTTCCTTATCTCGATTTTCTTCTCTTCTAGCAATTTCCGCAAACACATGCAAGTTGAATTAATGTGCATGTGTACAACCTCATACTCAATTATTAAGATGTTTCTTCAAAGGCTATGGAAATTATTAGTTCATTTAAACCGAAAAAGCTTGCAAATATGTGCATGAGCCCACATCAAATTATGTATTCAAAAACCATCATGAGTACTCAAAATTAGAAGATTCCTACCTTTTCTTTCAGCTGGGTAATCATTTTGGATTTTGAACGGTTAAGAAGGTTACGTGAGATTGGTTTCTATTCATCATTTTTTGTTTGAAGCCAAGACAGATCAGCATAACATTACATGAGATTACTCGTGACATCACACTGGATATATATTTGGTTCATTGTATGTGTTGGGAATTTCTTGACTCTCTTTTTAGGTTATCGTTGATAGACGGTTAGAACATAACTTAGAAAACTTTGTTGTTCTTATCAAACGGTTTTTAACGTGTGCAGTTGCGATGTCAAGTAGCCTGCAGGTGCTTGTGGATGTTGATCAAAAAGAGCATGATGCAACCGAAGACAGACACTTGTCGCTTCCATAGTGGCTCACAATTCAACCACGCACCTGAAAAAGCGTGCGGATTAGGGTTTCCTTCATGCATTCTCTATTTGTTGGCATATTCAGAAAAAAAATAGTTTTGGCTGTCGTAAAACGCTTGAGAAGTTGGGTGGAGGATGGCTTTGGAGTAGAAGACATTCATTTTGTCACTTTGAAACTTAGCATTAACTTTTTGAGGCCGAAAGTTTCCTAAATCATTGTCACTATATATTAATGCTATGATGAAATGTTAGATCTAAGTGCAATTCTCTCAATTTTCATCCCTCTCTATCCACGTGGACAAAAGTATATGTGTATGTTTTTCTTGTTGATTTTCATTGTACCAAAACCAACTTAACTATATAAGTATGGAATGGTATAATAAAGAGAATTGGAACAAGCAATCAATCTACCTAGCTAGGAAAGATCTATGACTCTTTATTAGTGCAATATTAATTAAAGGCTTCCCATGTAAGATGGCCAAGTGGCAGGAATTTGTTGGTACCATGTGGCGTTAGAGGTATAATTCCCATGAATATTGTGGGGTTGGAAAGATGTATGAAATATTATAGTCAACTTTTGGATATTGTTAGACATCAAGGTATGGAGCAAGAGATAGACTAAGATACATAACCACCTTATCATTTATTTGGCAACTTAATTAAGGTAAGGAAGTTTAATTTGATCTTTGATAAGAGTTTTGATTAAGACATTATTCAATTCGTCCCACATTCTAATGAGAAATCAGGTCTTTCAAAATTTTCAATCACACAAACATAAGAAATTACTTGTAATAATGAATTGTATATGTCCTAAGAAATAAATAAGAATTATTTGATAACACATTGTTAATCTAAAGGATGTGTCTCAATTAAAGAGGAATATGCAAAGCTTAACAAGATTAATTTGGGATATGTCTACTTAAATTAAAGAGGGAGAGGTTGAGTAGAATTCATTTTGAGTTACCAATAATTAATAGCATGGATGTAAGTAATATGTGATTGATTGATGGGAACAAGTACATGGGGCATTTGAAATTATATTCGCATGTATAATTAGCTCTTCGGCTTAATTAAGCATATTGGATATATGTGGCACAAAAATGTCTTCTGGTTAATTACCGAGCCATACCGATGGAGATAGAGAAAAAGTATAGAAGCAATCTGAATAAAAGTCTCTGCTTTGACAATCACATGATGAACAAATGGCATTTTACCTAATTAATGCCATAATTACACATACCTATCCAAAGTTTCGTCTTATACATTATATTCTTGAAGCAGAGAACTACAAATTGTTGGTTAACAAAAACCTAGGACTCTAAGGCACAAAAGAACTTGGATAGTGACCCTGTTGGAAGACGAAGCCCTAATTTTTTTAATGTTTGAAATCAAATTTCATTTAATTATTGGAAAAATCATGATTAAGAAAATATGTCCTTTCTATCATTAAAACTAGCTATGACTTATTTTTAAAAAATAAACCATATTAAAATTGTATAAAACAAATTTATTTTAAAAAATTAATATTTAATTTAAAGTGAATCGAAGTTAATATTTAATTTTTAAAATTATTTTTAAAACTATGACTTATTTTTAAATATTTGCAAATTTAGAAGCAAATAAGGTAGCAAATATGATAAGGTTTTGTAGTCATTTTTCATAGATATATATGTATATATATATATATATATATATATATATATATACACACACAAAATTTATGACAAAAATTTTAAGTTTCACTCCTTAACTTTTTTTCTTATCAAACTAAAATTGTGATAAATAACATATTTTTAAATGATTTAAATGTATCCATCATCAATGTAAAGTTCTATGTATTAAATAACTAAACAAAAGAATATCACATCTCTAAAGTAACTAAGATTTTTTTACTAACAGTAGATAACTTAAAAAAAAAATTCATACAATATAATGAATTAATAATGGATCAAAATTAAATAATCTATTAATAAGTTTTACTTTTTATCCAATAACAATGTACAAGGATTTTATTTAACTAGTTAATACTTAATAATATGTTATCACATACTAAAAATTATTAAAAAATTTCACTCAGTAAAATAAGACAACTCTCATAAATTATTCCGTACTCTTTTTTTTTTCCTTTTTGCCATGAATTATTCTGTACTCAAAGTTCATGAATTTTCCGAATTTGCAAGATGGCGTTTTACTTACCTAACAAGTCACTCGTCACTATTATTATATTCTGGTTGTTGTGTTCTTTTTTGTGCTGCAATTTTAGCAGTTACAAAGGTTTGTTGGAGAAAAAACCAAACCGAAAAGAAAAAGACCGTTCCAAATGTGTATCTCTATGCAGTGTGCGGATATATGCTCTGCATTTGGGATTCAATCACCATGCTATCGCCTCGACGTGAAGATTCGGGTCGGGTTGGGGCTCATCTTTTTTTTTTTTTNTTATCTCTTTTTTTTTTTCCCCTACTTTGGGCTTATCTCATGATCAACCAAGAAAATAGATTGGGCCTGTTATGAGATACGGTAAGTCAATGTTTAAAGTAGTCCACTTTGCAAGTTAGCAAGCAATTTTGGGCCTAAATATAAGGCCCATATTTATATTGCCTCACAGTTTTATCGTGTTTGTTTAAANGGGGGCAGGGCTTCCCCATCCCCAGACCCGCCCCTATCAAATTACCCATAAAATTACCTATCCCCATCCCCATACCCATACCCGAACGGGTAAAAAAACTGGGACCCCATCGAGTCTGGGGCAAATTGTCATCCCTACTCTCATGGGAGTGGCAGTAAAAAGGTGGTCTACTAATTGTACAGGTGGTAGTGACTACTAACGAGTAGGGTGGTAACCTAATAATTTTTTTGGCCAAAAAATACAAGAGTTCAAACAATAGTGTATTCTACATTCCTTTTCCTACCTGTTTTCCATATTAAAAACGAAAGAAATGAGCAAACACAGAATTTGGAAAAGATGTGAACTTTGGAGCTTTCTACAATACACCAATGTTTGTTAGAGTGCACCGATATAATAATGGACTGACGGTTATTAAAAGGACACGTCAAAAGTGGGTCTTGGCTGGGAAATCGATTGTAAAATCCCAAAGGTTTCCAAATTTCTATAATTGCCCCACTGACTTAAGTTAACGTCGTTGAAGAAGAGGCATTCTGGAAGCGGAGGCGACGGCGATTCTCCTCATCTTCTGATAGCCACCACTTCCAATCACACCTAATAGCATCTAACAATTTGGACTTGTCCATCGAACAATTTGGCAACGCATTTGGGTCTGAAACCTGGTCAATTGAATTGACACGTTTCTCATACTTTTCGGATGCAGAAGACTTGCTATTTTTATTTTTAAAAAACTTATCTAGAATGAGCTAAAAGACCCTCAAAGCTATTTTAATTAAGATACAAGGGCCCAATTATTATCTTTAATGTATTAGAGCATCAGCAAAAGATGAAAAAAAGTTAAAAAAANAAAAAAAAAAATAAAAAAAAAAAAAAAAAAAAGGACCTTAATGTTTGAAATAAATACATTTGGGAAAAAAAACTTAATGAATGAAAATAGGCCTAATTAACCTTAATGATGATTCTTTATAGCCATTGATTTGCAAGTATTCAAAATGGACGGTTATGTTTTACTGTTGTATTTTATCGGTACATATGTATGTAAGTGGGCTCCGTGAACTTTTTATTCAAAAGCAACAAACGTGTTGGTGTTACATCCATTCAAGTCCCCACTACATATTAATCCCCATGACACCAAACCCTGCTACTGCTGCCCACCTATGTTGTTATTACAACACACACACACCCTCTGGTCTACCCAACAATGCCCTATATGCTAAACATAAAAGACTCAAACTTGGATATCTATGGGCCATGTGTGCATATCCTCTTGAGGAACTGGGATGGTGAAACTCATCAATCCATTAGCCGAGTCATAGTTGAAGTCATTTTCAGTATCACCCACCACACACTTTAGTGGACTCTGGGAGGAGTATACACCAAATCGCCCACTTCCCCTCACTCTGAGAGCAATAGTTGCTGTTGCTGATCGGCGAGAACTGAGAGATGTGGTCAGTTCTGACGCGATCTCCCCATCAAATACTTCTGCTTTATTCTCACAAGTTAATTTATGGATTTCAACATGCTCCACAGCTCCTCCAGTGTTGAACATGTCCAGTAGCCCTATTGGTGCAAATGATATACTTGGTGCGATTTCCTGCCAACCAAAGCATCACATCAATTGGTATATCACACGCATAGTAATAAAACAAAGCATGTTGTGAGGCACACAACCAAATATTATATAAAGCCAATAATTTAACCTTACCTTAATTGGAGAGAAATGGAAAAGCTCGTATTCTAGAACTTGGAGTGTTACTGGCACCGAAGCACCTTTTGGTAGCCGAATTACCTCGCCTGAAATATTGATGCGGGTTAATTTTAACAAAATTGGGAAAGTAAAATTCAACGAAGAGTAGGACTGAATTCTAACTTGATCAGATTCAGACTCATGAAAGTTAACATGATTCATCTAGATTCAAAAATTGATTTGTAAAGAGCGTTTTCAAATCCAATTGATAGTAGTACCTGATCTGAAGGCATAAACAATAGCCTCGCCATCCCAATCTGCACCAGCAACTTGGGTGAAGAGATCAACATCATTTGCGGTAACAGAACCAGAGAGAGTACCAGGAGATGTATCATGGATACGGGTCTTTTTCTCTATCTTGCACCATCCAGCACCTTGGCAGTTAAATACACCAACAACTCCAGAGCATTTGTTCAAGTTCCATATTTTGAGCAAGCTGGAAATTGCAATTTGGTTACATGAGCTATCAGCTTATGTTTAAACAGCATGGCCTATTTGTTTTCAGGGATGAGAAATGTGAAACAAACCTAGTCCCATCTCTTGCAGGATCAACAAAGAGACAATCACGAGTGGGTCTGCCAGGTAATTGAGCACGGAGAACTGATCCATCAGGGAGAACCAACTTCTTAAGAAGTTCAAAATTGTGGTTTCCGGGCTTATCACTATACAAGCAACATGAATACAAATATAAACATTAGGAATGTGCTCATTTAATGTATCTCACAATACTAAAACAAGAGCTGCAATGCAAATCACTATACCTAACATAAATTGCACATCCACCAACTGCACGAGCAGCAGCATGATACTCTGCTGCTGGGTGTAAACTCTGAGAAAACCAAAAATTTAGTTTGTTAACATAAAGAGAAAAATTATTGATGTAAACTATGAAGTGAAACCACATCAACTAGTCCTCCAGCTTGCACTAGCTGACTATGGATGCAGAGAAATTCACTTGTACTTACATGGAACATATCCCAGTCAGGTTGCATAAATTCTCCAAGGAAAACCGTATTGTATGCGACAGATGAAATGTGGATGGTGTGGGAGGCAGGATCATGAGGATAAAAGTCATCAGACGCTCTCACAACAGCAGTCTGCTTGGCACTATAGATCCCATCAGTGTTGTGACACATACATGCAATGCATCCATTATCAGTAAAGTTATGAGCAATAGAGGCCTCGAGTGCCTGATGATAGCTGCGTGTAAGCGAGACTCTGCCACCATGTCCAGCACCAAGGGTCTCAATAATGTTCTGCACATCAACTTTCACTCCATCTACTCCACATGAAGCTAAGTAAGCATGGAGTTCATTGTAGAAATTGAAAACCTTCTGTGGGTGCACTAGGCCCAGGCCATGTACAGCCAAGCTGTCCATGACAATGTCTGGTTGGTTTCCAAGTACACCTGGAGACTGTACTGGATATGCCAAGGCAGTGTCATAATGTTCCATGCCACTAGCTGCTGGCTTCACTCCACCCCAATAACCAGCTAGAGCATGCCACACATAGACATATCTGTTCATCACAGAGTAGTCAGAAACATAAATTTTTAGATATGCCAAACTACTCAACTTGTAAAGAATATGCACCACATAAAAAGGATGGAAGATCATACTTGACATCATGATGTTGCTTTGCTTCATCTACAACATGCTTCAGGCCTGAAATCTGTTCATTAGTCTGTCCATTCTTTTGAAATTTAACATTTTCTTTTATACCTATCAATCTAGTAGCAAACCTGCAAGCATCACATTTGCCACAATATCAATGAACAACTGCTTTAATCAGACTAATCACTAAGTAATACAGAAAAAAAATATGTTGTCCTTCAATATGAATATCGAGTGCACAATGCTCAATTAGGATGAAGTTTTTGTAATCTCTGACTAAGAATAGAAAGAGAAATCTTACTGTGCTCCTTCTTGTACAACACAATCAGCATCCTTCGGTTTACATTCAATCTGTTGCCAACCATCATCTATGATGAGGAACCGTGTTGGTGTACCTCCCTCAGATAGGCTGCAATTAAGCCAAACAAGATTTTAACATCTGCCTCTGGTTGATCTTTTAAAGTTAAACATTATTTTAACAATTTATGCTTCTTGATTCATCATAAATTAACAAGCTTATCTCACTAGTTACCTTTTAAGTCCTTCCTCAACACCCTCAGCTGTGACATCAGTGTAGAAAGCATCCCATGTGCACCAGCCAAACCAGTCCAGAAAAGATGGCAACTACAAAAAACCAACAAGAAAATGTTTTTAAGATCCATTTAAATTTTAATTTCACAAATTTGTGGAACCATTGGCCACACAAGAACGAAGTAGTTCTTACTTTTTTCTTCTCACGATGAAGAAAAGTTTGCAAGTGTTTTTCCACAGCCCTTGAATGACAATAGAAAAGGAGTCAGTAATGCAAATAAGGCTAAATAACTCATGAATTTCATTGATAAAAAGAATGGTAAAGGGGACTAAAAGATACGAGAAAAGAGAAGGGCAAGGAAGTGAGAAGAAAGAAAAAGATAGCTCACTTGACAGCTTGGTTGATGACTTCAAAGGGATTGGTCCCAGCATGCATGTAGACAAGGTGAAGGCCTTGATTGGTCTCAACAGCATTATCTCCTGCAAAACCAAACCCCACACCAAAAAACAAAGTCGTTTCGGTTCTATCGAACTCCAACCTACATATATTGTGTCCAAAGCTATAAACTCCATTTGTTTGATTCAATAGATCGACAGTGATCAAGAGATTTCTCCAGCTTGATTGTATTCGCATTAGTGACAGCTCCAACCCATTATTTCAGATGATAAGACTCCTTCAAATTTTGGCTGACGTAGCACTTAATTATGATACGATGGTGGATTTTCATGGAGCCTACACCAAATAGATTTTCATTGCCAAAAATTACTCACCACTCTCAATGCAAATCTCTATCTCGTTCTTGTCATTCCCTTGTAGAACAGCACGGAACTGGCCTTCAATGAGAGGAAGCAAGACCGTGTAGATGGTCGGAGTATCTTCTTCATCTTTACTCTCTATAAGCATGAATTGGGTCTCCAGAGGGACATCCCTCCCACAAGTTCCCATTCTGTGAGTCATCCACCATAACTTGAATCGAAAACAGCACATGAACCGGACACCACTGTTGAAATCAAACAGAAAAAAAATACAACTAAGTTCATTTTTCTAGTAAAGTACTAAACATATGTCGTAAATTATCTGGTGTTGGAAAAGAACTTACTCTAAGACACCCATGGGAAAGACATGAAGGCTTTTGCTGTTGGAAGCTGTGGCACCAACGAATGCACCAGCAACGAGGCCCGCTCCAGAACCAGGAGTCAGCACAATGTTGTCCGGCACTCCACTCAGTATCCTCTTCCCATGAACGACCAGGTTCCCGTCGTTAACGGAGATCTTAGGTGTCACCGTCATCGTTGAACACTTGACTGATGTATCGCAATATCAAACATTTAGCAAAACATATCACAAATTATAGAAACCAATAAAATTCACTCAATCACCAAAAATTTCAAAGATTTAAACTTAACAGAATACAAAACACACAAAATTAATACTGCAATTAAAAAAACCTCGCTACAGAGAGATTATCAAATAAATACTAAGATTAAATATGTTATGAAGCTCTGTAATTTGGACCTAGGGGCTTATGACGAATGCGAAAGCTTCAGCACACATTAGAGTGGTTGCGGTTTGGCTGCCATGAAGGAGTAGTTCCCGCCAATGGCCGTACTGAAGTAGTGCTTAGCATCATTACCTACCCAAATTAAACGAATAAGGAAAAAAAAAAAAAGGACACTAAAAATGCCTTCTATTTTTTTGTACGTAACTACGTGTAGGTATAGAAACACTCTCTTTGCTATCATTATAATTTCAACCGCAAGTTCCTCCTCACCCGGCTGAGAAAGCATCCCTAAAGGGGGAGAGTGACGAAATGTTACTTTTCTTTCTATATTCTTCCTTGCTTGAAAGGCGTTCGATGTTTTTTCGGCAAGGAATAGACACACTCCAGAATCAGACCACCTAATTTGGAAATAATTGAAAGCTTTGGGCTTTGTGTGAAAATACCAAAAGACATGAAGAGATCTTTAAAGAAAAAACAAACATAAAAAATAAAAAAAATAAAAACAGGACAAGAGCTTAAGTCTGTACTCTGTTTTAGGCTTTTTGCTGGAAACATGAGCCAAATTTTTTTTACTTTCTTTTTGTTTTTTCCTTCTACTAATGAATTTGAAACTTTTAAGTAAAACAATCCCCGACGAATCACAAAATATATTGATGGAGAGAGAAGATGAAATCACGAAAAAGCTTCAGAATGTCTAGATTCATGAAGCGAGAGAGCTCAATCCTCGTGATTGAGATACTCGAAAGGACTATCAACTTTATGATCTGTGTTACTTTTTTCGTTTTAATTTTGAAGTCCTTTTCCGAAAGTAACTTTAAAGAGAACCTGGTTTGACATCAGAATTTCTAAGAAAAAGATGTAAATTGACACGGAAACTAGAGGACCGTTCTAGAAACAATAAAATTTGAGTGAAGAATGCAATTCCTCCAAGATGTGAGTCAGAGCTATTCTCTCACTGATTACAAATTTAAGAAGTCTAATTATCAACAACGCTCTCAGGTCCTGACCTTCCGAGGCTGAACGTTTCCAAGTTCAAATTCAAAATATTTCATAACTAACAGAACCGAAATTCGCAACCTAGGATCATGTCACGGAATTTCGTTTTCCAAACGATGGAAAAATCAGAATCCACAAAATCTCATCACAAGAGAACGGTGTACCAACTAGAAACTCAAAATTCACACAGATACGAATTCTCCAGAAAATTTTCACGTTGCTCGTGTGGAAAACATCATCTTCGGACCAATTAAACTTTGAAAACAGCCATTAATCGTCACAGAGTCACAGCGCCCAGGAACAGAGCTAAATTATCACAGAGCAACATGCAGAAAACCAACTAAAAGCTAAAACTACTCAAATATTCACCACCAGAACTCACCGGTAAGACCTCTGGCGCCGGAAGGAAGCTTCGAAGGTAGCTCCGAGGAAGAGCAGGGAAGCTCTAAGACCGAAAAAGGAAGAGCTAGAGAAATTGAAGAACAAAGAGATCCGAGAAATAAATCAGTCAACAAGAGAAGTGCATCCCAAGAAGGAATGCTCCTTCTATGAGAGACGAATACACGGAGTAACGCTCAGTAATTGTTTCTGTTGCTTACCAAATGAATTTGAAGTGACTAGCGAAAAGAGCGACGGAGGGTTTTTATACCATGTCCGGTGTTAAACGTCGAGCAAGTTCCAGGCTTTCGATACATACAGATCGTGACACGTGGAAACTAGAGTCCAAACAGATTGACCCTCCAAAAATTCATAAATTATCAGCTCCCAAATTAAAAAACAAAATAATGGGACAAACATTGGCGGCATAAGTTGGGTATGGTTTTGTGTTGTAAGTTTGTAAGCAAAAGAGGAGGAAAAGTTGTAGGGAGTTCCCCAGAACCAGAACTAATGTATAGAGTATAGAGGCGGCAGACACCACAAATTCCGAGAATTATGAGTCCAAGAATTTTGTTGATTGGATTAGTTATGTAGTTTGTAGTGACCTCCAACAATTGCCTCCAGTTGAAAGAAAGTTTTCGGCGCAGACACCACAAATTCCGAGAATTATGAGTCCAATAATTTGTTTATTGGATTAGTTATGTAGTTTTCTGCATTTCATTCCTCTTGTCTTGCATCATCATTCTCAGCCTTTCAGTACATTGTGTGGTCATTGGTCACGTGAGGCTGACCAATAAATCAGGAAAATCAACTCTAAGAATGGCTGCTCAGTTTGGTGACCGCCGTTCTTGTTCTTATTTGCTGTTGAAGCCCCATAGATCGATTCGGGATATTATCAATTTATAGCTTGCTTCTACCAAATAATTAATAAAATCGATGTTCATAGAATCATTATTATGCTAGTGGAAGACTCAGTTTCTTCAAAAAGGTGATATGATATGTTTAATTCTAATGGAAGTATAATAATATCAGATAATGACCGAAAGTGAATTCAATTTTATTGCCTTTTACATATGAAAGGTTTTTAACTCCCTCGTGGTACTGATAACTAGGAATCAGCTTAGATTGTTAGATTAAACGCAATGCAGTGATAAATTATTTTTCTTATTGCAGGATGCAGGCAGAACCGTTGATTTTGATCTTCCATATAAACTATCACATCTTTCTCTTTCGTGACTGTATTCTTGATTGGATAGGAAAAGCACCAAGAAAAGGCCAAAACGGAATTTCATCCATTTCTTTGGAAGTGGTGTTCACGTGTTAAGATGCTTTCCCATCTTATTCACGTCACCAGGAATGAATAGGTATACAATATCAACTCCGCTACCGAGAGGGCCCACGTACGAACGTTTGACAATGGTGGCTATTGTAATACTCTCACAGTTTCGCATGAATATCTCACCTACTTTTCGTCGTCGTTAATCAAGCAGATCGCCTTTTTATGCTAGGTCCGGTTACAAATTATTGACTTTATTTAATAATAATTGAATGAATACAGAATATCCATGTCAGAGCAATTTCATCATATATAGTTTTTTTATTTACTTGAATTAATATGATTTATTAGTTTACAAATTTAATTTTTAGTGATAAGAAGTTTGAGTAATAGTAGGAGATCATCAATTCAGATTTCTTTTTTATTATGTAACTTAAAAAAAAATTCCTTCCTATTAACTCTATATATATTTATAATTAAGAAAATTCAAAAACTTCAGCAATTCGATCAATAAGTGAAAATTTTCCTTCCCCTCTTTCTTCCTTACCAAATCTCCATCATATGTATCAAATCATTCATCTTTTTGTGTAGTACTTACATGTGGAATTAACACGATTGTCTATTGTGTATTATACTATTACGTCTAAAGACAGCTAAGAATAAAGAGAGAATGAATATGAATTTAATTCTAAACAATTTTATGTCACTCACACATGGAGTATACAAAGTTGGTCCGAACCTAACCTGGATTTGGCTTTAACTGTTCTCAAGGAGAAGATGCGGACACCGTTGAACATGTGTATCAATCTAATTTTAGAATGTGACACATCAAATTTGTTGTTATTTGACTATATGTTCATGGATTATGATTCCGGCCCTTCAATTAAATGAATGTTACAGAAGAAAAAGATAACCTAAGATGGTGATTTTATTCCTTCATATCAATTGTACCACCTTATCATGAACTTAGAACCATTGGACTTTCATGGGTAAATTTAAGCAATATGGTTTTGTTTGAAAAATAATAATGAAAATTGTTCCAATTTATTCATAAACTAAATATTACACTGTATTGAGTGTAAAAATATATGACTAGTTAGACAACAAATATAACTATTATATATTTGATTTATTAGGTTATTGGGCTAGTTTTATGGATTTATGTGACCTATTATCTAAAGTTACTTTATAACTTGTTTTTGTCTTTATAAAACCTTAAATATTTGTTTGTTTCAATCAATATGGAACTTGATTTTATGACCAAAATTACAAATTATTCAACAGATTTTTCATATCTCATTTCCTTTGCCATTTTTTCACTTTTTAAATTTCATTTTTGTTAATTGCTTAAGCATATTGATTTCACATTCATGTTAGCAATGCAGATGCGTCCCACAGTGATAAAGGTGACGTTCGTTAATTTTCTCATAAAGCATTTGTGTTTTCTTTCTTTCCCTTTGCGTAGATCAGGAGTTATAAAATGGTAGATGACATTTTATGCACATTAATTATAGCTTTCTGTGAGTGTTCTGAACACTATATAAAGTAAAATCACCATAATCAAAATTCTAACCAAATGATTCATACAAGTTAACAAAAAAAATTATTCATTCCTCGCCAACCATGAACCTAAAAAAAATAAAAAATTTCTTCACCAGTATAGGAGAGAAGAGAGGCAAAAATGTCAATCACAATTCACAATTGTAGTAATATAGAAAAATGGTGAAGGTTTCATTATAGACAGACGGGAACACTAGACGTAGACGCCTTTCGTATGGGGAAATTGGGCCTTTCATCTTCTGTCACAAAAAAACAAAAGCAATAAAGCAAGTGAGACGGCAAGAGTCGGTGGATGAGACAATGATTAGGGAAAATATAATGCTAATTTAAACATTAATCAGTGTTCTGATGTGTACCCAATTTTACATTTATTTTCTCTTTGGTGTCTTCGTCGATAATTACAAGCAGAAGAAAAGTCCTGCTCCAAAATCGGTTTGAACACGCCTGAATGTTTTGGATTGGGATCTTGGACGTTTTGTTTTTTGAGGGGGTGGTGGTGACTGGTGGGTGTTAGAGTGTGTTGTTTCACCAAGCTTTTGAGATGATTTCTGCACTGTTTGGTTCACACACTAGCTCATATTTATTGAGTGGGCAATTTTTTTAATCATATATAAAAAAAAAAAAAAAAAAAAGATTAACAAACCTACTAATAAAGGTCAAATTAAATGAGTATAAAAGTAACTGATAAGAATTACTTATAGCTTATCCTGTCTAATGAAAATAAAAACAAAGTTTATGTAGCTAATATCCAAAAATGCAGCAAATCTGTTAATACCCAAAATATTCACTACCAATTGCTATAGTAAAAAGACTATAATACCCCTGCAAAGGTAAGCAATCCCCTACATAATATCTTCACACACACACACGGGGTCCCCCTTTTTCTCTCTCGGGTTTCCCTTTCCCATCTCCCGAACTTGAGCGTCGGAGGAGGCGCCGGAGCTCCGGCTCCGGCCTTCCCTGACCGTATTTCTCCCTCCTGCAGGTTGCTCAGAACCGGTCATCGACATTGGCGCCGTCTGTGGGAACGAGGCTTGATCCCCTTGTTCCGACGCACAAAAGCCCGAGCTCTTTCTCTCGGCAAAATCAAGAAGAACCACTGCAACTAGCTATAACTCCTGTTTCACTCGGAATAACTACACCTCGCTTAGACTTTTCACCTTGTCAATAAGTTTGACTGTGGGCGTGACCTGTTCAAACACTGATGGAAAAATTGTTCTTGAGGCATTACTTTTGACATCGGCAGTGGTTTCCTCTCTAACTGGTTATGCCTTTTGGGCTTCCAAGAAGGGCAAGGATTTCAGCTACCTTGGTCCCATATTGTTCACCTGTCTTATTATCGAGATGGACCGCGAGCAGCAGTTGAACGAGCTCCAACAAGCCAGCTTACTCGGCACCCTGGCCATGAGACCACCACCCCAGAAATTTCGATGAGGAATTCCATAGGTGTTTGGACAGATAGCCTCCAAAATCTCCGCCACATAAATTCTTGGATTACCCAACCTCTGAAAGGTTCTCTGCAAGAGGTAAAATCTTAACCATCTCTCAATTTGTGAGACTCTGCCTACTCAAGTAGAGATTCAAGCAATTTGAAGCTTGAAGTTTGAAAAATCAAACATGCATGCCAACTGTTTGACAAAATGCTTGAATTACCTCTGCACTCATTCTGATCCAGCGCATAGCACTGGTATTTAAGGATTGATTGTGATATTAATTTGCTAGATACACCATACTGTTCGGTCTATTGCTGCATAAAAGAAAGTGCAGGGCATGCTCTAACAAGGGCTCAACGATAAATTTTTGTTCATAGCAGAAAGAAAACCATTTTAAGTCTTTGTACAGCCAAACTTTCTAAAGTTTTGTTGTACATTGAGAATCCTATAAACCATTTTTCCTTAATCCACTGTGGTCCAGAAGGAAAATAATCTCCATTGGTCCATCCATGGTTTTCCATCTGCTGGGCAGTGAAGTAGTAAATGATCAGCGAATTATTTTCTCTTGCACATTATGTGTCAATCTAACAAGGGCTCAACGATAAATTTTTATTCATAGCAGAAAGAAAACCATTTTAAGTCTTTGTACAGCCAAACTTTCTAAAGTTTTGTTGTACATTGAGAATCCTATAAACCATTTTTCCTTAATCCACTGTGGTCCAGAAGGAAAATAATCTCCATTGGTCCATCCATGGTTTTCCATCTACTGGGCAGTGAAGTAGTAAATGATCAGCGAATTATTTTCTCTTGCACATTATGTGTCAATCTACAGATATTCTTCCTTTTAAAAAAAACAAATATATTTCTTCTTCAGGGCATTGGGAGAGGTATTGCTATTAGACCTTTAAAGTATAATTCGTAGGTTCACTTTAGTCATTTAAAAAATGGATCTTGACATTTTTCTTGATATGCTAACTCCTAGCAACAAACATGCATAGATGGACTTAGCAGTAGCTTAAAGCTTTCATGGGAGATATGAGATATCTAATAATTGCCTGTCAACCACTTATTAAAATGCTTATGTGGTTGGGTACATATTTAATCGATGTATATGCTTGGTGACACTCATGTAGCACCAACCTTATCTTCCTCTGCCTTATGTATTTTTCATGGGTTGATATATGCATTTTCACCTTGAAATCTGGTGTTTTGGGTCTAGAATACCCAAGCTGGCTGCTGGTTTGCACAGCAATAATGCACCCACACATTACTTTCATTTTGAAAAGCTGCCTGCAAGGTGTTTGATTAAAGTCCTAGGCGCTTAAGCCTAGCTTGCATTCTGCTTATGGGTTTTAAATGCCCATGCTGCCATCCTGCACCATGTTTATTTTACTTGGCCATTGGACATTACACTTGGAGAAGCAATTTTGCACACCCATAAACATGCTTATCTAAGTGTGCATGATGGAGAATCTTGTCAATGAAAGTATGATGTTTGTAAGTTTTGGCATGGCTGAATACATGTAGTCACCTACTTATGCATATTGGTATCTACTGGAATTATAGCCTTTGAATTGCTACAATACAAATGTACAACCACATTACAAATGCTTTAAATCCTAGCTTCTTGCCTATTTTTAATAAACTATGTGCAAAGGCTACCTGCCTACTTGTTTCAAAACAGGAAATTTGGCACATCATGTTTAATGCTACATAGACATATTTATGCTCATTCTCTGCTCCTACAGTAAATTTTTATTCTGCAATATGTTGCTGGCTTCCAAACTTCATTATGCATTGAACAACATCATTAACAACTATAAACTATGAGCACAAGCTTGCCTTAGCCCTGCAATATAGCATATTGGTATAGCCTGAGATGTGCATAGACACACAAATTTTTATTTCCAAATGCAGGAGGGGCTGAGCTGGTTTTTGTAACTAGTAGTTGCACAATCTCCTTGCAATGAATTTTGTGACAATGGAAACCCTTTGCATAATCCTCATCACACTTATGCAATATCTATGCTTCTATCATGCACAAAAACTACTCCTTATCTCCATTTACCACATCAAAATGAAGGTACTTGGCCTTCTTTTCCTTCACAAATGCTAAGGTCTGGTGTCAATAATTTTTATCTGAAAATGCCTAAAGTGTTGCTTATATCTGCATGGTCCAGAATTGGCATCTATATATATAAACGAAATGCTGCAAAACTTCCACAGTTATTTGGGAGTCCCTGCATTTATCGAGAAATGTTATTAGGCTTCATCGCATGACATCTACTTCATTGTTTGAATGAAAGGTTGCTACTACCATAATTCTAGCATGAAACTCTGGTATGTTCTTAACATATTGTGGGACTATGCCTATTTTTCCATACTAATAACTAGATATTCAAACAAATTTAGCGCTTAAAACTTGACAAATCAAACAGGCTTGCTAACTGTTTGACAAAATGTCTGAATACTTGCACATTCATTCTGATGCAAGGCATGGCTATGGCACTTATCAATACCATGATGTTTAAAAATTGATCATCATATTAATGTGCATGGCAACTGGCAAGCATTGGGACAACATCATAAAACATGAGGAACATGGGAGATACCATATTCTTTGATCCATTGCTGCATAAAAAAATGCAAGGCATGCTATTTGCATATTTTGCATGTAGTTCAGATTTTCCAAGTTGAAACATACTTACCCCCATGTGGAGGACAAATACTTACAGAGATATGTGCCATGCATATTATCATTGTGCCATTTCAAGATTATCCAACCAACAAGTTCTATATTTCTAAATACTCGAACTCCACATTGTTGGCTTCCGTTCTTGTTTTGAAAAATTTGTAAGTGCCTTGAGCATATTGCAGCTTGCATATGACTACAGAAGCCTGTGCATTGATTATTAGACCCATAGTATAACATGCTTGTGGCTTGATTTATATCTTATAAGCACAAATTGCTAGACTGCCTGTATTACACCTAAAGCATATATGCTGCTAGATCACAAATAGTATAATGCTTTATATATGCTAAAACTACCAGCAGGGAGACATTCCTGGCCTTTATCTACCTCTTCAAGAGTGTTCTTCCAGATTTTATATTTTAATTGCTCGAGCTAAGGGCATTGGGATATTCAACACATGCTTATGACTGTAAGTTTACTTGCATGTGAAACTTAAGCTTGAACCCGTAGCATAAAATCTGGCTTTAAAGGCAAAACGTGCCATTTAAATTTTCATCCATCCAGCTATCTCTTGCAGAGCCTCTCATATTTTTTATGCTACAGCATGCTTAGAAAATTCGTATGGCCAAATTGCGAACTAGTCACTTCATGTGCATTACACATACAGCTCTTGGATAGAACCAAGGATGCTAGCTGTGAACAGCTATATTTAATCAAAAGTATGCTAGGGATGAGACCACACGGATACAAATGACTGCAATTTACTTGCATTTGTAATTGGAGCTTCAGCTCAGAGCATAAAAATCTGATTTATAGCAGTAGAATCTGTTGTCTAAATTGCTTATTTATTTTGGTGGAGCATAAGGGGCTTACCCACCTATTTATCCTAGCTCACATTTAATTGATGTGCAATTCAGAGTTTATACTCTCAAGATCATGATTGAGTGAGACACATGTTCGCCTCCATGCTTAATACTTATATGGTTGTCATATGATTTATATATCTAGTGGCAAATGCTATACAGGATGACGGAAAAATTAGTAGCAACAGCTGCAAATCTCTTTGCGGAGCATGAAAAACAGTAAAGTGGCTATGTACACTAATTTAAATGCTTTGTTTTGAATTTTTGTCCAATAGCCATGACAGCTAGTAAATTTTTATGATATATCATGTGCTTACACAATTTACTCTCTTTGGATTTATGAGGAAAATGTGGAAGAACAATCCACCCGACCTCCGATCTCCAAGGTCATCAATGTGGAAGAGCAATCCACCCGACCTCTGATCTCCAAGGTCGTCAATGTGGAAGAGCAATCCACCCGACCTCTGATCTCCAAGGTCGTCAATGTGGAAAAGCAATCCACCCGACCTCCGAGCTCCAATTCATCAGGGCAAAACAATCCTACCCAAAGAGGTGTAGAAGCAATCCACCCGACCTCCGGTCTCCAAGGTCATCAACAGTGTCGAAGCAATCCAGCTAGAGTGGGTAAAGGCTGACCTCCCCATTTGACCTCGAGGACTGGATGAATAAACAAAGACCAAGGCCCTTCACAAGCACTGGAGTGTAATCATTTAATAAATCTCAACTTTAAAACAGGTACAAACATTTCAAGTTGTTGTTTTGCAATCTATCTGCATTGCCCCACTTGGCATTCGATGTTTAAATGTGCAAACAAACCTGCCTAACTTCAGGTATTCTTAATGTACACTTACACGTTCTTACTATTTGATTATTCAATACTAGTAGCTCTGCATATTTTTATCTATCTTGGGTTGCTAAAGTTTATAACCATCAACTGCAAAATTTTGATATACATCATAAGCTAGTGAACTTCACCTTCTCTGAAATTTTGAGGAAAATGCAGAAGAGAACTCCACCCAAATAAGTGTCAAGCTCTAACACGAGCTCAAGGGCTAATGCCTTCAGGACGAATGTCCTTCACGCTCTAACACGAGCTCAAGGGCCAATGCCCTCAGGACGAATGTCCTTCAACACTCTAACATGAGCTCAAGGGCCAATGCCCTCAGGACGAATGTCCTTCAACGCTCTAACACGAGCTCAAGCTCTAACATGAGCTCAAGGGCCTAATGTCCTCCAAGCCGGTTGCAACATCAACTGTGAGTGCAAATACCGAGCCAAAGAATCGAAGACCTCAAACAAACTACCTCGGGTCCATGTATTCTAAATGCATACTACTTGCTAGTATAAGCGACGACTTCACGTTTTCCATTTTACATGAGATGCTGAATTGGGAAACGATGCAAAAAAGCAAAAAATATATGCTCAGACACTATATTTGTCTGCATGGATGCTATAAATTGTTGAAATGCGTATAGGTGCAGTTATCTGAATGCATAAAAGCATAATTATCTCTACATGGCAAGTCTGATTTTATGACTCTTAGTGAGCATATAATCATAATACATGTTTCTAATATATTATTTGCCATGTACAACAGTTTATACTGAGCACTACATTACTTTCTCTAACATATCACCTTTTGGTCGAGGTTTCTACCGAGCCAACCTCAGCCCGACCTCTTTGCAGATAAGAAGTACCTAGTAGCCTGAACGAAGAAGTATATTCTTACTGCTCGCGTTCCTTAAATTTCTACAACTAGTTGCTAATTTGCATTTAGCCAATTTGATGCATTATTTGCATGTAACATAGTCATACAGCTCAACTTAAACTTTGGTTTGCTGATTATACTCGTGTAACTTCATGCACTAGACTTCGCATGCTACACCAATTATTAAATAGAACTTGCTACCTATAGAATTTATGTACAAATGAAGAACATATGCTCTCTTCTATTAAGATGCAGGGGCTACAAAGCTCGAAACAGATGAGAGGCAAGGAGCTATGGACACATAGCTCGGGACCAAAGAGCCATGAAACAACGGAGAAAATTCTCTAAAACACGATCTAATGATGCAATTTCATAATGCTTTATGATTATATTATTCATTGCAATCATACAAGTTCTTTTATCTGTGAAAGAATTTCTCTCAATGTTGGAAATCGCATGCTATCACATTAAGAGCTTGAGCTCGGTATTTCATTTGCTGCAGTTCAGCTAACTTGATGCATTATTATTTTAAATGCCTACAAATCTAATACAGATTCATAGTACATGACAAATTCTCACTTAGAGAGTGCCACCTCTAGTGCACACTTATTTTAAATGCATTCTAATTACATGACATTGCATACTCAAAAGTTTTATATCTGCTTGCCTAACAGGGCTTCAAAAGCCAAATATGCTCACTTTACAGGACTTAAATTTCAGTCTCAATGCCTTGACTCCCTCAAGTCATTGGATTAGGGGGCAAGTGTTAATACCCAAAATATTCACTACCAATTGCTATAGTAAAAAGACTATAATACCCCTGCAAAGGTAAGCAATCCCCTACATAATATCTTCACACACACACACGGGGTCCCCCTTTTTCTCTCTCGGGTTTCCCTTTCCCATCTCCCGAACTTGAGCGTCGGAGGAGGCGCCGGAGCTCCGGCTCCGGCCTTCCCTGACCGTATTTCTCCCTCCTGCAGGTTGCTCAGAACCGGTCATCGACAAAATCCATGGAGACAAGGAGGGATAGATCAAAACCCCACTCAAGATAATTTATGAAAGATATATCACATACTACCGGATAGATCAGTACGTAAAAATAACTCTATCATCGAGCCCTTATGAGAGATCATGTATGTACTGATTTATAAACCCAAAATAATTTACTTCTGTTCGATAAACTATTTTTATAAATTCATTTAAATGTGTGAACTTTTATATTTTGATAAAAATAAATAATTATAAACAGAAAATGAGTCTATCCTAGCAATTCTCTGTATCACTTCAGTGGAAAAAATATATACCTATCTATAAATATCGTATAGCTTTACATATTTTGATCTCCTATAGGCTAGAAAGGTGTNTTTTTTTTTTTTTTTTTCTTTTCAAATGCTATATAGTATAAATGACCCATGCTTTTTATGTCTTATGATTATGACTACGGAAAGGTGCTTAATTATGCTCAAAATTTAATATAGGGAGCATAAAATGCTAAAGTTATTCTTATTTGCGTAAAAATTGGGTTAGAAAACTAGCAAAAAGAGGGCAAGAAACAGAATAAGAATTATCCTAGTGATTAAAATGGAACATAGAGTAAGTTTTTTTTTCTCTGATGTAGGAATTATATAAATTTAGTAGAAATAATTTGCCATTGGCCCAAAACATTTGGGCCATGGCCATTTGGCCCATTGGTCTTGATTTCTTTTTATAAGAAAGCTTGCAAATAGTATAATCTAGCCCATGACGGTTCTCTTAAACCCACAACTTATCTTTTGGAGGGTGTAAAACCAAACCCATGAAAGACCAACTGAGTAGTGAGTACTGAGCCTGTGCCGTTTTGCCTTGTTTTTCGGTTATTTAAATAAAATAATTTTCTAAAGCAAAGAAACATGGAGGTTCTTCCGAAACACGCCGACACAATCTTATTCAAATCGTTGGATGGGTCTTAGTTCAATAGAGAATGAGGTTGTTCTTGGAAGTAATGTTAAAAGTTAAAACAGTGTTTCTGGTAAAATAGAAGACTCTGCAAGGGGAGAGTTGTTCCTATGATTTTGTAATAAAGGAGAAGTAACTACATGACTCTCCTTTAGACATCTATCAAGCTTGTTTATGTTGTCCCTCTTAGAATAAAAGGATTTCAAGTCTTCAAGCTAAACTCGAGTGGTCCACAATGGATAAAGGTTAATAACTTGGATGAACCTTTGAAGATGTATAGTGATTTCAGCGACTAAAGTTGATGGTCTAAGAAAGTTGATTTGTGAAAACTCCATATTTTTCACTATAGTTCAGAAAACAAAATTTGCTATGGTATTGGAATATTTTCTTTGACAGAAGGGATAATTAGGTGTTTCCCTTTGAAACGTCACGAAGAGTTGCGGCTCCAACTCTGGTTCACACCAAATTCTTGATAAATCAACTATGTTAATGTTAATGCTTTTGAGAGTGCGTTTTAAATTTAAAACAAGTGTTTGGTGGGATGGTAGCAACCTTCATTTCATGTGGCACTTTAAATCACGAAAATTATAAATTTAGAAATATAATGTCTAATCATTTTGATGGAACTAATTTTTAAAATTTAAAATTTGTATTTTTGCATTAAACTTTGGTAAAATTCTCTAAGTCATGAATGATATATTCAAAAAATTGATCCCAGTAACAGGACCACAAAGATAGTATGACATGCATAATCACCAAAAAATTTCAGTTGTTGGAAGCAAATGAGGAACCGCATCTATGAAAAGTTTAAATACAAGGTCCGGGAAAAAAATCCAGATGATTCTGATATAAAAATGACAATATAACATATTTACAGCCACAAATGATGACTTGTTCACTCCTTTGTCCAATCCCTCTTCCCCCTCAACAAACAAAAGAAACATACTCCATTAATCCACAAAGATATGATATCCTATTTTCACCCAAAAAAGGGGTTTTTCTTGCAAGGATATAAGAAAATTTAAAGGAGAAAAGAATTACAAGGAAGAAGAAAAAAATCTATTTTTTATGATATTTGTCTTCCGACAAGTCACGTTTATCGTTTCTAAAACCCATCTACGGTCATTGTTTGTCGTTGTTAAATGGCAATGATCCGTCACGCATCAATGTCAAACTGAGACTAGTAAATCTCTCTCGTGAATACTGCCTTGATGCTTTTCTCCAATCTGTGCCAGCTTTCATCATTGCAGCAAATTCCTCATAACTTATCCGTCCATCCTGCAAAATCACGAGACAACAATTCAGAAAATTATAATTAAAGCACAAATGCATCCCTTACAAAATGCCTTGTAAAATGTCTTCAGGTCTATTAATATTATCAAGCAATTTCCCAAGTGGAAACACAAGAGTAATTGAATACTTTTTACTTCTAACAAAGAAAAAAAAAATATCTAAACGTGAAAATAGACTCACCTTATCTGTGTCCACATCATGCATAATTGCATTAATGACTTCTTCACTGTTAGTATCAACTTCATCAACTAAGGCATGACGCAGCTCCTCAATTTCTATATACCCAGTTTCGTTCCTATCAAAGAATTTGAAGGCTTTGTGAAGGTGCTCATCATTGCCCATTTTTCTCAGATGGACAGTAATGGCTACAAATTCTCCGTAATCTAGGTGTCCATCCTTATCTACATCACCCTGTAAAACAGCTCCCAAAGATTACAAGTTGAAGAAAACCTTCCAAAGGTTTATATCTCAAACAACAATCGACCAGGGGTAGCAAATTCAGATACTCTCTTTTTAAAAATTTCATTCAAGGGAAGGGAGGAAATGACACATTCGAATGCTTGTTGCCATCCAATAGTTCAAACATAGCACCTCAAAAAAACCTGTTACTGATGGCAATTTAACTTATATTTGGTAATATCCCAAGTTTGATGTTAGATTGACATATTTCAAAAACAATATGGGGGTGGGGGGAAACCTCAAATGTGACAAGGGTACTTATGTTCTGTGCCTTTAACTTCTGAACCCTCAAAGTATAAAACTTAAAACTCAATCGTGGAGCAATGATTCCAGATAAAGGGTAATACTCACAGCTTCCATCAGAATTTGAAGATCTGCATCAGCAATCTGATGACCTAGTTTATGCAACCCTATGCGTAGTTCATCAATGTTAATCTTGCCTTTATTCCCGGTATCCATCAGCTGGAATCCTTCCTTTATTCCAGCGGCTTCCTCTACTGACAAATGCTCTGCAATCACCTGTTCATATGAAATTCCACCAAAAATAAAAATCAATGGTTTGTGAATCATAATAATCATACTGACAATCATCAAGGACATGACCCCTTAAGAGATATTCAAATATCTTTGAAAAAATTACCCTCAGAGCTCTTTTCTTAAGCTTGTTCATTACAGAGAATTGCTTGAGCCTTGCTTTTACAGTTTCCCCCAATGAAACATTGGGAGCTTTCTTTGCATTCTGTACCCATGTATGATCTGCATTAAGTGAACAAACAACATTAGTTCAAATGTTGCCAATTTTCTGAGTGAAACAAGTTCTGCCTAATGTATCCTTTTCTTTCTCTCCCTGTAATCTTCTTTATGAATTGTAATATTACCTAACACTTCCTGAGCACTGAGCCGCCGCTTTGGATCAGGATCAAGCATCTTCTTCACAAGGTCTTTTGCATTATCGGAAACTTTTGGCCAGGGATCCCGTCTAAAGTCAACAACTGATCGTATAATTGCTTGTGCAACTCCTTGTTCAGTTTCTGCATTTAGAAACAGAGGAAGCAGAGAAGATTTAGAAAACCAACCTTATTAGAGAGAGAGAGAGAGAGGAAAAAAGAAAAGCACGAAAAATGGAAAAGATAGAAATAACAATGCATCAAAGGGAGGGGAGGGGGGAAGATAGAATTTAAATTTATAATATTCTCCTTTTTTCTGTATTAAACATACAAATGCACAAATGTAAATGCACGAAAAGATATTACAAGAGAGTGATATCACACATATAAGATTTCATGAGAAAATGTAACTCTAAATATATAGTATGAAAATGTAACTCTAAACAGGATAAAGGTAACTCTAAATATATGGTATATAGTATGAAAAGAAAAAGAAAAAAAAAATGTAAAATAGTTTGATTACCCTATCAATCCAACAGACAATCCTGTAATACTCTGCTGCCACTGCAAGTAATGCAATTACTAATCTACGCTTATCATATTCAGATGACAGACCTTCAATTGACTCAATGCTGACGTGTCCTAGATCAATCATCACTATGAAATTGTGACCAGGTCCACATTTTTGTCTTTATTGACAAAGTCCAGATAGATGCATGGACCAGAGTGCAAGCTTCTTAAGTAACAAACAAACTAATCTTTCCAGAACAAACTTGAGGAGGAACTTAAAACATCATTCACAAGACAAGACTAACCTGCCCAAAACGGTGGAACACCACAAAGTAAGATGTAAAGAATTACTCCAGCACTCCAGATATCTACTTCTGGGCCATAATTTCTCTTTAACACCTCAGGAGCCATATAATATGGACTTCCAACTATCTCACTAAATCTTTCACCTGCAGAAAAAAAAAAAAAAAGAAGTAAACTTTAGCTAATTGTACCTGAATGGCAGCAAATGGTTGATGAAACTCGAGCAACAATGCAAAGAGATTCAACTACTAGTTAAAGGCTTTACCAGGTTTGAAGAACACTGACAATCCAAAATCAATAGCCTTCAGAGGTGCTGTTTCCTTCTTGTTTGCAAACAGAAAGTTCTCAGGTTTGAGATCCCGATGTATCACTCCATGTTGGTGGCACATCTGTGACAAAGAGAATAACAAAACGCCAATCAGTCAATGACCAAATCCCAAATTTAGAATGATAAACATTGAACACTCCAGGCACATTAGTGCAAATTATCAGAAACTGATCCTTACACAAACTGAAAAAACTAATTATATGGCCAGACCAGGCCTTTTCACTTCAAAGGTTAAGATGAGCGAGTAGTTGAACACACAAATATTGATGATTAAGTATGATATAACTTGTTTGCAAAAGTTGGGTATGTGAGCTTCATAGAACTGCCTTTCCAGCTAGATAATATAGCATAAACCATTTATAAATTATAATATATAACGCAGAATCATCATAGTGAACCACCAGGCAGACTAAAAGGAAATGCATATATAAAGAACAAATATATATATGTATATATGTATGTATGTATATAAATAAATAGTTTCTGTAGGTACTTTTCCATCAACCTGCCCAAGTGATCATCAGAGCTGATTAAATATATTTCTCCCTTGTACAAAAGGTACTCCAATTTTCAGTGTTATTAAGGATTTGTAAAACCTTGAGACTGAAACAAATCGAACACTTGAAAACAAGGTCTACTAAAACCAAATATGTGAGATAGAAGATCTAAGCAAAAACCCAAAACCCAAATCGAAATTTTTTAAGAATTCTAACCTGCACAACTTCAACGATGGTCCGTGTGACCGCGGCGGCAGCACGTTCTGTATAGTGGCCGCGTGCAACGATGCGATCGAACAACTCTCCTCCCTCGCACAATTCCATCACAAGATGGACCGCATTGTCGTCCTCGTAAGTGTCCTTTAAGGTCACAATATTTGGATGCTCTGGCAAATGCTTCATGATCTCAACCTCTCTCCTCACATCCTCGATATCAACAGCGGTTCTCAGCTTCTTCTTCGATATCGATTTGCAGGCGAAAGTCTCACGCGTTTCTTTATCGGTGCACAGGTAGGTGACTCCGAATTCTCCTCTTCCCAGCTCGCGACCCAGCTCGTATCTGAGCTCGATTTCACGGCCGGTTGGATCCTTAAGAACGGAGAGCTTGCCTCCACCATTACCATGGTAATTGAGCCCGTAATCGATCGAAAATGGGTTCTGTTTCTTCTTTCCCTTTTTCTTCTCTTGAGTCCCGGACGGAGTTACGCAACAATTACCCATGAATCAAAAAGGCTTCAATTCTAATAAATTTTCAATCTCTGTGAGATTTAAGCCTGATAAATTATGAAAGATTTGAGGTAAATAGAGGTCCAATGCATTCAAATCTGACCTCTATTACCGAATTATCAGATGGGTGATCTCAATCCGGGATCTAGCTTCAAACCTCACGCTCTTTAACCCAATTCAATCCTAAATATTTCCAAGACAATAAAATATTGAAGATGGAAATTCTCCCAGAAAAACTGGGCACAACGAAAATTGAAGAAAAAGCGAGGCTTTTTAGGAGGAAAGAACCAATCTATCTAGACGAAGAAAAATGAACAGAAATGTGAGAGGGACTGAAAGATGATTTAAGGAGGTAAGGGAGGGTTTTGGGAAGGGAAAGAAAAACAGAAGAGGAATTTAGCGCGTGTGAGCCACCAGGGACGAATAGGGAGGGGACAGGGGAGGGTCAAACTCGTTTCGCAGCGACTTCGTCTATCGTATTCTCTCTCTAAGATTTTATACCCTTTTTATTAACTAAGATTTTCTCTCTCCAAGAAAGGGAAAATAATTAGCTGTTTTCCCAATTTGTCCAAAATCACAGTTCAAGAATCAAGATTTTAATATCTATTTGGATAATTGTTAGTGAGTTCCATTGACTGCCCTTTTCTCTCTTGCGTAATTTCAGTAATGCCATCGGGAAATTATTAACACAACCTGGTACAGCGTTGCTTTTCCTACACGCTACAGCCATTCTAGAAGCTAAAATTTATTTTTAAAAAAAAAAAAAAGAAAGGAAGGTTTTAATCCTCCAAAATATGAAAATAATACCACATCGGGTCTTTCTTTTGTACGAAAGGAAAAATAGGTGAGTTCAATTTGTAATTTGTAAGCTTTTTTTTTTTTTTCATGTTTTGAAGGTCAAGTTTTAATATTTTCTTGAAAATCAAGCTATTAGAATGTTATTTTTGAAAAGACAATTGTTCTATAATTATATATTGAGATCTCCTGCATCATCCAAAATCCGAAGTATTGCCAAATTCATAGTACGTATTGTATATTCAATATATGCATTCCTTCTAGTGATTTTCTTATGTACATTTCTAAATTAGTGGAGATATTATTGCTACCTAGTACATTTCTAAAGTGAAGATACTCTAGTGGTATTAACCCAAAAAAAATAAAAAAAAATAAGCACCTTACCAAACCAACTTTAGCCTAAACTACAAGCAAAGCAAAGTGTGATTTTCATATCTTTTATGATTTTCCTCAATTATTGTGGCTTCTTCTTTCTCTTATGATCGAGTACATGACCATTACAAGTGATGCACATGTACTTGCTCTTATTTCCTTTTAAGGGGGAAATAAACAACTGTTTGATGATTTTGCAGGTAATAATTATTATAAATCCTAAATAATAATAATTCCTTCATCATTATACTCATTTTGGCCATTTGGCTATCTTCCATTATGTAACATAATGCGCCATGTGAAGAAAAAAAAATCAATTAAATTTAAATATTAGTAAATATGTCGTTCAACAGTGTAATTGTAAGTAATATGTAAATAATATTATTACTTCTTCCATTTAATTCCCATAAAGTTTGGTTTCTGCAAACTTCATATCGTGTTACATGGATAAAATTTAGCTTAACCCACCAAATATTATCTTTTTTTATTGGTTAAAATAAGAAAGCAATATGTTAAAAAAAAAAAAAAAGATGAGTACACAAATACTAAACATTACTACAATTCTTATAACTAAAAAATATATCATTAAATCATATAGTATTGACAATTAACAATTATATGTGGTTGGTTAGGAGAGACTAGAGAGAGTAAGATGTAGTTGCCTAGCTAATAAAAGTAAAACATAGGCCATAACACAATGTATCGTGATCTCTACACCAATGCACAGAAAAAGTATTGAATGACATTATTGACAATAACCCTCTCTCTGTTTCTTATGATGATTTTGGATAACATGGGCATATTGCTGTCCCATTATGTTTTGTGGCAACTGCATGCTTCATAGTTTCTGTTTGTATCTTTCCATGATGTGGCTGTGCCAACCCGATTACAAGGTTGAGAAAACAACCCGTAACTGATATCAGTGAAGCAGGAAAATAATAGTTCATAAAATGGTAACTCATTATTGCTACACATTATCATTCAATTCGTTAAGTAACATAAGCTGTCAGTGTGGAGAGTGACAACAAATATGAGTATCAAGGCAAAGTCTTGGCTGTCATTAGGATCATAGTTGTCTCAAATGGATAAAGGAATGTAAGTTGAGACTTGATAACAGTTAATTAATTTGATTTTTCTTTTTTCCTTTAATTAGCTCTATATTTGGTTAATCCAAATTAAAACAAAAAATACTATTTATCACAATAATTTATCATTAAAATTGACCAGTGCGTGATCTGTCTATACAAAAAGGTGTGTTCGCCCTTGTCATTGCCACAAATATGCCCCTTTTCTCCATTAAAGATAACTTCGTGAGGTATTTTGCTGCTATCAAATAAGAGGGTATTATCGTAAATCCACTTAAGTATCTGGTGAATGGTGTCCGTAGTCAACGTCTTTGCCGACATGTTGATACATGGTAGTTTCAGTTAGAAAAAGTTATTTGCTGGTACCTGTGAGTTCGGTACACATGGCGAAATATAGTTTGTTATGCCCTGGCCAAGTAAGATCTTCTAGAAGTCCACCTGTGCTTAAAGTTTTTCAATACTTTAAATTTATTCTGGTAAGGAACCAATGAGAGTAACGCCTATAGTGTGTGAGACTCTACTTATCTGGTCGGAGTTGAAGTGGGAAATAAATGACGGGTAAATTTAGTCATTTGAGTGATTTAGTTGCACTTAACTAATGAAGAGTTCGAGATGACGTGTGCTGACCGACAGCCGCTCGATTTTGACGTGAAGGACTTCCCCGATGTCATGAGGTATGACATCCCCATGTTATGGGAATGGTATATAGTATATTCCGACGATGGAATTGCATCTTTGCCCTTGATTGCCACCTAGACTAGGCTTAGTGCAAATGTGCAATTTTCAGTTTTCGCTTGCACTCTGCAATTGCAAGTAGGCTGAGGGGCTTTTTTGTCAAGAAAGTATGGCTAATTCTGTCAGTCGCCGGAGTGTCTCTGTCTGGTTCAATTCAAGTAGGATCCGGCAAACGCAAAAGGGTATTTTGGACAAACAGAGCTTTTTATTTTAGAGAAAAGAAAAAGGGGAAAGGAGCATGAAAAGCAGCGCATCCAATCCAAATTGGTGATGGGAGACCAGTCAAACTCGGCAATTTTGACTCGTCCCTAAATAAAAAACATTTGAATTGGCAGAGTGGTATTACATAGTAGTAGTAACAGATTAACAGTACAATATTTTGAAAAAAAAAACTAGGATTGGATTCCTAATTTGATTTTGACTTGCTATTTGCTATTTATTTATTCCAAATCCACTCTGTATAAAAAGAAGGAAGAGTATAAATGAATGATCAAATAAAACGTCAAGTAGGGATGGCCTGCGTTTGTGTCCTACACGCTTGGAAGCAGCCAAGGTTAAAAATATAAAATGAATATTCTTTTGAGCTCAGAATATTTATATTGATTAATTGTTATACCTGCGAGGGGGTTTAACCTAATATTTTGGTTTGACAATTGTAGAAATTAAACACCACTTAATTTTTTTTATTATTATAAGCAATTATATGATCCATGTACAAGATTAATCTTAACTTAACCATAAGAAATATGAACCGAGGGTTACTTAGTTTGAAATATTAATACACACATTCTTTTGGTTGGTTGAGGCAGAGATATGTGCATAGTACAGGTCATCTTCCTGTGCAACTGTAATACATGGGGGTTCATTTAAATGAAGTAACATAAATGCTCATACATCATTCATGTGTTGCTTCAATTAAAAGGACCAAATCAATTTTGGGTTTGGGTTGGTACCGGAAAAGATAAAAAAGGACTTACGATTGATCTGGGTTTTCAAAAAGTGCCCAATATTTGGTAAGGAGATAATGCCGAAAAGAAGATAAGAGTTTGGTTAAAATCTAGTTGGGTCATAAAGGAACAAGCATGGATAATGGATTAAATTCAACACTGTCGTTGGCCATTAATGTTTCTTTGCAAGTCCCATTATTTTAGCGAAAAAGGAAAATCTAAAACAATAAAAGTAGGCCCTTAGACAAATAAATAAATGACAAATGAACTAAGGAACAAAGACATCCTAATTTATACCTATTCAATGATTTTGTACCAAAATAAAAATCTCCAATGATTAATGTCATTCCCATTCTGCCAAGTCAATAATGGCATGTACACTACATACATTTAGGAGTCCTAGTTGTTGCTAGCACACGTGGCTTAAACCCAATTGGTCAGGATCCATGAGGACCTAACATGGACTAATTTCATCCTGGAAACTGTCTAAAATGTAGAAAAGTCAACTTCGTAATGTAATTAAACATATATGATACGATGCTGTTGAAGGAGATGGTCCATGTGAACGTGACAGAAAAAATGAGGACGACAAAGTCCATGAGTTAGATAATACGTAAAGTTTTTCATTCACTATCCACGAGTTATTTGACAAAGTCTTCCATCCAACACCAGAATTTCTTAAATTGTAGACAAAATTATTAGTCATGGAAACTTCTTAACTACAAATAAAAAATCAAGAGAGTCCAACTTGCAGTTGCAGGTATCGACAATGAATTTTACAACATTAGGACCTTTTTAAGATGCTATTTTCAAGCGGACTCCACGTGATATTTGGACAATTTTCATCCAGTATCATAAATTTTATGTAAAAAGGGTCAATAATATTTATATTAAAAATATAATAACATAATAAATTTGTATAATATATTTATAATAACATGTATAAATATTTATATATTTTGTTCATTTATATATATTATGAGCTCGTTTAAATTTGTTTAGGCTCGTGTTTATAGATGAACCAAGCTTGACCATACATTAAGGTTTGTTTACGAGTAAATTTATATTTGCATTTTTGAAATATTCAAAATTTAATAAAATAATCTTTAAAATAACATTAACTATAAAATAATCCTTAAAAGAATAAACATCTATAATAAAATAATTCTTAAAAGATTCAAGATTCAACAAATGATTGACCCTATTATATAAATGTTAGTTCTTTTAAAAATTATTTTGTAATTAATATTTTTTTAAGGATTATTTTGTTCAGGGATACAAATATAAATTTATTATTTGTTTATTAAATGAAGGAGCTTGGCTCAGCTCATTTATTATGTGACTGAGCGACTTGGTGTTCGGCTTGGGTAAGCTAGACTAATCCCTACCAAGATAAATGTGAAAAACTAACCTGTTGTGCTACTTGAGATACCAACATTCCACAGAGAAAACGGATCAATCATTTACAGGCATAACATACAGATCCATAAAGTGTTTAGAAAAAACCAGTATACTGATATATTGGATAATGGGAATTTTATTGGGGCCCATCGAGATAATTGACAATCTGAGACTGCATTACAAATTGCCATGGAAATTTAACCCAAGGCATCTGTCTAGTTTTGCAAGCATATCAAGAGCAGTACACTACTGCTATATATACAGTCACTTTATAAGCAACCAAAATTTCAGAGCACCATTATGCCTGTAAATCAACTCTGAAGTCTTAACAATTGCTATAAGGAATTTGACTTTTCACCTGCTCCTATATTTTTGCAGAGGGGGAAGAGAAGTGGGGGCCGGGGGAAGAGAACAAAAGTGGACATTATATCATGCGTTATAGTGATTTGACACTTTACTATCAGCATTAATGAGTTATGCAGTGATACCTGACAATAGGTCAGCATACTGCAAGTTACTGGTTTACAACAGAAGTCTACCTTGTTTTCTTCGAAAGTTTTGGATTCTTGCACATTCGAATACTTTGGGGAGTGACCTCTACTAGTTCATCTTCTTCGATGTACTCGATGCAGTCATCCAGACTATAATCCAATGGGGTGTCAAGAACCACTGCATCATGGAGTGATGAGGATTAAAAATTGCACAATTTCTTGCTTGATAGTAAAGACAGAGGACTGAACTTGAAATACTTCCTGGTAGCAATAAATACTGGGAAGAAGGTAAAACTACAACGAGATTTATGGAATGCTGTCATACTAGGGATATGTTTGGTAGATGGGCAAAAGGGGTAACATTTAAGGGAGTAAATTCATATGAACGCTGCTTTCAGTAACTAGCAATTAGATCAAACACCGTATGTGGATTTGTGTATTTTGTATGCAAAGAAGATAACATTGTTACTGCACTAGAGCCATTTCTCACCTGTTTGTTCCTTGTTGGAACGTATGTTTGTTGCAGCTTTTTTCTTGCAAACATTTAAAACCAAGTCCCCAGGTCTCTGGTGGATGCCAACAATTTGACCTTTATAAACTTCTACCCCAGGACCAATAAACATCTGTCCTCTGTCCTGTGAACTAGAGAGCGCATAAGAAGTACTTGTTCCATCCTCAAAGGCAACCTGAACATGTATACAGTATCATTAATGAGGAGTGCCATGCCACAAAAGATTAAAACTGCTATCAACTGCTCTTAATAATCAAAAGTATCGGTTATCAAAGCTGAGTCTCAGCATTAAGATCTAGTTTGTAGTATGAACAGCAATGCAGAAATTACCAGTGAGCCTTGATCCCGAGTACTGATATCACCAGCCCAAGGCCCATAGCTATCAAAAATAGTGTTGAGAATTGCTGTTCCACGGGAAGCAGTTAAAATTGCATTTCGCAATCCAAGAAGACCACGGGTTGGGATCTTATATTTGAGTAGTGTAGTTCCTTCCGATCTAGCAGAGAAATGAATGTTGATATTATCAGACCAAATGTAACATCAGTCAGGTGCGTATGAGAAGAAAGTCAGTAATTACTATTTTCTGTCTTGTGAGTACAAAAGCATTAGCATGTTACCCAAACTAATAAACTATTCTTATAAATCGGAGAAAGAAGGGTATTTCTTTGATGGGCATGGCACTAAGACTGGAGAGCGCTTCTACATCTATGTTTTTCTTCTTTTCCTGCTGTTGTCTTTTATGTGTTTTTCCCTAGAGGATAGCTTATCCTCTTTTCAACTTGTAATCTTCCTTTCTTAATACAATTTTTCTTTTATCAAAAGAGGATAAATAAAGAAATAGGAGAAAGAAGCCATTAAAGGTGGGAATCTATTTGAAAATTTTCGTGGTTGATATTACAATCATTAGTGAATGAAAAATCTGACTAATGTCTTCGTTGCTGATGTTGAAAATCATGTATCTGTTGTCAACCATGACAGTCATTCAACAAGAAGTGTGTTTCCTGCATGGACTTGCTGGTAAAGCTTTGCTATAACCATGCAGTGATACAGGTTCTCACAGAACAAGTTCTTTATATCAGTGCTGTTATTGCCATAACTGAGAAGCTTCGCTAGTAAAAAAATCACATACGAAATAGAAGCAAAGAAAGCAATCTACATACCCAACTCCTTGCATATCAAACATTTGTCCTCGTCTCTTGCCAAGAAGTTCAACAACAGCTCCCATGTGTTCTTCTGGTACCTCCACAGTGGCAATCTGCAACCATTAAACACAATAAGATATCTATAAAATGAGGAAAATAAAAACTTTTAACCTGTCTTCTGAAACTGGGTACCTCTTGATTAAGAATTTCAAAACAGTGCAAAAGCTTTGACTAACAGTTCTAGTAGTCCACTGCAATTCTCTCAAATCAATTTTATAAGCTCAAGTCACACCCTCAAGTATAAAAAAGAAAATGGAAATGGTGTTCTGATATGATAAAAAGATTTTAATATTACATCATCTTCACTTGTACAGTCAATAATCCTGATCCTCTAAGTAAAATGTAATAAAACGCTAACCTCCCAAGAAATGATAATTGGAAATATACAATGGAAACATCCATCACATTTTCCAAGATCCTTCTATGCTTTTAATAACAAATTATTGTAGGATTTTGACACATTAGCATAGAAATATTCATAGTTTCAGAATCTCATTTTATAACTGGCCCTATAATAACATAAAACAATAAGCATGCCAGTAATGCATGTACATGTCAAATAAGACTACACATGTCATATATACATGTTATCTTCCACTATATTTGTCTTTGTGAACAGAAATAAAAAATATTGATAGAGAAGTCACCTCAAATGGTTCCATCAATTTGTCATCCACCTTCTTGTTAATAACTCTGGGAGGCCCTACCATAAATTCATATCCTTCTCTTCGCCTGCAAATGCATTATTAATATAAGTGCTTGCAGAATAAATTTAGAGAAAAAAAAAAATTCCTACTTACATATTTTCTATGAGTATGGTGATATGCAAAGTACCCCGCCCACTGACAAGGAATGTATCTGCTGTTTCTCCATCTTCCACTCTCATAGCCAGATTTCGCTCAAGTTCGCGATAGAGTCTATCCCTTAAGTTCCTACTGGTAACATACTTTCCCTAGAAAATTATGAAGAAATTTAAGTTAGTCAAGGAAAACCAGCAGAACTATATGTCACTTAACAGTGAAAGCAGAAGTTATGATACCGCCAAGGAAGCTAAACCTAATTGTAACTATTGAACCCAAAAGACAACATAAGGACATCCCTACAGAAAAACTGCAGATAAAGATTTTTTTAATAACCATAAAATATCAACCAATAGATATACCTCGCGGCCAACAAAAGGTGAAGTGTTTATGGAGAAAGCCATTTTCACTGTTGGTTCTTCGACCTTGATGGAAGGCAGTGGCTTCCCAAATGTTTTGTCAGCAATTGTCTCTCCAATCTGAGTAAAAAATCAGAATGGTTAAAAAGNACTTACATATTTTCTATGAGTATGGTGATATGCAAAGTACCCCGCCCACTGACAAGGAATGTATCTGCTGTTTCTCCATCTTCCACTCTCATAGCCAGATTTCGCTCAAGTTCGCGATAGAGTCTATCCCTTAAGTTCCTACTGGTAACATACTTTCCCTAGAAAATTATGAAGAAATTTAAGTTAGTGAAGGCAAACCAGCAGAACTATATGTCACTTAACAGTGAAAGCAGAAGTTATGATACCGCCAAGGAAGCTAAACCTAATTGTAACTATTGATCACTGCAGATAAAGATTTTTTTTAATAACCATAAAATATCAACCAATAGATATACCTCGCGGCCAACAAAAGGTGAAGTGTTTATGGAGAAAGCCATTTTCACTGTTGGTTCTTCAACCTTGATGGAAGGCAGTGGCTTCCCAAATGTTTTGTCAGCAATTGTCTCTCCAATCTGAGTAAAAAATCAGAATGGTTAAAAAGGTTAACGTAAATATGAGGACATGCAGTTTTACCCCAACCATCCCGATCATTACCTGAATATCACTAATTCCACATACAGCACATATATCACCAGCCTCCACTCTTTCTGCAGGAACCCTACTAAACTTGTCATACACAAAAAGTTCACTAATTCTTCCAAATCTACATGAATCTTCTGAGGTACATACCTGTACAAAATCAACCAATAAGTGTTAGACAGACTGCAATCAGCTGTTCTCATATGGTGAAAATCAATGATCATGCAAACATATTCTAAAAATTATAAATAGTTACACATACATATAGAGTGTTAGGGAGAGTAACGAAAATGAGAGTAAAGGTTTACTAATCATAATCAATATTCATCACTTGGTATAGTAATCATAAGGTAAAAGGGAACTGTTGAAAGGAGGATATCAGAGTCAAGAAGACAAAAATAAAAGTAAAGGAGTAATCACCCTGACATCCATGCCTCTTTCTAAAACTCCAGCATGCAAGCGCCCAATTGCTATACGCCCTTTATGTTCATCATACTCAATATTTGTAGCCTGGTTGTTCATAGCAAATGCATACAGTGTAAGACTAGGGAATAATCTTTAGAATGAGTATATACGATAATAATTCTATATCACAGAAAACATCAAATAACTTCTCATACTTAGTCAGGTTGGCCTTTCTGGCATTTAATTGGTTAAATGTCTGATGATATTTGGCAACTATCAAGTACACAATGAGATTCATTTGGCATTTTAAATTAATTTTTTTCTAGTCAGTTACAAAACTAGAATGGACTAAAAAGTAGATCCTAGAAACTCGATGAATGATCCTTGACCAGATATTTGAGATTATGATTATCTAAAGGCCTAGTATTATACAAGATAAGCTGAAATTAGAAGGGATCAGAGAATTAAGATAGGATTATCACGTACATTTGCTCATTACTGAAAAATATTATTGATATCTTATTGGTATTTCTATTTATTCTCTTTCTGTTTCCCCTGAGTTGATAAATTAACAGTAAACAAAATCTACCCGGTATGCTGAAATTTTCAAAATAATTTTTTCAATATAAAACGACAACAACCATCCTATGCCTTCAGTTAGACTGATTAAACTGGGATGATTCACAAAGATAAGAGAAGATTGAAAAGGCTTAACTCCACATCTAATAGTTTTTGACTTTGCCTTTTTGAACATGGCCAAAGAGACAAAGAACCAGTTTTTGTAGCCTTTTTGATACTGACGAAGAAAACATGGTTAACCATATTATGGTCAAAAAAAGTTGAGTGGCAAAAATAGGGAATAGAAAAAGTCAAATCCCCAATACTAATTGCTCCATAGTTCAACAATTTGGCACCATGAACTTCTATGCAGCAAAGAGGATTTAAAAAATACAAGATCGATGAAACATTTTAAATCAAGAATGATCATTAGAAGCAATATAACAAACAACCACTAACAAGCATTTGCAGTGCGCCATCTTTGTCAATACGTGGTCCAGGGATGCATCTGATTATGGATTCAAACAATGGCCCAAGGTCTTCTGCCAGATTTTCAGGAGATAATCCTGCCTGCCCTTTTATACCACTTGCATATATTGCTTGAAAGTCGCACTGCATGCAGAAAAACAGTTGCAAAGCTATCATACTTACTATTATAATCCTCAAACAATTGATATCTTGACTCTTCCAGCAGACAGCTTTTAAAATCTGGAAATATTTAAAACTTCCTGGCCACAGACCATCATGAATAAAGCAAATGGAAGGCTGTTTGCTGGAAAGAATTAAATGGTTCATTCATAAAGTAGACAAAATCACAGCTGAGATTCAGCTAGTGACAAACTAACAAAACCAATTTCTGGATAGGGAAAACTACCATTATTAAGTTATATCATGGAACTACCTGTTCGTCTGTTGCATTTAGTTCAATAAATAGTTCAAAGGTGGAATTGATGACAAAATCAGGTCGAGCAGAAGGTCTATCTATCTTATTGACAACAACAACAACTGCATGGCCAAACTCCAGAGCCTTCTTTAGGACAAATCTTGTCTGTGGCATTGGGCCTTCAACAGAGTCTACCTACAGAAACAAAAAGCAGCATGCATATAAAAATCAGATAGATCCTAAATATCACAAGAAATCACATTTCAGGGGAAAGACAAAACAGTAACTATATCAGAGAGGCTTAACACTTCTTTAATAGAGAAAAGCAAGAATATCTTTGTTAGAGATGGTAACTTTCTCATAGCAGAAGGGTATATTTATATAATATGAGCACAGAAATAGAATAAAAAGGTGAAGAATTCATTGGTTCCTCATATGCAGGTAGTTTGCATCAGTGAAAACTGTTTCTTTCCTTGGGTAAGCAATGTAACAAGCAGCTAGGAAAAGTAAACGTCAATATCAAAGATGACGATAACTGTACGAAGAGGTACATAATCTTCAAGGCATCACAAAGAAAGTACAAGTACCACTAAGAGAATTCCTTCCACCATATTTAGTATGCGCTCCACTTCACCTCCAAAGTCAGAGTGGCCTGGAGTATCTATTATATTAATCTTTGTGTCTTTATAGGTCACAGATGTATTTTTACTTAGTATGGTGATTCCCCTTTCACGCTCCAAATCATTTGAGTCCATTATCCTTTCCTGTACAGATTGATTATCACGAAATACCTGCACAAGCGATTAACATATGCATATCAATGACAATTATCATCTATCCTCAATCTTTTCCTGCAGAAACAGGGAAGGTAAGAGTCGAAGAAATTATGAATTGACTTTGAAATTGGAAGCTTCAGTTAAATAGCGTCAAACATGTTAAGCTTCAAAAGAATCATATTTCTTCCACATTGTCAGAACTTGTATAAAAGTAACATATGGAAATCATTTAACAATAACATATCACTGAATTGTTTGTTGTATTTGGTATATTCACTTATATTTCTCACTAAGATTTATTGATTTAGTACATCTAACAAATGAAATAATTCTGAAAGAAGAAGAAATAACTTTTGCAGATTTATTTTTGGTGTTACCTTTGTTTGTTTCAGCATCGCATCAACTAAAGTTGTTTTTCCATGATCAACATGAGCTACAATTGCTATATTTCGTATGTCACTTTTTCTCATCAACTGCCTCTTCTTCTCTAAGGCTGGAAAAAATAACGCATTAAAATCGGTACGTGGATGACAGAAACATGCCCAAGCTCGTGTCTCACACATTAACGAAAACATAATAATTAGTGCCAAAAGCAAACAACAATTCGAGCTAGCTCTTCTTACTGTAGCAGCATAATAACGAAAAGCTAAAAAAAGATAAGCAAAAGAGAGTCAATCACCAGTTTTAGGTTCTGCGGCTTCAGAAACAGAGCATTTGATGGGCCACTGACTAGAGTTCCTCGAAACAAATTGCAAACGTGGTTTGGTGGTAGTTGAAGAAGATAAGCCTAAGCCTAATAGTTGGTTAGAGAAGAAGGTTGGAGAAGAGCTCCTTCGAAGACTAAGGTTAATCATGGAGAAGGAATTGCTGTGGAAACTGAGTGCCATTTCCATAGCTCCCTCACTCTCAGTTGAAGAAAAAAATTCTAGAGAGGGAGAGAGGGATTTGGCAAATGAACCTGGTAGCAAGCTTCGAAACAACGAATATTAGAATCTAGTGGCGAAGGATACTGTGCTAATTGTTAAAAGCGCTTTCTGCTTCATTGCTTGGACGGCCCGCTTTCGTCCATGTCATCATAGCCGCCCTATGAGATGAGATGTAGTAGTGGGCCGTTCTCACAAGTTCACAACCACGAAGAGGAGAGACGTCGAGCATTTTGCAATTTTATTTTGGAAAAATAATAGTTTTATGGATGGTCGTAAAATAACTTCTTTTTTTGGCCAAAAATTATAAATCTATTTTAAAGTAATTAAATTTTTTCATCTAATCCAATAATACGTGAGTCTAACGGTTTTTCTTTTAGTTATAAGAATAAAAAAAATTGTGCACTCCTCGAAAAAATTTACATTAATTCTTTCTATCCAAAAAGAATGGAAGAAAAGCTAGTGATTTCCACCAATTAATGAATTGGGATGTCATTAATTGTTTGGATATAATAAATTGCTGTTAGAAAATACTTACTAAATATTTAAAGAGTAAAAAGATATTTTGGTTTTGAAAATTATTTTGTATCACATACATCTTTTAATATTTATTTCGTCAATTACTTAGTATTGACTTGATATTTTTGGGGTGACAATAATTGAAACGATGTCGTTTTAGGGTGGAAATTCAAAAAAAAAAATAGGCTGGTTGAAGATGCTGGGCTTTTTCAATGCTTTCACCCGTCGTTATGGTATCAAAATCATCGAAGGAGCTTCCCGAGCTCAAGTCCAACGCCGCCTCCATGGAAGATTGCCGATGAGGGCCATGGTCTCCCTTGATTGTAAAGACAATTGACAAAATGACAATGGAATCCAAAGCCAAAATTCATCAACACTTCATAAGCTTCATCACTGCCATGTTCAGGCAGTCTTAAACACTTGCTTTCCATTGCAATTGGCGACGAATCTGAAATGCTTGAGCCTTCTTGAGACAATGACAACATGTTTGTTATTTGAATTTGCACCTATTTCTGATAAATCCACGAACTCTGACTATATAATTGACCTGGGCCAAAACTGATGCTTTGAGGGTTAATGTTTAAACCCAGAATTGGCATCAATTAGGACTGGCAGCGACGAGGGTGAAGAACTCTGATTTTGTGAAGCAGTAAACTCTGAAATTTGAGTTTTAGCAATTTGGGTATGGAGGAAACATAATTTCAGTTCTACGAAACATTCAATTCATGGTTTTTCCACCGTCAATTAGAAGAAAATGACTTAAAACAAGATCACCAGGTTCATTAATGAAAATGGATATGGAGGAAAATTCGAAGAAGCATGAATGGGGAAAGAGAGAAAGACCAGCTTTTTTGGGAAATGCAATCCAATTTCCACTAGTGCCACGAGCCACTACATAACTCTTGAGAGTTGTGTCTTCTTCGGGAGACCATGGCCTTCTCTTGACATTTGCTTTGTCACAGCAAGGAACTCTTCGCATTATCACTCTCAATAACACCCAAAAGCAAAACCGTGGCCTCATCGGCGATCTTCCACCGAGGCGGTGTTTCTCCTCCTTCGTTTTTTTTTTTTTTTTTTTTAATTTCCAGCTCCAAAACGACATTGTTTTGGTTATTGTCAGTCTAGAGATGCCACCGCAATATTTAATTGTCAAAGTCAACACTTAATAGTCTATATGTACAAATTTACAAATTTGTTAAGTTTTTTAAATCTTAACGGCGGATCTAAATGATTGATAAATGATTTTTTATACGTATTTAAATAGTTTGTAATTAAATGATATTAAAATTATTTTTAAGGTTTATAAATTTTATATTTAAATAATAAAAAATACAAAAATAAAATACTTACTAAATTTTATTTTGCCACATGCATAATATCACATCCTTATTTTTTTTTTATTATTACAGTTAAGTGACATTTGAATAAAATTATATTTTTTTGGTTGGACAATGGGGCAACAGCCCAAAACAGAAAACAAAACTACAAGCAGACAAGAAAGGGTACAGAAACCCCAGAAATATCACCCATAATTAGGAGGTGTAACTCCTTAGGGAGAGAGTGAAGGGAGAGCCATCCTGAGTCAAGCTTGCACCCCAGGTTGGCAAGCCAATTCGCGCACCTATTCGCCTGGCGATAAGAAGACGACAGCTTAACTTTTCATTCCTTAAACACCAGTCTAACAATGGCTGAAATGATTTGACAGGAGGTCAACGTGTCTTTCTTCCCATTTTCAATAGCTTGAATGATGGAGGTGGAGTCACACTCGAGCATAATATTACGAAAACCTGCTTCTCATGTCATGCAGAGACCGCCGTACAATCCCCAAGAATTATATGCATTTTGACAATTCACTTACTTAGTTGGGTAAGAGCATACTCTAAAACAAAATTTCTGAAAGTGAATTAATTTAATAGATAATCCAAATAAGATATTAAAGTACATTCTTTCTGCCCTTTTTTCTGCAGATTTTTTTTTTGTTAGATGAAAAAAAGACACTCAAGTAAGTAACGTCAGCGTGAGGCCCATGCATCCAAGTCCTTTTTGATGAGCCTGGGTTCACTGGCCTGGGCCTGGGCTCACTTCAAATATATTTCAGAGCCTACCGATACTCGGCTCAGTGGTTTGTCAAATAGAAGCGTTCAGCTCGATAGTCTCATTAGCTTAAAAAAAAAGAAGTTCTGCTCCACAGTCTGTGTTTCCTTCGTTAAGCAAGCACTAGTCTAATATGGTTGAGGGACTATTTCATACACTCGTTTCCTCCTCTTCAGCTGGTCCCTTTCACTTCCTACCTCCACTGAAAGCAAAACCACCCAATAATGACTTCACCTCCTCAACTTATCAGCGCATTTGTCCACAAAGCCTCAAACTTGAGACTGCCCATCATTCCGAATCCCCTGCTGTTTCAACCTGTGAAAGGAACTTTCTTCATGACTGGCCTCAGCTCCTCCAAATCTCAATTGAGTCAAAAAAATTTATGCTGGCTCAGGCAATTCATGGTTTTTTAGTTAAATCTGATTTTCTAGATGATATATTTGTGGATAATAATCTTGTCAATCTTTATTCAAAATTTAGTCTAATAGACCATGCACAGAGGATATTTGATGGAATGCTTGTTAGAAACACAATTACCTGGACTACTCTGATGAAGGGGTATTTGGAGAATGCTGATTTTGCATCTGTGTTCCGGATTGCACGTGATATGTACAGGTCTGGAGAGAAGTTCAATGAGCATACTTGCTCAGTAGTCCTTAAGGCATGTGAATACCCAGAAGATAATATTCATGGGGAGCAGGTTCATGCTTTTATTATAAAAAATGGGATTGAGGGAAATGCTGTTGTGGGCACTTCTTTGGTTTCCATGTACTCAAGAAGCGGCCACTTGCGTCATGCCGAGAAAGTGTTTAATGGCATCATTGTCAAAGATGTTCAGTGCATAAATTATATGATTTTAGAATATGGGAAGGCAAGGTTGGGGAATAAGGGAATTCAGACATTTAGGGATCTGCTAAACTCTGGATTGAAGCCAAATGATTATACATTTACGAATACAATCAGTGCCTGTGATTCAAGCACAGGACTCTATGAAGGGAAGCAACTTCACGGGCTTGCTATGAAGTATGGTTTTTTAGGTGAAACGTCTCTTGGAAATGCAGTAATTACAATGTATGCGCAATATGGGATGGTCAGAGAGGCTGAGAGAATGTTTCTTGAAATGGATGAGAGGTCTTTGATTTCCTGGTCTGCACTTCTATCAGCGTTTGTTAAAAATGGCTATGCTAAGGAAACCCTTGTTCTTTTCTTAGATATACTTGAGATTGGTGTGAATCTTGATTCTGGTTGCTTCAGTACTGTACTAGATGGATGTTCAGAGAGCAATAATTTGGAAGTTGGGCTTCAAATCCATGGACTTACAATAAAGCTTGGTCATGCTTCTGACATGAATACTGGGACTGCTTTAATAGATTTATATGCTAAATGTGGAAGCTTTCAGTCTGCAAGGGTGATATTTGACAGCCTCCCAAGTAAAACCATTGCTTCATTTAATGCGATTCTAGCTGGATACTTGAATTCAAATATTAAAGATGATGAAGAAGATCCTATGGTCTTCTTCAGCAAACTGAGATTCAATGGTGTGAGACCAGATTGGATAACATTTTCAAGGCTCTTCAGTTTATCTGCGCATCGAGCTTGCTTAGGTACTGGGAAGAATCTTCATGCTTGCAGCATGAAGATGGGACTTGAAGCTGATTCTGCCGTTTGCAATGCTGTAATTACCATGTATGCTAAATGTGGTAGCATTCAAGATGCTCATCAAATATTCAGCAACATGAATGGCCATGATTGTGTGACCTGGAATGCCATAATTTCTGCGTATGCCCTTCACGGTGAAGGCAACAAAGCACTTTGTCTCTTTGAGGTTATGAAGGAAGAAGGATTTGCTCCTGATGAGATTACAGTATTGGCTGTTCTTCAAGCATGCAGTTACTCGGGTTTGTGGGAAAGTGGGCTACGCTTATTCAATGATATGAAACCCAAATATGGGATCAGGCCAGTCATTGAGCACTTTGCTTGCGTGGTTGATCTTTTAGGCCGAGCAGGAAAATTATACAAGGCCATGAATATCATCAACAAAAGCCCATTTCCGAACTCACCTTTGCTTTGGAGAACTTTAGTCAATGCCTGTAAACTATGTGGTGATTTACAATTTGGCACGGTAGCTTCAAAAAAATTGCTCGAATTGGCACCCAATGAAGCCTCTGCTTACATACTTGTTTCCAATATGTATGCTGGAGGAGGAATGCCAGAAGAGGCTGCTAAGGTGAGAACAACTATGAATGATCTGAAGTTGATTAAAGAAACAGGTTCCAGCTGGATTCAGATAGACAACAAGGTTCACTATTTTGTTGCAAGTGACAAGGACCACCCAGAAAGCAGAGAAATATATGCAAATCTGGATCTGTTAAGAGATGAGATAAATTGGAGGTGCGAGAACAGGAACAATCTCCAGCTGCATTCAGATTCTCTGTTACATAATATCATTTGATTTTTCATTAGTTTATAAACAAGATTCAGCAATATTCTGGTGGTGCATCTGCAAGGGGATTGCTCATCCCAAATGGGTTGCTTCCAAGGATTTGGAATGTTGAGACTTGAGACTGAGTTCCATTTAAGAAATTAAGCCACCTTGGGCTAACTATCCATGGTTGCTTCTCTTGGATGCAGAACGGATGGTATCAATTTCAAGTCTAGAAATAAACATAGTTCAGAGAGGACTTTGGCATTAACACTTTTCACTACTTCTAACGAGAGAGAAGGTTGGGAAAATTTAAATACCACCCTTTGTAATATTCATTGTACAGTGACTGGTAGAGATGCAGAGTTTCTTGAGTCAGCAATTTGCCCGGCATTGTTAATTCCTTATGTTCGTTGTCATCAAGATGCAAAGTGAACAAATATCAGGTACATTGTACTCTTTGCGAAATTTTCGGGGCTTAACCAGATGGAGTTTGTAAATTAAATCCATTAAGCTTTCACTTGCTTTTACTTGAATTTGGTTGACTTAGTCCTTGAAATACAGTGTGTTGTGGCTTTAGTTAGTGTCTCAAATTACTCAGACAAATATGCCAAGAAGTAAAACATGTGATGTGAGCATCTCCAAGAAATCTGAGACTGATGCAAGATAAATAGAAAATGATTGTTTTTTTATGGGCCTTCTGCCGAGATTTACATCATAGATTGCTCAATAGAGACCTCTATTACCTGAGCTCTTGAAATGTCAGTGACATCAAGGACACAAAAGTGACAAATCGTGAGGTTGAGATTCTCTTTATTCACTGAAAAGATATGCACCAAATGCAAGAAGAGGAGAAAGAGAAAATTGATGACCAAAGTCTTTACCTTTAGTTATCAACAAGAGTAGCACCAGTACGTGAACGATTTCCGCGATCTTTTCTTTTTGGCTGGTAACGAATTTTTTAGAGGAAGACATTTTATCTCAAGTGTTTTATTGACAATGCGTCCTATGTCGGCAAAATCAATGCTTTTCTCGATTACGAAATAGGAATCATGGAAGATGCCTCTCATGACACTGGTGATTCACGGTAGAAATACTTAGTTACACTAGCAAACGACATGACATCTACTGTTTTTTACTTTAGTGTTTTCTATTGTTTTTTAGATGGAAAGTGTGTATGACTATTAATCAACAAAGTGCTTTCCTAGTTAATTAATTAAGTTTAGCATCGCTGCTCAATTTGGCGTTCTCTCATTTAGTTGCTACATGTGTGATCTTTTCATTAAGAACTTATCCCTATTTACTAGTTCACTTTACTGGTCGGTTTGCTTGAGAATTTAGATTATACGCTTGTGATGAATGGTGGATATTCTTATTCTCATGCTAGATTTCTATTTATTTATCAGCTAACACTACACATAAGTGCATTAGGCACCCCTTTCTTGAAATCCCATATTTAGTGCACTTGTGCATAAATAGGTATATTTGCAATAGTGGGTACCGACTATGTAAAGGAAGCAATATATTAATGTACAAAACAAAAACTCAAAAATCGTTTAACTAGCACAACCAATGAGCATACCTCCAAATTCTTACACACTGTAATCAATCACTCAAAAGCACTCCAATTGGTTCATATATCCATATCTTCTTTTTCTTTACGCTATTGCTCACAGCAAGCCCTCTTGTACCCTTTTAGTTCGAAAGGGAAAGGAGCTCTCATAATAGACTATGGCATCTATTAAATTCCATAATCTTCTTTCTTTTTTTTCTTTTTTCTTTTTGTCTAAAAATTGGATTCAAATATGATTTGAAGATATAAAATATTGCAACGCTTAAAAGAAGGAACGTTTGGCAGGAGCTCTTCCAACTGCTCTCATAAGATTAGAAATCTCAAGAACTCTGGCCACTTTAGTTCCCCTTTTAGCCTCAGCTGATGCCCTTCTCTCCTCTGCTTTTCTGCGTGATTTTGCCACCTCGTTCTGCATTTTCTCCAGCGCTCTTGCTCTTTTCTCCTCCAGCTTCCTCTGCACAATAATGGGCAACATCAATAATCACAAAGTGTACACAACCCAAACAGTAACTTAATGTTAGCATAGAATATAGTTTAGAATAAGAAGAAAATCAAATCATAAAAAAGAGAGTTTTAATAAGAGGGATGAACCCCCAAAATAAATTAAAAGAAAAAAAATTTTAAAAAATGAAAATACATATTACAAATTTTCCTATTGCCATGAAAACACCTTCTAATCCCCCATTCCCCCCAACCAAAAAAAAGGAGGGGTTGAAGAAGGAGCTTAATGATACATCAACTTATGAAAGAACATCTTTCCCGTGAGGTTCTCACATCATTTTCAACCTCTGATGATTTAGATATTAAATCTGTGATATTTTATGAGCAAGCCCTCATAATGTACGCTCAAGCTTCTGAGATCGAAAAACAGATTTAAAATATCTAAAAAGCTAACCACGGCATAACATTTTCACACCTTTAATTTAGTTTAAAACATGTTGATCTAAGTTATTCAATCTATAATTATTAAACAAACATGTCAACGTTATTAGTCTGCTGTTGATAGCTTTAAAATTAATCATTTTCTTGTTGACGAATTGATTGGATTAATGATCAATCAAAACCCTGCTCTGTTTTCTTCAAGTCTTGAGAGCAATCATGAAGTAAAAGAATGAATGAGCAGCATCTCCATAAAATTCATAGTCACACCAACTAATAATTAAGTATTAACCAACTAATTACATATTACCAAAATCAGAAAAAGAAAAGCAACCCACTAAAGAAACACATAACAAGAACAAGAGCATTGATGCAAGTGAGAAAATGGTACCTCAACTTTCTTCATCCACGACGTTGCTTTCTGAACCTGTTCACTCTCCCACCCATTGATGACAGCGTCCTCTCTCTTGAACCTGTTATTGATCTTAGCTACCTTAGCGTTCTGCCAAGCTGATATCTTAGTCTCCACTTCCTCCTTCTTCACTCTCTCCACAGAAACTTCACTTTGACCACTCATGGTCCCTGAAGAAGATGACCCAGCTGCTGCAATTCTTGGAGAAGGAACAGGGTTCAATGGGTTATTATCAGGTACGATCGCTAAAGGGTTGGTCTCCTCCATCATCAAATCCTCTTCTCTAATCCTCCCCAACCCCAAGTTGTTCCCATGGTTCCCTCCTTCATTAAGAACACTATTATTAGGATCAATACTTGACCCTGCCATAACCAGAGCACTGAATTCCCTGCTCATGCTTGTGAAGTTCTCACTTGAAGCTCCTTCTGTGCTGGCCATGGACAGAGACGATGAACGGTTGCTATTTGTTTCCCAAGGCTCTCTTCGACGGCCACGATTGATGGGTGGTGGAGGAGGAGGGTGAGGTGGGGTTAAGGCATGGATGTCTCTGATTTGTTGTTCTTCTTCTTCTGGCTCATCCTCTGTTCCATGGCTTGTGAAACCTCTTTCTCTTTGATCATTCAACATAGCAAGGTTTTGGAGTATGTGAGTGTGTGGGTTTTGGTGTCAATAGTGGAACAGATTAAGTGAAGGGAAAAGTGGATAACAGACAAAGTCAAGGGTCTCAAGCATAGTATGGTGATTAGTGATAGTGTATGTGTTTTTTTTTTCTTTTTCTTGAGGATCTTAACGGAGTTGGAGAGAAATATAAACCACGCAACATCGAGGAAGAGAGAGGAATCAGGAAGGAGGCTCCAAAAAAGTGAAAATCCGACAGCTAAAAATCTTAACAAATAATTGAAAATTTTCTTTTGGTTTTTTGGTTGAGTCCTTAACCTTTCATGTATATTTTTAGTTACACAATCAATTTCATTTCCATTTCGCTCGTGCTCCCCTTTGATAACCTAAAAAACGATGCGCTTATAAGTGAAAGTGAAAGTGAAAGTGAAAATGAAAATGAAAATGAGTGAAGGGGACTAGTGAAAATACATAATTCAATATTAATTATTTTTCTTCACTCCTTTTATATTTATATTAAAAGATTAAAAAAAAAAAAAAAAGTGGACCCAAAAGGCCAAAACCGTCACCCAAGCTCTAGAAACATAGAAATGACTTGTTGGAATGACTCAATTTCTTATTGGTATCATGTAACTATAATATTGTGTTTTTTAACTCTCACTCTTCTGGACCTTTCTCTCCCTTTCACTTACGCATATCTTCATATATAGGATAATTTTTTAAATATATATGTCACCTTTATCACTTGTTATGACAAATGCATCTTCGACTCAAGAAATAAATTATGTATGCATGTCGATTTTAACCAGCTAAAGTAATTTAATTTTAGCATTAGTTAAGCTATCATTCCAAATTAGTATTCAAAAGCAATGTTCATTCAACGCTTATGCAGGTCATTCTCATTGATTTCTCACTCTTATCTATTTTTTTCCTCTCTCATATGTTGTTTTTTTTTTTTTTTTTTTTTTTTNATATGTTGTTTCTTAAACCTTATTCTTCACGCTAGTATACTTAACACCACTATTTTAGATTTGTCCAAAAAAAAAAATGCATTCATTATAATAGTAACATAGTCATTTCTGCATAAACTATTAGTGAGTCAAAATTATTAACTTTTTTATTAATATAAGTTATACTAAAAAGATTGAAAAATTTTAAACAAAAATAATTAAATGTTTTTAATCCAATTAAATTTAAATTGTCAATTATTTTAGTATTTGATTTACAAAACACTAAATTTTACATAAACTTTACGTTGAGTCTAATAATATTAAATATTTTTATACAAAATTCACATTTTAAAAATTAATATAATACCATTTTCACTTTCAAAAAAAAAATAGCATAGGAATTTTCTTAAATGAATTAAAGATAGTGATACTTTAGGACAAAGTGTAAAATTATGAAAAAGCTAGGTGGCACAGCAGCAAAATCTTTTTATTTTTATTTTTCATGTTCATGTCTTATTTATTAGTGTCGGCTAGAATAATTCCGCGGAGCCCACCTTTATTAAGTAATGTGAATTGGACCTCTCACAAGTCACACGTGGCGCACGCTAATAATTATATCCGAGTAGATCTCTTACACGTGGCGAAATCTTTCGATAGGGCCTGCAGCTACATACGGTTACCCCACGCAGTTACTGACATCACATAGCTCCATTTTATGCCACGTGTGGCTCCACTTTCACATCATTCTGGGTTGCCACGTTTCACGTTAATTAATTTATGTCTTACCCTAAAAGTCTATATAATATTAAAAATAAAATGCAAAACTAACAAGTGTCTCTATCAAAGTGATGACAAGTGGCGGGTTATGTAAATTTTTTCTATTTTAAAGTATTTAAAAAATCATATATAATCTGAATCATGTGTGCTTTAGAAATAAAATAAAAAAATTTGTGACATAAAATAACTTTCATATTTAGATTTTTTTTAGCATTTAGTATTTACTAAATAATAAAAAAAAAATTGTACAAGACCAAAATCAATCTAATATTAATGACTTAATTATGAATTAGAGTGATTTCAGCTTTTTGGTGTAACTAATCTTCAATCGGGCCTTAAATTTAAATTAAATAATAAATGTAATTATTACAATCAATTCTAATTTAAGTGATTGCAATTATAAAACGTAAATCAGCAATTCCTTGATTTTCCTGATTTGTAATCATAATTATGGCTAGGGTTTTTTAAAGGCTAATCCATCTGTGTATATAAGTGAAGCTGCTTTGTGGCTCCAAAGCTGCTCAAAACACATATTGATTTGGTTCTAATTCAAATATTCCTTACTTCATTGCCTTCGAGTCTCTTCCTGAAAAACCTTTGGGTAAGCTTTGTGCCAATCTATTTTCATGATTTCGTTTGTGTTTTACATGCTTATATATTTCTTTTAACTATCATGTGTTATTTTATTAGACATTCTAATGAACTATATCTCCCCTCTCTATTTTGGTTTCGTTCCAATTATTCATCTATTTATTTCCTTCTCTATTTCTTTCTATTCTACTTTTATATCTGTGTTGATTCATGTAGGTTAGTATGGTTATGATGAAATCACTACAAGCTCTATTCTATGGAGAATCATAGTCAGATTTTGGTATTTTTCATAAGTTCATTTCTCTCTATCACACTTATATTTCATTTGTTCTCTTCTTTTTATTGAGTTTTGTTTCGAGTAGAGTATGTGCTACTTCAATTTTTTCATCTTATTGGTTAAAGACAGAGCTTACTATGTCTCTGATATTATTTTGTGTTCATATTCCTATAGACCAAATTTGATAAATGTCATCTGTACTATTTGGAGATGAGATGTCCCAGTTAGATGAATACAAAAAATGTATTATTTTTGGATAACTATGCATGCAGGCCTTATTGGTTTAGCTATGATATTGTTGTTTTATGCAAGAAAGTTTGTAATTTGGTGTTTATTTGTTGTATGTATGTTTTGCTTAGTAATTTTTTCAATTTGTATATGAATCCTTGAATTTTAGCCAATATATCTTTGTTCTCCAGTGCTTATTGATTTTAGCCAAGATATCACGTCGTCCAATGCTTCAAAGTATATTACTTGTGACTATTACATTTCATTCAACAGATATACATTGGTTGCACCACCATTAAGCTTGTGAAAATATACTACCAGGAACAAACTTTTATGAACTATGGACGTGAGGCTCACAGAATTAAGCAAGGAGTTGGCAGCAAATCTTAGCAAGGCTGCTGGTTCCAGATGCTCCTCTAAATATATGACTCATTTAACAAAGTTTTCTCAATATTTTAGAGCTATTAATATGGAGTAAGTTTAACATAATATTTATATTTTATTATTTTTATCACAAAAAAAATATTTATATTTTATTTGGAATTTAAAATTGGCAAGTGCAAGTACAAATCTTTTTCACTATTATACAAAAATCAAAGCAAAGTTGCAAGTACTGTTTTTCCTTCATCTTGCTATTGCTCACATGCATTATTTATTTGAGTTTATAGAACTGAGTCAAAAGATCGAGGATGTAGGTCCCCTGAACAATGAAACAACATTGTTCACATGTGATGAAATGAACGATGATGCAAACAGGGCTGTTAAAAACTCTCAACTTTCAAAATTGATGTACGGAGGATAACTGTCCAAGATGCTATCAAGTTTTTTGAAAACAAATAGAGGGAGCAAACTGCAGATATTGAAAAGAAAAGGTCATTAGCAAATGTTTCTACCAATTGAAAAAAATATGTGTTGAGGAGATGAAGTGCATGTATGGGAGAAACATCTGTCCAAGGTCAGCCATAACTTTTTTTTTTTAAGATCCTATTCTAGTAACTTCCAATGATGTTGCAGATGTGCAGCACATGACTAAGAGGTAAAAATTAAGTCATTTGTATATGACATTTATAATACAAAATATTTTCCTCATAGTAAAGTCAATCTAAGAAGAAATTTGCATACAATTGTAAAAATTGAAAGATAAAGAACTTAATTCCTTAGTTTTTTAATTTTTTATTAATAAAAATATATTCATCCTTCTACATTTTGTAATGTAAAATTGTAAATGTGTCCTTTGTCAAGTTCATGAGTTTATATGTCTTAGTTATGTTATATTCTATTAAGTCCAGAATTTAGGAGGGAATGATAAAATAGATAATTTTTTTCCTTATTTTGTGAATAATGGAGCAAAGAATTTTTTATTTTATTTTATTTTATTGTCCTCAATATGTGTCTCAATTATTTTGCCAACCAGTATGTCAAAGGTGTAATGGTTAATTAGAAATTAACTTATGGCCTAAATGACCAAATATAAGAGGTATGACAAATAATGTATTTAATTAAGAGAGACCATTATCATCAAGTTTGCGTATAGATGGAAGGAATTTAGTGATTACCACAAGTTAGAAATCTCTAATTCCATATCATAAAAAACATGCTTAGACGGGTCACTTAAGCAATTTTAAACATGTCTTATTCAAATAATGTTGAGAAACTTGAGTTTCTTAAGAACTATGTTGTGCTTTTACTTTCATGGGTATGGTAACTTTGAGTTTGTATTGACTTTAGTTTTATATTCATAAAATACTGAATCATATGCTATTTGTTTACTACCTTTCGTTCCGTGTTTATTATAATTTTATTCCATTTGAGAATAGTTTGATATGCTAATAAAATAATGTATACATGTATGTAGAGTATTTATGCATTGCAATTTTTCGACATCTAAAGTAAATGACTAGTGACATGTTCAAAGGCAAAGCCTCCATATTTGGTTGTTGGTTAACTTTTAAAGTTGATATGTAATTTAATTATTAATATATAATTGGAAAGTGTATTACAAAAAGATAAATAGGATAAATAATTAGGTTACTCATAACATTAATTGAAATAAGTATACTAAAATTCTTGATTAAATAAATTTTGATTTCAAGATTAAGTTTACTCAATAGCAAGCCACATTTGAAACAAATTAGTAGTAGAACCATCAATCATATTGTTATAAATCATGGTTTACATTTTTCTTCATATTTTTATAAATAATGTTACAACACAATATGGTTATTAAATTATGTACAATTCTAACTACATTCTTTTGTTTTTTTTTTTTTTTTNGGGGGGGGAGGGGGAGGACATGGCTCCATAAATTTTGTTCATGTTAAAAGTCGGAGTGGTCTAAAGGTGTTATCGATATATTTAGATGGGAGGATCATAAAAAGCGCAAAAAAAATGGTCTACAAAGAGGTGTTCCATAAGATCAACTGAAGATGTATGTTATAAATCTTAAACCTTGCAAATTCTAAAAATATTTCTACAGAATAAATGTGTACTTATATATTTATTTATTGGTCTTGTAATATAATTTCAGGTACACAAAGAAGTGGTAATCCCTTAGCAGAGAATGATATAAGTAATAGTTCAAATCAAGTACTAGATATTATTTTATCGATGTAATATCACATTATTAGATTATAAAAAATCGTGTAAATAAGAAGTGATCACGAGCTATATTTTGTGCCCCCGGCCCGGCTGTGCATTGCGCGGGGCAATATACTAATTTGTCTAAAAACACAAAATGGTTTTAAATCAAGGGTCAAATATTTAATAAAAAATTTTGATATAAAAGTAATGTAATTTACATATTATTTTTATTTATATTTTTATGAAAATTTTATTCATATTTATACATTATTTACACTTATATGATATAATATTAATACAATTAACATAATTTTAATTTAATTAATCCATTAGAACTTTTATTTATTCTAATTCAAATTGTGTCATCTCAATAAGTATGTTAAAAAATGACATTAAATAGTATGTAAAAAATATTCTTATAAATAAAATAAGAAAGTACTAAAACTATTTAATTATGATCACCTAAAAGAATACGATTTAGGGTTTGAATTGACCATTCCAAGACCAACACTTGGAGCTCCTTTATAATTGGATTTTTATAATCTTACTTGTATTTTTCAAATTAGATACTAGCTATCTTTTGATGTAATTGGAGTGTGGAAAGATGAAGGTGCAACAGTGACGTGGGTCATCCACTACATAACAAACAAATTTAGGTACGTGACTTCAAAGGGAAATTGGTTATGTTTGAGAGTGACCTTTTTGATGAGGGCTTGTTTGGTTGGAGTTGGTGATAGATGAAATACCTTTTATTTTAAAAATTGAAATTAATATGTGGATTCTAAAAAAGAACTTGATTTCTGGGGGTGCGGGGGACACCTCTGGATTAGGTTCCATCATAAAGAAATCAAAAGAATTAATTTGATGACACAAAGGTGTATGAGGATTGGCTTATTGATAGAAGTAGCAAACAAATGAGGGAATAAAAGGCCCACCTTTGAGGGCAATCTAATTTTGTCTTCAAGCTGGGTATCTTCAAAAAATTATTCTCTCCTCAAAGGGATGGCTGATTATTTTGTAGAAATCCAGATTCAATGTTGAAATGAAACAATATATATATATATATATATATATATATCAATGGTATTTATTAATATGTGACAAAAATAAATTTAAGTAAAAGGATATTAAAAGTTTCTGCTCATGGATCCCTGGGTGTTTTATATACCAAATGGTTAGCGTATTAATACTCATTTTTAACACTACATTTCATAAATTGAAACATTCTATTGGTCAAAAAATTGATTTATAAAAATTAAAGCTTTAATACATACATATTTTATCAAATTAATAATATAAATATGCAAATTATTATAAATAATTTAAATTTGAATTCTATTTATTTTTTATTGGAATTAAAATTTTATTTCAAAACAATTATAATGTAACAATATTTGTATATATTGAGCACTATGTATCAAATGATTTCTTTTTAAATTTGGGAAATAGAAGCAGCTCGAGTACTAAAGACAAAATATCTGCTAATAGCCCATCAGTCCTCATCACCAGTTGATAGCCCAGAGGCCCAAAAATTTCTCATGTCATGTTGATAATCGTATCGCCATCAAGGTCCGAGAAATATCCAGATTAGATTCAACTTGAAAACTGTCGATGATCTCAAGCCCACCCTCACATCAAGGCCTCAAGCCCAGCCTTTACAGAACTGCAAGAGGCCCATATTTTATCTTTTGATGGGTATTTTTGGCATTGTCCTTTGTTGGGCTATAAATCATCAGAATACAATTGTATTGGTCATTTTTTAACCGAATAAAACAAACAATCTTATTAGTCCTAGGACCTTTTGCAAAGCCATTTCCAAGTAATATCTCGCTCTGGGCTTTACTATCACGAACCTCAAACTTCATGATTTGCAGTATAAGTTTTCTAAAATACACTATGCCGACCTGGGTGCACTTTTAAGATTGTTTGAGAAAAAATTTAGTCGCAAAAATTAGTCCGGATATACTCTTACCATTTAAAAAAAAATCTAAAATTATGTATCTAGAGAAAAAGAAGGGCAAAAAAGTGTACTCTTTTTTTATTTACTTTTGACAATGCCTGAGTTGCAGGTCTGGTTATGTCACGCGAAGCTTTAGAGATGATGAGGGTTCTTGACGGTTTTGGAGATCTCCAAGGTTGTCAAGTCCCGAGGTGGTCTAATGCCGAGGTCGATGTGGCTCGAGGTCGATGGCTCTCGAGGTCGATGTACTTCGGAGTCGGCGAAGACCGAGGTTCCCTGAAATAGAAAAAGGTGGGCCGGACTCTTATTTCCGGTCTCCGAAGATTAAGTTAGTTCGTTCCGACCTGATAGTGTCGATCAAGTAAGTTTTTTAGATCCCCTCACCTTTGATAGCAGGGGCTATTTATAGGAGAAATTCGGGTCTTCTGGCGGTTTGTCCAGGGCGAGCTACCAGGTCACCCAACATCTTTAATAAATAAATTGGCCTCTAGTTTGTTGGGCCTTTGTCCTATTTTTGGGCTTTTGGGATGGTATATTACAACTTTATTCTTGAAGCTGTCTTGTATTGCTTAAGAAATTTCGTCAAGTGCAATTATCTCTATTTTTAATCAATCTATTAACGCATGTTCAGGAGAAGTAGTTGGTGAATAAGTTATTTTTCTGCTAGTATAGTTACTATCTATATTATTGGCAGCGTACCCGTTTGAGACGTCTTCGAAATGTGAAATGTGAAATGTGAAATGCGCACCTCCGAAGGAAACGCCTCCCTTTTTTTTTTTTTTTTTTTTTTTTTTTTTCTGAAAACCAGAGAAGTTCTTGATCTTCAACTTCCTCTTGCCATTCTCATCGGTGATGAGATGGAAATCCCAAACGAGCTTGCCGCAAGGACCCTCCACCTTGATGATTTTGGCATTCACCTTGATGCTCACCCCAGTAGGGATGTCCATGGTCTTGGAAGACAAAATGGTCTTCATCCTTGCCTCTTTCTTGCTCTACTGGTCTTCATCTTTAAGACTCGAAAGACTAGACAAAAAGGAACTTCAGCCAATCAGGGATGTCCATTTATTGCCTCTTTAGACTAGACAAAAAGGTCTTCATCCTTGACAAAATTACTGGTAATGGAACACCCATTTTGGTCTTAGCCCGTAGCCCATACTGGTAAATAGGTTGAAGACCATTGTTTCTAGCTCAACTGTTTCTGAATAGGCTGAAGACCATTTTTTTTCTTTCCCAAACTTCCATTTTGTTGCACTAAACAAAATAGTTAATGGTAAATATTTTTAATACTTAAAGAATTTTAAGNTTTATATTATATATATATATATATAAATAATATGTCATACCCATACTCTTATATTTTGAAAAATATCGTATTGACATTTCGTATTCAAAAATTTGTATCTGTATCCGTGCTACATAAGATACTAAAAATATACACAAGTTGGCAAACGGCAGAAAAAAAAACATTTAATAGATCTGAAATTACTTTGTCTATGACGACTTAGTTTTATGTAATGGGCCCTTCCAGTTCTGCTATTGCATTTGTTAGACCGTCTTTTTTCTCAATTTGTTCTATCATTAGTAGCCGGTAGGCCCAGTACTCAGTATGCACCGTTTCTCTTGCTCACCCACTCTTGTTATTTTTAAGGTCAAAATCTGCCGTATTTAAATGTTAGCTTCTGTTTTGGGATTCAAAATTGCGCAAAATAAAATAAGCATTTGATAAGATAAGAGGAAACCCACCTCCTAATTGACCAGAATACTTAATCTGGACACAAGAAATCAGAAAACTGGATCAACTTTGTCCACTCTCGTGTCTGCTACCATCTAAAATTTGGATGAATGGACTGGGCTAACTTGAATTGGAAACATAACTACAATAAACAAAAACGGCATGTTTTGGTACAATATCACATTTTACTTGTTTCTCTTCTATTTTTCCTATTCCCAATCCTACCAAGAGACGAAGGGGAAGAAAAAGGCAAAAGACTTTGATTGAGGTTAAGGTGTTGCCAAATTTAAGATGCGTGTTCCAGCAGCTTGCTAAACCCAACCCAGTGTCTTCACATTACGCATGTCCCAGTGCATGGCATTTTTAGGCATGCTGCATGTGCACATGGCTTCAGTTCCAGACATGCTTTGAAGCCCAGGGACTATTAAAAGCCCAGTTTGACATTGTAAACCACAACAATTTACAAGTTAATTAATTGTCATCCAACGTTTTTGTTGCCTTTTGGGAGTTCAAGATAGCTACTTTGTCAAAGAGTCAGGGGAACAAGGGATTTGATTGAATGATGCAACCTCAAGGGACAAGGTTCTCAATCTGTTAACTTGGTTCTGCTACTTAGTGGATGATATCGCAACATTTATTGCATTAAGAAAAAGAGTTAAAAGCTTCGAATCTTTTTGCCCAGGCTCCACCAATGACAGGAGCCGATTGGATTGTAATGGATAAATGATTAAGTGCCTCTTATTATTGTTCGCCAAAACCAGAATAAAAGGCGTCTTTCACGCACTCAATATCCCCAAACTTTCTACCACCAAATCTTAACTAGAGGTGCCACTCACTCCAAAAAAGGAAAGGAGACAAAAAAAAAGTGTTGTTTTTCTAGGTGCGGATGAAAAAGTTTGTCTATAATATTTTTTTTTTGTTTTATTTTTTTACAATCTTATATTTTTTGTGTGATATTAATTTTTACTTTTGTTTCAGTATGTTTTGACTATTAATAATTTTAATGAGATTCAAACTCTTAAATTTATCTCAAGTTCCGTCTTACATAAAATTTAATTTATCAATTAAGCTACACTGATAATTTGCTTATAATAATTTAGTAAGACATAAAAATACAAAGAAGCAATAAGGTGCCTATTGACCAAACCTTATTTGTTAATTAATTCTCATAATCAAAGCTCACCCATTAGAATAATCGCATAAACCCCGCTCCCCCAAAAGGAGAAAAAAAATCACGCCCACGTTCCCAAACACTTGATTGCTTACCACCCAAAATTCGTTTAGACTTTTGAGGTAATGTGTCACTTAATTAGCATTTGCTTATATTGGAAATTAGGATTCCAAAATGTAACTTTCAACAATGGTTAGTTTGGCACATTGTACACGTAATCATAACTTACTTTCTTATTTTCCTGTGAGTTTCTGTCTCTTTCTCTTTCCACCTCTTGCCAAGATAAATATATCAAAATTACTATAAGAATTAAGAAGCATAAAAGACTTGTCAAAAGGAAAGAAAAAGAAGCAAAAAAGTTAATCAGACATAAACTCTCCAAAAAAAAAGAAGATAAAACTCTACAATACTTAAATGAATATGAATTAGTTCGTTCAAATCAGTCAATGTTCAAATTTTAAGGCACTTAAGAGATTTTTTTTTTAATTGTATTAAGCAGATGTAGAATACCGCTCTTAAAATTGTTTAAAAAAAAAATTATTCTCAATGCGTGAAAATTAACTTGGTGATACCATACAATTAATAAATAAATAAATAAAAACCAAATTTAAGATACAAATAGGATTATAAAATACTGTCAAAATATTATTTTTTGGAATATTTGTTACTTTCTTTTTGGGTCAATCTATTGACTAAGAATTTGGTCTCACTTGCACCGAATTTATTTAGACTGCCGACTTGCCTACCATGGTTGAAGAAGAAATTGAATGGTTCTTTGTCTCTGGATCTAGACAGAAAATGTTAAATGAACTTTAGTCAAGGAAAGGGAAATTGAGGGCCCTTTGCCCAGTTGCCCTACCCTACCAATCTTCAATGTCCATAGCAAAATGGAAGTTTCGCGGCAATGCTCCCTGTAGGCCACTGGGGAAGGGTCACTCCACACTGATGTACATTACCTTTTTTTCGTTGTTAATTTATTATTATTATTATTATTTCAGATATAGATGTATTATTTGTTAATTTGGAATTATTCTATATGTCAATGTAATCAAAATACTACTACATTCCAAAATAACTAATAAGGTTCTTTTCAGATATAGATGTACTTAAACTTTTTTTTTTTGTTACAAATTTTAATTAAGGTTCTTTTCTTACGTTTGTCAAACTCCTACTTTATCTCAATTTGCTTGGGATTCCAGGAAACCCAAATTCGTGTTAACCATGAAGAAAAGAATTATTAAGAAAAAATGGGTGTCGTTTTAATATGATGAGACGTACTGAAATTTAATGTTCTAATTAGGAGAAGAGAGAAAGTTGGGTATTGAATGCCATTCTGTTAACACCACCAACTTGCTGCTATTACTAAGGTAACGTAAACGTGGCTCTCATTCTGCTCAGTAGTCATCTTTTTAGGCATTAACCTCTGTTTGATCCTTGTGTTCTGATTTCATGGATTTGGGTTCATATCCTAAAGTATTAAATGCTAATTTTTACTGAACAATCTCATAACAATTTATATAAAATTATCATAATTGATTATTAAAAAAGTTAAGTTAATTTCGAATCATTTGAAACTAAACCTCTAATCTTATGTGTTACATTTGGGATTGGATTGATCGTCTAAAATGCGTAACAATTGTTCTTGATTATGGTTTCAGACAGCAAATTACGAGTATACGTTCTTCTGAATATGGGTCAATTATTGTGCAAATTGTTGGGATCCTTCTTGAGATACTTCCCCATAAGGTGAATTGTTATCATCTACGTCTCTAGATTTTGTTGTTCTCGAACTTTCTAGCTACTGGTTAATGGAATTTGGGCTTGTTTACATAAAAATTCTCTTTGTTGGATTTTCTTTTTCCTTTTTGGTATATGTTGGCTTTCTTTTTAAAGACGCTAAGAAAAAATTTAACACACATTATTTTTAGCCGACAAAGAGTATTCATAGTTAGCTTTTAATCTGACTTTTATTTTTTATTTTTTGTCTAAATTTTCATATGGATGATCAAGTAAATTTACTAAAGTAGGAAGATTATACCAAATAATTTGTAGCTAAAGGATAATAATTTTTTTTAAAAAAATTTATGAGTTCTATGTTTAAATTTAAAATTGAAGTCAAAAATAAAATTATAAGATTATAAATATGCTAATGAATCAAAATTATAATTTTAAATAATTGAACTCATATTACCAAAAAAAACTCATAATTGTATTTCTCTCACTTTTTCACATTTTATTTTTATTATTTCCCCTATTATTTCACTAGTATTGTATCACATAGCGGAAGCTGTCCCTCAAATAAAAATTATGAATACTGTAATGAACAACTAATGATAAAAAAAAAAAAACGATAACAATAAGAATAATAATATATTAAGTATCAACAATAATAAAAAAAATAGCAATAATTTGACTCTTGAATATGTATGATCATTTTTTTTTGACACATTATAAATTTATTTGATTGAACCAACCCTTATTAATACATTAAATTTTGAATTAGTATTAGCTTGCACCCTCTCCAACCGAAAAATAAAGATGGAAAATACCAACCATGCCAATAAATTTAAAGTTTATTGAAATTTATCTTACTTAAAAGAATACAATCTAAATCTTTTTAAAGAGATAACTCAATGGTTGAAAGAGTCCTATATTCAAATTTGATTAGGATGAAATTTATGGGAAAAGATATGTTCTGGAGAAAGCTCGGTATCTTTAATCATAAAGATATTAAATTCGGTATCCTTTGTAATTAAGGTTATTTTCTCACACCTGTCAGACTCCTACACCATTTCAAATTGCTTGCAAGTTCAGACTCACATGAATATTGTCCCACAAGGAAACTAGGACACCCTGAATTCCTATTAACCAGAAAATACAATTTGACAAACAAACCATTCGGTGCCTTTTTTTTCTCAGAATAAAATAAAATAAAAGAAAAAAAGTGTGTTTCCAAAATTACTAAAAAACAAAAAGAAAGAAGCTTCATAAACACCGCATAGGAAAACGAAAGCTGGTCTTCCTGGTTCGTGAACTGAACGCGACCAAACCCGCCCCCTCTTTTTCTCTCTTCTCCTTTCCGCTTACAAATATGAATATCCTTCCCAGATTTTCTTGTAACTTGCTTTACCTTCCTCGTGATTCTTTCAATCCCAAGTTCGTTTTGATTTGAGAACCATTCATAAATTCTTAAGGTTGCAAAGGAGAAGAGACANCCCTCTTTTTCTCTCTTCTCCTTTCCGCTTACAAATATGAATATCCTTCCCAGATTTTCTTCTAACTTCCTTTACCTTCCTCGTGATTCTTTCAATCCCAAGTTCGTTTTGATTTGAGAACCATTCATAAATTCTTTAGGTTGCAAAGGAGAAGAGACAAGTTGAATACCATTCTGCTATCACCACCGCCACCACATAAAAAAGAAAAAACCAAGTTTGTTCTTTTTGCACAGAACTTGGAACTTACTGCTTTTACTAAGGTAACATGAACATTCACCTCAATCTGCTAAATGTTTCATCTTTTTTAGGTATTAGCGATCTGTTTTACGTTCTATTTGATCTACGTGTTCTGATTTCATGGAGTTGAGTTCATCTCCTTTCCCTTTTGTTTCCATTTTTTTTTTCTACTCGATAATTTTATCTGCTGGGCTTTCATTCCGGTTTGTTCTCATTTTTTGTTAAAAAAAATTACCTTTCAAAATTATATGATATGGGATCAGAGGATTTTAAATAAAAACGGAGCTCGGTGAATTCTGGATGTCTGTTTTTTCTGGATTTTGTTGTTCTGGAACCGTCCAGTAGTTGATGGAATCTGGGTTTGTCTCTATAAAAATCTCATTGGGTTCTGTTGGCTTTTCTGTTTGGAGGCACACTAATTTCATTGGTATCTCTACTCCTTGTGTTCTTTCCAATAGAAGTTGGCATATATTGCTAGATCCGTTGGTATGGTTTTCAACTCTGTTTATGCGTTTTGATCAGGGTTAAATCCAGGGTTGCTGGTACAGATTTCTCTATGGTAAGTATTCTTCTTCCCTTCTATTTTTCTGAGAATTTAGAATACAAACAAAAATGTTTGGTTTCAAGAGGAATGCAATTGATAATTGTATTAAAATCTGGATCAAAGTGGTTTTTCTTTCAATGCATCTAATCTGTACTTGGTTATGATTGTTAGGGAGAAGCCCCGGCTTTCCTTGTTGATGACCTGCATGATGGACATCTTAATGGCTTTGATTTGAAAAACGAAACATCCAAAACAGCCATTATCATTGGTGATAAAAAGGTATGATCATCTCTCAAAATATTCCTATTCATTAATTAGTTACCCAGTCAATCATCTGCCTAAATAAAAGGGTGGATCTCCATTTGTTCGACAGTATGTCATTGGTGGAGCTGATGATGAAACTGCGTCCATTGAAGTTCAAATTTTTGACCATAATCTTGGAGAATGGTTAGTTAAGGTTTCTTAGCTTTGTAGCTGCTTCTGTTGGGGATTTGGTTACTGATTCCATTTTAATTTGCAGGGTCAATCCCACTGTGCTCGGCACCAAACCCTTGTCATGCAAAGGCCATTCAATCGTGCTTTTGAATAACAATCGAATACTAATTATTAAGAAGGGTTCTAAGCCGGATGACCACACATGGTTTCTGGAGGTTGGTATTTTGCAGACCCAAGATCTAGTCATAAAGCACTATTAGTCTATTTGGAACACCGTGAACAATATTAGATTCCTAAAATTGCCTTACAGGTGTTTTATGTTTCATTTTCTCAACATTAATAGGTGGACACCCCATATGTTAGGCAGCAGCGAAAAGTGTTGGGGACCGAGGTTGTTGCATGGAGTAAGGGAGTGATAGGTAATGCTGAGAAGCCAATTGTTATTAGTGGTCCTTCTGGAGTAGGTAAAGGGACTCTGATATCAATGCTCATGAAGGAATTTCCATCTATGTTTGGTTTTTCTGTGAGCCACACTACCCGTGCTCCAAGAGGTATGGAGAAAGATGGGGTCCATTACCATTTTACTGAGAAGAGTATTATGGAGAAAGAGATAAGAGATGGAAAATTTCTTGAATTTGCTTCTGTTCATGGTAATCTTTACGGGACTAGTGTTGAGGCTGTTGAACTGGTAGCAGATGCAGGGAAAGTAAGTTCCTTTCTCTACTTACATATTTCATTTCTTATGAAACTTGACTATTTGGAACTTTGAATTGGAGACATAGCTATATTCTTTAATTTCTAAATGAGCCTTGCCGGAATGTTTATTTGGGAGAGCACACATGATTTCTAGCAAACAATTTATTATTATTCATTTCAAATTGTAATGAAAAATAAGACCATATAGTATGGATTATTAATCAAAGATTCTTATTCCACTCAGAATTAAAATTAAGCATTAAAATACATGCAATGCAGTGTTTTATTTTTGTTGTTCATGTGATGGGGATGAAATTTAATTTAATTTATATGGTTTTAGGTGCCATCTCTATTGCAACCTCATGAGCATTGCCNAATTGTAATGAAAAATAAGACCATATAGTATGGATTATTAATCAAAGATTCTTATTCCACTCAGAATTAAAATTAAGCATTAAAATACATGCAATGCAGTGTTTTATTTTTGTTGTTCATGTGATGGGGATGAAATTTAATTTAATTTATATGGTTTTAGGTGCCATCTTTATTGCAACCTCATGAGCATTGCCTTCTTAATAGACAGAAATTTTGACCTTCCCCATTTGAGAGAGTGAAATCATTTCTCCTTTTTGTGTAGAGATGTATTCTTGATATTGATGTTCAAGGGGCAAGATCTGTGAGGGCTAGTTCCCTTGAAGCAATATTCATTTTTATCTGTCCTCCCTCAATGGAGGAGCTGGAGAAGCGCCTCCGTGATAGGTAAATACTAGCTTCTATTACTAATGTCTTTTCGAATCTCGAATCCCCACAAATTTGGTTTGTAACATCAATGTTTTGAGCAGGGGAACAGAAACAGAAGAACAGATCTTGAAGCGACTGCGAAATGCTAAGGCAGAGATTGAGCAAGGGAATTCATCAGGCATATTTGATTTTATCTTATACAATGATAACCTTGAGGAATGTTACGAGAGTCTTAAGGTAAATCTCCACCATTTATATGTGTAATTCTTGACTCTGAGAAGTTGTAACAGTTAAAGTATCCTGATATAAGATATACATTGGTGTAGAAACTCTTGGGACTTAATGGTCATGTCACTGCTCCAACTAAGTCAGGTAAAACTCCCTTGAAGTTGATCAATCTGATTCTAGTTTTACAATTTCTCATGTCATGAAGATAAATTGGTGTGTTTAATCTGTGAATCCAGCAGCTAGAGAGGTGAATCTACCAATGGATCATTCAGTTTCAAAAATTGATGACAAAATCATCATAAACAGCATTTCTCCAGGACCGGAAAGAGAATCAAAGAACTTGTAAGCTTTCCAACACATCACTACTTAATTAGCTACCAAGTTTGAGATTCTCTACTGACTTTGAATTTGGCGGAGCAGGATCATGTTGGATGTTTCCTCCCTCAAAGGAGGCGCACCGGGACGGACAAGAGGGCTAAATTTTCAAGCCATTCACTCATTTTCAGATGGCTTGAGTGGAATGGATCGGCTAAGCTAACGATTCATAAGCTTTGGTTAACTAACTTGGTTTCTCGATTCATATATACCTTGATAAAATGGGACAAGGGAATCAATGTCTTAAGTTGTTTTGTCTTCTCACGTTCTTTGATTGTTAAGACAATTGACTTGACCAGCGTTCATACGATTATTATTCCCTGCTACAAAGTCAATGAGAGATGATTCGTGATTTTTGCGGCTAGATTATATTCCATCAATTTAATTAATACTCTCTCTGAGGGAGTTATCCTTCTCTCTCTCATTTTTCAACAGTGACGACAAAATATCATTCAAATATGTCAAATCTATCCATGGATCTTCTCTGCACGAAAGGATTGTGTGTCGTGGACACATTCCCTTGCTTTATAAAGGGGGTCTACCTTTATCTATTGTTTAACAACTAACTCATACCATTCATATTATGTGTCCTCGTAGCATTTTTTTTCGATGGATTTAGTTTTAAGGTTTCAGCATCCAATTGAGGAACATGACAAATGTCAACTGGCCAGACTATACTTTCTAAGAGATTATCTAACAGTGGATGTCGAACAAGTTAAAGAATGTGCTAGATAGTCTTGTTAGCAAAAGTTGAAATCAATTTGGCATATTTAAACTTTGTTTTGTATGTCTTAAATTTTATTAATTCAATTGATGCGAGTTAATGTAAAGAGTACTAGTATGTAAAAAACATTTTTGGAATAAACAATTCAGGCCAAGTAGAGTGTCCATTTCCGTCGGTGAGATTTTTGTTTTTGGGGCATCTTAGAACAAGTGCGAAAGGCGGTTAATGCAGTTTTCAGTTGGGAATCCACATGGGAGAGTTGAGTCACATCGGCTAGTTGGCTTGGCATGTGAGGGAAAGTGTGAGTATCAAATGCCTTTTGATGCCGACATGAGCTTGACTTGTACTGTTTCTGTGTTAACTCCTTTACGACAGAATCGACTCTAAGAAGGCAATAATGCCCTTAAAACTAGAAGGGGTTCTCTTTCTGTCCCCACCTGCTGGACAAAACTATCAGTACTGTACACCTTATTATTGTTGAATTTGCAAGGTTAGTGTTTTTCCACATAATATATAATATGATGCCAATTTCTTTTGAGAATTGTGGCCTCCAGCCAACATGAAAAGGCAGGAAAGTTTAGCAGACAGTACAGTAGAGTAACGACTTCTGAGGCTGCAACTTGCCATTTCCCACCCAATTTTTTCCAGTAGGGACCCAAAAAGAGCCTCACAGGAGCAAGTGGGTGGCCAAATTGTCCTCTTTCCTATTAAGATGCTCTACTATTCCACCTTTTCTTAATGAACCTCCACCTGCCCGAGTTATACACCAACCATAAATGACCAGAGTATATAAGACACTGTTCTTGAGACATTATTTGCCTCTAATAGCTGCTGCACAATTTTGGTAAATACTCCTTTAAAATTTAACTAAACACTCAAAAAATAATATTCAACAATTGATATTATTTTCTCTTCAATAACTATTCTAAAGGATTTTGAGAAGTATGTATAAAAAATATTTGTTATAAAATCATTTTAGATCATCACTTATTTATAATAAGTGATCTAAATTATTATGTCTGTATAAAAAAATATATCTATTAAATTTTGATTTAATAGACACAAACTTTTCAAATAAAAAATAACTATATTTTAGATATTCATTTTAATCTAGATTAAAATAAAATAAATATAAAATAACCGGACAATTATTTACTCTCTTTTAAGCAACGTGAGACTTTAATTTTTGCAAACTAACTTGATTCATCCAACAAAATCTTCTCTTCGGCAGGTCTAATATAGCCCAAAGTATGAGAAATTGAAATTGGATTACTGATTAAACCTTGAAAACAGGGATGCTGCCGCCGATGAAGTACTCCCCTCTGGATGTCTATGCCTACAAGGATAAGGGGCTTCCCCCAATGAGGGTGTGGGCACACTAATACCTAAAGCTGCGGATGGATTACTATTCATACTTGGGGTTCACATCAGGTGCAGATGTAGATACTCAAACCACCTTCCCTTAGACAAGATCTATCTACAAAGCTTTCTTCGTCTGCTTGAACCCGCTAGTTCGGAAATCCATTTGTTTCCTCTTGAACTGCAAGTGCACACCTAGTTGTCTAGCTCAAATTAAATTCCCTTTTTTTTTTTTTTTTNTTTGCTGACCGAGTCAATATATATTCAATTTATAATAATCTCCCTTCTTTTATGCCAATATTCAATTTAATATCATATAACATCACAACTATGTACTATATCTATATCTAGTGGCCTACCTTTTTATCAGCTAAAATTAAATTAAATATAAAACTATGGCCTACAATTACATAATTCAGTAGCCGTGGCACTCCCTGTCCAAAGGTAGCTTCACCCCAGATAACAAGGGCAGCGGAGGAATATAATCTACTTCAAATTTCCTCTTCTATTCTACAAAAAGGCCAATGTATAAGTGATTGTACTACAATTTATTAGTTGCTTTTTAGTTTTACAGACCCATCAAAAGGTAAAATGAAAGGTAGGATAAAGAAAAAAAAAGCCAAGCCAAGAATGATTTGCCCGAAGACCTAACATGTAAACTAGGTTTCCTTCTCCACGGTTGCCAGATAGCACTCGATGCAGAAGAATAAGAATAAAACTGGGTAGCAGCTGATATAAGAATATTAACAGAAGAAGGCCATCATAGCAGTGTTGGTTGAGAACCTTAACGAACCATCAAGGATTTGGTTATTTTATGGTGAGGGCCCTGCAAACGCCAGTGAAGTTAAGGCTTTTAGACTGCTGCCCAGAGAAGTCTCCTCCATTTCTAGTGTCACCTGAGAGAGATTGATAACCAGACAGCTCAAATCCCTGAACGTGTGAGTAGTGCTTGTTGCTGTTGGAACTGGAGTTTCATCACCGATTGGTGCATTTCCTGCAGATGAGACGTGGAGGTTGAATCAGCAATGCCACTGGAGTTGGAAGACACGGTTTTGTGGTCAGAACTAACAGTTTCCTTGTTGGTTGCAGTGTTTGCAGCACTAGCATCAAGCTTCTTTGTGGTCACAAAACGGCCTCCACAGCCTCTTGCTCTTCTCATAGCATGCAAATGTCGAGACTCATGAAGGTAGGGCTGCGTATCAAGATAACAGTAACTATATATCAAGATTCATACTCTAATCAGAATGGTAGAACAAATACATAAGAAAAAGGAGAAAAGGGAGACATACACATAGTTGAAGCTAACTATAGCCAAAGTTAAATGACTAGCAAAATCCATAGGCTCCAGCATAGGGCGGCAGACTACCTTGATGTAAAGTGGCTAAAAACAAGAATTTCATATGGTAGACAACAAAACAAAAGATCAAAAGGCTGGTGATACCATCCGGAACATCTAGGTTAAGAGCTAGAGCTTAGCAAGGCTGGTGATACCATCCGGAACATCTAGGTTAAGAGCTAGAGCTTAGCAAGGCTGGTGATATCATCCGGAACATTTAGGTTAAGAGCTAGAGCTTAGCAAGGCTGGGTACATGGTATCATAAACATTTCTAACAAATTAAACTTTGGAATCTATTTGATTTTGAATTATTACATCTAAAACGTTAGAAACATCAAGTTTTTGATTATGCAAATAATTTGGATCTGTGTAATTGCTGAATTGTGAAACAGCAAGGAAACTACTCCCAACTACTTACTAAAGCTGCATTTTCACTTACCAACCTCATCCAGTCTACCAGCATAAAACATTCTCCCCATGCAAATTGCATAAGTGCAACTGACTGCCACTGTCACTCATCCTCCTTGGCATATTGGGTGACATCATGAACTATAATTGGAACATTTCTTGTTGCATTCTATGTGAAGTTAGCATATAAAAGACTTCGACCTTATGAAATATAAGGTGCAGTGGAGAAAATAAAAATAAAACATTGGGCCAAAAAAACAAGATCATTTATTACCAAAAAAGACCTAATACCTTCCTCACTCTTATCAGCTTCTTCTTCAATTCAGCCTTAGCACGCAATTGCCTACGCCTCAAAATTCCATGGTATTGCTTGGCATTGACATAAACGGGTTCTTCTGCCATTTCCAGTGGTAAGACCATTTGGGCGGAATGTAATCCTAGACTATGAGGAGGTACCTAACATGATTCCCAAGAACTATATGGATTAGAAGAACCTGTTTTTTCTACAATTATCAAAGAGTTAAACAGCTAGAATAAACATGCAACTTAAGCGACATAGACATACAATAATGCTTTCAATAACGTATCACTAAAAACTACTTAGCATAATAATAAGGAACTAGCAAATAAGAGGTCACATGTTGCATACCAAAGAATGAGCTCCATAAGTGGGGATAGCTCCTCCATAACATGGATCTGTATATGGGTAAGATGCACATGCCTGCAAAAATATGCCATTTAGATTTCCCAAAAAATTGTGTTGCAACAAGTGAAACTATAGACCCCACTCCCAACAGATTACAAGAAACAGTGTAAAGTTATTAATTGCATATGCTAAACAAGAATGCTTTCGTAATCAGATAACCCCATGACATAGAAATATGAGCTAACACCCAAGCAAACTAATTAAGAAATGAGGGTGTAAATGTGTTCATGACCGAAAGAGAGTTCACCAGAGACATAGAGTGACCAACAAGCTCCAACTGTGAAGGCGGCACAAGAAATTCATTTACTGTTGGAGGCATACTAGGGATAACAAGTTGCCTTTGTTGATGTTTTTCACGTGTTTTTCCATCTGCTAAAGCAGGCAATCACTAATCAAGGAAGCATTTATAACTTTAAAACAATTATTCGTACTATGCTCCTATCAACAGCCAAATGTGACAGCATGCCCCTAAGGGGATAGGTAGAAGACAGACAATAAAATCGGAAATGGAATATAAGCATGCATCCAATTGAATTGATCAGAGGTTGCAACTACATAAGATAACTACCTTCATGATTCAAACAAGCGTGAATGAACAGTGAATGAGTAGGCTACTCCCATCAACTAGAGTGCAACCAATTCAAATGGATGTCTTCTGAAAGCAGGGAATCTATGCTTTAAAAGTCCAATGGCTATAGTCTTAATGCATTAAAGATTTGTGTCTGAAATATCATGTGTAAATTATGGTTCTATGAATTTATGAGTATAATTTGTGAACAAATAAATTTGGCCACCGGAAAATAAGACAGGCAAAAACTGTCAGAGCTTGGTAAACTCAACCTAGCGTTGAAAAGCTCACACCATTCAATTTCGGGGCAACATTGTAAAATATCAGTAAAGCTCATACAAATTATATGCAAAAGGTTTCCACTGACATTCCAGTTATTGCATGATTTCCTGGAAAAGTTAAAGAAAGGAATCAAACATTAACATGCTATTATTTGAATAAGTAGATTCATTTGCCATTGCTCTACTCTTTAAATCTCTTGAAATATATATAATATTCAGTGACAACTAAACAGCTGGTCAAATGATTTTAGATTTTCATGTAGAGCTCTAAAAGAAAGCCTGCAGTGATTAAAACAATAATTAAGAAGATCCAAGAAAACTGGGGAAAGTACCTTTTCGTTTGGTGCCCTTCTCTTCATCCAGTGCAGCCTTAACCTGTAATTTGCTGGATTGGGTCCCAAAACTACCATCCAAAGATTTTGGCACAAATGAAATTGTTTTGCCTTCCCCAATCGTATCTCTAGAGAAGGCTTCCTGCCTTATGCCATGCCACCAAGCTTGAGAACGAGTTGCAGATAGGTTTTTGCTACTTATATCCGGTTCTGAATGTTGTGTGCCATCCAATTTCAATTTCATGCTTCAAAACGAGAGTGGAAACTTTAATATATATACCTTGATTTGCCACCGGCCTACAAAGGCACAAACAATAACCAGTCAATAAAGAACCAAAATCCCCACCCCCTTGGGGATTAAAAAGTAAGCATAAAATATGTCTAAGACAGACTTGAATGCATAAACATAATGTGAAAAACTAAGGACTAAACATAATTTTCTTGGTTGGGGCTGTGGAGAAGAGAGGATCTCCCCTCATTTTTCCTATATCAAGCAAGCGTAAAATAATTTGCAGCCCGAATTTCAACTTCCCATTTCACCACCCATAGCAAGCACACTTTAGATGATCAAAACGACCACAACAGATGCAAGAACAAACCACTAGTCATAAGGATTAAACTGCACAAGTTCATGTCAAAATTCTAAGGCCGCACTGGATAAATCCACGAATAAAAATAGGAGATATGTCTGCAAAACCAAAATTAGAGAAAGAAATTAACACTAAATAAATAGATGCATCCCACTCCTTGAATCCAAAAAATACATGCCCTAGAAAAGAAAATAACTCACTGACTAACACAATCATATTGAAACTGCTGATCTCCAACAAACTACCGAAACCCCATAATTCAAATGAAAATTGACAAGCACCATAGAAAGTTGACAACATAAGCAATTCAAATGGCCTGCTTATTTCTTCAGGGAAAGAAGCTACTGAGATATTATAATTCTCGTTAAAAGACCCAACTAAAGCACGCAAGAAATGGAAAACCCAAAGGACCGTCCTAGCATATAGGCGTCATCAGTCATCACCACCATAGTCAAGTAATAGTGCATGCATGCATCAATAGAAGGTGGAATTACCTATAAATAGCGCCTAACCCTGAATCTTGAAATTAAGGGAAGCATAAACAAAGGGAAAACTAAACAACAATACATATACAGAACGTAGATTAAGAAAATCAGAGTCCAACAGCAGAATATATCCCGTACCGTGGAACTATCAGCAAGTAAAATTAAGTTAGCCAAATAATCAAAAAAAAAAAAAATAAGATTTATAACCTGTTACCTGCGAAAAACAATTTTGAGGTTTGACAGCGTAAGCTAATCAAATAATCAACCAAAAACAAGGAAAAATAGATACCCAAAAAATGAAAGAAGCCGTACAAGGGTAGAAGGATCATGAAGAAGAGCAGAAAAATAAGGAAAGCTTAGTACTTACGAGTCACCAAAGTGATTGGCACTGAAACATTATATTGCAGAGTATAAGAATCGATTCAATCATCCAAAAAAAAAAAATAGGAACTTACGTTTAAAAGGAGCTAGCTAGTACTAGACTATAGTATTCGTAGAAGATTATCAAACGCGAAAATTTAAAGACACTGAAAATATTTAAAAGCAACTGGTCATTCAAGCGTCGTTTTCTCGTTCCCGCTTGAGAAAGTTTCACCGTGAGTTAACGGACACAAGGGATCGTGGTCTTCCTTCACAATAACGATAATGCCCTCCAATTTCAGGAGAGCCGAGGTTGTGTTCTACTTGGCATGCTAGGGTAAGTTCGTCCAAGGGAAAAATTCAAAACGTTGACACACAAACAGAAGTACTAACGGCAGTGTTAACTGGTTAATCAAATAAGCTAATGATAGAACTGAATTAATAAATGGAGTGAGAGATAAAGACATAAAGTCTAATGTTTTGTGCATGTGCTGACAAAACAATTCGATGGCTCAACGTGTCCATCAGCCACGCCACGATCGAGAAAAACAACAAGTGGACCCTACATCGCACCAGCAGTAGACACGTGGTTCTCGATCTCACTCAAGGACTCTCAGTTGGGGAGATAACGGCCGTATAACGGCGTTTTGCCATCGTGCTTGTCCTGGCGTTAGGTAACATACATGGTTTGCGACAAGCACGAATCTCGTGATGGCGATTGGAAACGCTGCCACGTGTTCCAAGAACTAGGCGTAAAGTGGACGATGGACAGCTCATACATGCTGGTGTCATTTATTTTCTAAGGCATTCTTTAACAAGCAGAGTTGTTCTTCTTTATCCGGGAGCGGAAGCCCATATAAGATTAGGCCAAGCAATGGGCTTAGCCTATGTGAAGTTCTGAACCTAAAGCTAACTTGATTAATCATGTTGCATGAACGATATTTAGGTCTGTTACGAGAAAAGATTTTTCTCTGCTAAGAATTTCTGGGCTTAGGTTGGGCTTTCTAACCAAGAAAAATTTTGTACAATTTCTTTTCAAATCTTTTCAAGTTACTATGTTTTATCCTATAATATTCAATACCGGTTCTCATAGAATTCTCAATTCACCAAATGTTATGTTAATATGTAAGTGATGATTATACTTTACTATTAGATTTTTAACTGTAAGATTAACCATCCAATTGAACTTGAAAGAATAAATTACACTTTGAGTTTCTGAAATTTGTATATATTTAAAAAAGAAAAAATTGACATTGTACTATTTTTCTATTTAATTGAGTGGTTATAAAATTTTATTTTTTCATTCATCTCCCTAATAGCATGTGCTAACGTAGTAATTTGTATGTATATAAGTTGAACACTAATAAAAACTAAGGCAGACAACAAATTAAATTAACAAAATGTTTGACGTACGTATATTAGGATTCTTGCTTATAAGAATGAGCATTAAGATAAAGATAATAATGGTAGAAAATACTAAAAAAAATACGACCTGGTGTAAATTTATAATCTTGTTGTCAAAAGGCCTCAACAGTGAATTTAATTAACATTATGTAAGTATGATAGATGAGTAAAGCTAGGATTAGTTAGTTTTAGCCCATGACACTGGTAGTACGTGATTGGAAGGAATTCACTTTTCTTTTCAGAATGTATTAGGTAATTTAAGTCTACGCAGATTGTGGATGAAAGCCAACAAGTGTAAGATACGTGATCTATTAATGCCACATAAAGACAAGTAAAGGGTGCCAAGGAGTCCCAACTATTTGCCAAATTAGTAGTTTTTGACCAACGAAAAGTTGTATTTATTAAACTATATTTCCATTTCATCTTCAACTTAGAAAGCCTCTAAAGTTAAAAAGTAAAACAGAATAGAAAAGGGGGTAAAAACTCGTAAGGCTCCTCCACCTTTTGGTTTATAGTTTATATGTCATGTGGGGTAACCTTATATAACCTGGAGCAGAAAGGTAAGCTTGCAGTGAATAGAGGGGGAAAGCTGGCTCTCAAGAGAGTTTCAATATCTTATCAGGATTTGGTAGAGCTTAGAATAACATTTAATCTTCCAGTGGTAGCAGTTGTTGCTGTTGTGTACGTTTTTTGGATTTACCTGATATATAGCACAAACTTTTCAACCTCTCATATAGTTTTTGTTTCCCATGAAATCATCATTTTGATGTTTCAGAGTCAGAAATGTTTAATTTCTCTGCTTGTTAACACTATCCAGATAGGTTTTAGTAGAAACCCAACAAAGGGTCTTTTTCTAGTATCCTGCTTTAGCTATGCAAACTGAGCTTTCCAACTAATATTCTTTCTATAAGTTTTGGGAGGACCCATCTAGCACCTGAGATGGCACCAGCAGCTTCTAGTACAAGAACTCAAATCAAGTGGCCAAAGTTTGAGCAGCAAAAAGCAATGGCAAGGCCTTGTGGTGGGTATGCTACTTCAACTTCAAGCACCCAAGAGCTCTGCAACATGAAAAATGCTCAGCAGGATAATGAGGAAGACATTTGTTCAAATGGGAATGGGTGTGCTACACCAAAGGCTAAAAGGTTCAGAATACCAGAGGTCTTCACATGTCCTCCAGCTCCAAAGAAGAGAAGGGTTATGCCTAACTGCTCATCCAATAGATCTCCGATAACGTTTTTTGCCTCTCCAGATATAGAGCTATTCTTCTTTTCTGCACTCAGAAATGTATCATCAGCTTCAAGTTGAACTACTATAGAGATAAGTGTTTGAAGCTCAGTTCAGTTCAGTTTCTTTAGAGGTGACTATGGCTTTACCAACTTAATTGCTGATCCTTCAAAGTTACCAAGTTTACGACTACATGTTGTAGGGTGAAGAGCAGAATATCTACCAATTAGGTTTAAGCTTAACTTTTTGAATTGTCTTGATTTCTTTGAGTTTTCCTTTTTTTTTCCCCCCTCCACTGGATCAATGGTGGTTTTGATCGAGTTCTGTAAAGCATGAATCTCCTTACATTTGTGTGTTAAATTTGATTTAATCTATCATCCCTACCCTTTTCAGAATTGGGAGTTTTTTTTTTTNGGAGTTTTTTTTTTTTTGTTTTTCTAAATCCAGTTTTTAATATCTTAACTCAATCTGAACATCTGGTATATGTGAATGTAATGCTTGCAGATAGTTTTGAAAGCATTCGCCTTCAATATATATAATTCGCATTAGTAAGTTAATTAATGAAGTAGCTTGATGAATATTATATCATTCATAAAAATAAAAAAGTTAATTAAAGTGAAATACCCAAATAAATCACATAAACTTTTCATTTTCTTGTTCTTCTTTCTTTTTGAATGTTACCTAGATTGTGTCATCTGCACATAGAAGGAAAGGGTAAAAGCTGCTTTTGAATGTTGAAGTGAATGCTTTTGAATATTCCTCCTCCTTCTGCTTTATCTCTTTCGCTTCTTCCTTTTGTCAATGATACTGAATTGGAACCCACACATATTGCAGTTATACTCTTTCTTTTCTGCTAAGTCTTCTAATAATCTATCCAACCACTGCATGTACTCTATGAAGTGTACTACTCAGTCTACTTTATAGGATTAAAGTGGAATCTATTACAAAGTATGACTGGTAGAGATTAAGATGCTAGCTATGATTATGATTGTCACCATTATCTTTTACTTGACCCCAAAAGGAAAAGAAAACAAAAAAAGTACAGCATCTGCAGCTGAGATATGAGAATCCAAAGATAGATAGTTTTGTAAAGGAATGTAAACTAAAAAAGCTCATCAAAGTTTAGGGTTAATAATAACATGATGGTGTCCTAGAAAAGGGAACCGAACCAAGCACATGGATAAGGAGAATCCAATGAAGAAGCTCGTGCGGGTTCTGATCATTTAAATTTTTATTTTTTTTTTAATGGACACACGTAAGGGGAATCTCCAGGAATTTCTCGTGAAAATTTTAATTCCTACTATTTAACTTAAACTTCCCGAGAGAAACAAATTTAAACAGTATTTTAAATTGCTTATTGTTGTCGGCATGAAGTTGAAATTTGGCGTAAAATAATGATTTTAATTATNAATAACATGATGGTGTCCTAGAAAAGGGAACCGAACCAAGCACATGGATAAGGAGAATCCAATGAAGAAGCTCGTGCGGGTTCTGATCATTTAAATTTTTATTTTTTTTTTAATGGACACACGTAAGGGGAATCTCCAGGAATTTCTCGTGAAAATTTTAATTCCTACTATTTAACTTAAACTTCCCGAGAGAAACAAATTTAAACAGTATTTTAAATTGCTTATTGTTGTCGGCATGAAGTTGAAATTTGGCGTAAAATAATGATTTTAATTATCCTTTCTGTCTGTGTGAGTTTCATAAATGATAAATCTCTGTGCCTGCCATCTCTTCTCTGCTCTCACCTTCTTCTTATGTGTTTCTTTATTTCTTAAATATAGAGGCGATCTACTTGTTAAACTTGAAGACCAAAAAATAAGACGTATTGAAACCGATCGATGAGAGAAAAGAAAATAAAAGCCCTAGGGTTAAACTTGAAACACCAAATTTTGCTCATTTATGGATCATGGGCAAAATTATAATTTTGATGTTTCTTTTTAAGTCTGTAAATAGGCAAATTTTTGCTTTCTACTTTTACAGAGGTAAAATTTGTTTAGGTCAAGTTGTTTGAAATTTTTTAACAGAAAAAAATAGAGAGATAAAACCCAAAAAGAAAAAGGTTCTATTTTTTTAAGCAAATTAATGAGTCTTATTTTTTATGTCATCAATAACTACTCTCACCTCTCTCGTCTCCCAAGTCCTAACGTAACGCATCAACAATATTTTGATTACAAAAAATGGAGGAAGGCGTTAAACTTATGAGGACTGACTGACTTGTGAAAGAAAATCAAATGTTGATTCTTTCTTTCGTTTTTCTATTACTTTTCTTCTCAGTGACAAAAGAAAAGGCGCCCACCGTGGGGCTCGAACCCACGACCACAAGGTTAAGAGCCTTGCGCTCTACCGACTGAGCTAGACGGGCAGCTTGTTATCTTAATAACAACACAACTTTTTATCCTCACACATGGCCCAATGGGCACATAACCCATTAAGAAATCTGTTCTGATTTGAAAAACTCCACTCACAGCCCACTCTTTCCATCCATGTTAAATACAAAAACATTGACTATAACTGGTACACTTGATTTGACAATGGGAATAACAAGAAGACAATGCTCATTCTCGAGTATTTGCTCAAAAAGAGATCGAACTTCAGGCAGATCTCACCTGAACAACAACATTGTCTTCACAGTTTACAGTCACAGCCCCTTACAGGTTAAGGGACAAAAAATATTGGGCATGGCTACTTGTCAACAAGATGTTAGTCCTACTATACACATTGAATATGGGGGGGAAATGTAAAAAGAAATAAAGAGAAGTTCCCACAAATTCAACTGGCATCTATAGTTCTGATTCTGAATCATATTCTTGTAGATAATCTTCTTCCTGCAATGGCCTCTGGAAGGTAAATGAAGGTGGCGGCGGATCAACGTTCAATGTGCCATCTAGCACTCGTACTACCTCCCCCATTGAGGGTCTTCTACGTTCATCCCTTTGAAGACACCAGAATGCAATTCTTAACACACGCTCAAGCTCCTCCAAATCCACTCCACCATCAACTCTTTTATCAACTACATTATCTGCTCGCCCTTCTATCCATTCTTTATACACCCACTCGCAGAGTTCTCCATGATCTCGACACCCACTCAACAATGTTAATACTAACTTGCCAAAGTCCTCCACATCTTTCTCAGCTGAAAAGCCACAATATGATGCCTCACCATCTTCTCTTGCAAAGCCAAATTCAGTCACCTTGGTCTCCAAGTTTTCACCCAATATCACATTTTCACATTTCAAGTTTCCATGGCTTACAAACTCTCTACACCCAGCATGCAAATAACAAATGGCCCTTGCCACACTTGAGCATATCTCAACTCTCTTTCTCCAAGTTAGCCTCTTACACAGAGTAGAATCATCTATATACTTATCTACTGAACCATTTCTGGCATATTCGTACACCAAAAATCGATGATTAAACTCACAACAATAACCCTCTAGCTTCAAAAGGTGCTTGTGATGAATGCTCCCTATCTTTAGAACAGCACTCCGGAACTTCCTCTCTTCTATGGATGCATTCAGGTCTTTAACTGCAACAAGGTGATTGTTTGGTAGCACACCCTTGAACATCTTTGGCCCAATTTGGTTCTTGAAATCCCCAGTGAGGCTCTTGATTTCTGAGAAGGATAACGCAATTAAACCATTCGAGTTTGCACATGTGAGAGCCAGAGTGACTTTCTTTCCAGTAGAGATTTTTCTTCTGTAGATGCAGAAACCAATTCCCAGCTGAAGCATAGCAAATATGAAAAATGTGCCTGTGGCCGCTCCTATTAGACAAGGAACACAAAGCTTAGGAGTCTCTTTGGGTGGAGGTGATTTTATAAGACTGGGATTTACAGCTAATGGACCTGAACATCTCTTAACAAAAGATATTGAGCTTAGAGATGGATCAGCATAACCAGTGACATACTCAGTTTTCTTTATTGAGCATTGTGCACTTCCATTATTGGAAAAGGTTGCAACTGTGCACCTTGGATCATTCGTGCACATATGTTGACATTGCTGCAAACTACTTATGATAACTGAATCATCTGGTGGATAAATCCCATATAGAAATGTATTCTCATATGTAAGCATAGTGGAGCCAGATTCACAGGCCTGCTCATATGGAACCAAACATTTGCTATTCTCAGTTACCTCAAACGGGCATCTGCATTCAGTAGAACCTGAGGCAGTGAAGACACAGATACCATGTTGGCCACAAGTTGCAAAGACCTTGCACTGATTCTCAACAGCTTGCCAGACTGATCTCCATGATTGTAAAGTATCTATCCACGAATATAACCGGAGATTGCCATCCACATCTAGCCTGAGAAACCGATAATTCACAGTATCATTGTGGTCTTCTCCAAACACTGACCAAACAGGCTTCAAGCTTTGGTCTCGAAGTTGCAGGGCTCCACTGGTGGTAAGAAAAGCATTAAGATTTGAACTAGAATGGCTTTCACTTGTCCAGTACATGACATGACTTTCCCATCGCAACTGTAACTCACCAGAAGCATTCATGTAAAGACTATAGTAACTGGACATGGAATTCATGCTTGCAGCTCGAAGCATTTGATAAACAGATAAACTCTGTCCTGGGAGAAGTGTATCAGATGGAGTATCAAAACTTTGCCACACAACAATTTGCTCTCTGTCTAGTAGAACAAGATTGCCATTATCGCGAAGAGCAGCGGAAACAACAGATCGGTTGCCTGTTTTGCTGGTCCATGCTGGGAATCCCTCATAGGAATTAAACAGAACCAGTTTACCTTCCTGGGTAAGTTGGAAATACGACATGTTACCCACTGTCACATCAGCTCCAGCAACCCAGACCACAGTTTGTTGGTTCAATGGTATAGACTTCGAATTGAAACGAATGCCAAATCTAAACTGGTTAGGTTGATCTGAAATGTTAAAGAATCCTAATGCGAAGTCACCATTGGCGGAGACCCAAAACTCATTGTCAGCCACAGAAAGTTTCGAACCCAATGGAATCTCAGCAGCCACAACCAAATGCAGAAAAAACCCAATGAAGATACATGGCAAAAATTGTAGTCTAAGGAGACGCTCCTCCGGTTCAAGCATGTTTATATATGCTCAGAGAGGAAAATAAGCGATATAGCAATAAACCCTATTCCCTAAGTCTCTCATTTACTTGTGAAAGACATTGAATTCTATCTTGGTAATTTCAACAAGCACATGAGAAGAGATAGGGTACAGCACAGGCTTTTCTCAAACCCAAGCTTTGATCAGTGGTCCATGGTAAGAGCTCAAGACGCATAATTTCTAGGAATATTAGGTAAAGAACGACGAAAAATTCGAAGGGCTGAGGGGAAAAATAAAAAATGACCCAAATAAAATTCAAGTGGGGAAAGATATTTGCAGGTTTGGTACTAGAAAATAATAGCCAAATCCCATAAATTCAAGAAGCCGCCACAGAATGCTACCATGAGCATCTCAAAATCATGGTTCACGCCCACAACAAATTGACATACGAGCACCAGAACTTTGACTAAACAACTTCAATTGGACAATAATTGTAGCATGGGAAGCCATGCATGACTTAGATGTAAAGGAAGATAGGAGATTCCGCGAAAGCCCCTTTTCTTCTTCTATTTTTTTTTTTCTCCTAAATAACAGGGAAGGATGAATTTTAGTACTAAAAAATGGAACTTGAAGCGGAAATGGGACCCAAATTAGGCCAATGAGGAACACAGTTTTGGAATGCAATCACTTTCAGGGGGTTCAAAGAGACAAATAGTATTGACAATGATATTGCAGCTGGGTAGCCTTGAATTATGCAGATTAATTTCGAAAGCAAGAAGACTAAAAGGGGATACCACAAAAACAAATATAACGGATAAAGCTGAATCTCAACTATGCAAAATAAATTGGAAAGAATTTTCCGAAAGCTGAATCTTCAACTATGCAAATTAAATGAAAAGAGTTCGTTAGCATTTTTGAGCAAAAGGATCTGGATAAACAAACCACGGTGGAAATCTGTAGCTCAGAACAGGAGAATTTTCCACTTGAATATACCAAATCTGGGTTTCCAGTGGAATTTTTCTTTCTTTTTCTCGGGACCAAACTTATCTGAAAACAGACAAAGCCTGAAGAGAGGAGCTTGCACACAGAGAAACAAAGAATGCACTTGTGAAGTAGCTGATTACATGGGAAGTGGTGAGAGAAAGAAATTAAAATGATGAGTGTGAAGTAACTGGATGGAAGTTATGAGATAAAAAGGAAATGACATGCTCTTCTGGGTACTACTGGGTTGAGAATTGGAGGAGGAATGTTAGAGGGAGAACTAAGAGTAGGGTAAGAGAATGTGTGGAGGCAATGGGAGCAAGAGAAGCCCAGAATAGATGCAGGGTGAGTTGCCGGAGAAGAGGAGGTTACAGTGGCAAGGCAGTGAGTGTGTGTGTGCAAGACGCTAGCTGGAGGAAAAGCTTTTTAAATGAAAATTTGCATATTTGGCTAAGTTAATTTAGAATTGATGGAGAAATACAGGGATGAAAATAAATTTACACAGACGACACATTGAGACAAAACTCTATACTGAAATTCCCCTGAAAAAAACAAGGAGCCCAATACGCTAAAAAAAAACCGGAAGTATTAAATTTTGATATTAAATATTTTGATTTTTGAGACGAAAAAAAATGTCATTATTGGCACGAATATTCAATATAGCACTTAGCAGCGCTTGAAGACTTGAAATATAAATTTCCTTTTATTAATTTATTCACAATTTGGTACTGATAATTTAAAAAATAGTAGAAATCATCCCTCCTCACCATTAAAAGAATAGAAAAAAAAAAATTAGTTGAAGTCAGAGGTGGAACGAATGGCGGTCTCAGACATAGTCTTCGAGAATGTCGAAGAAACATGAGTTGCACTATACTACTACACCATATCTTATATTACTTTTTTTTCTGTGTTTTTTTTTTGATACTTTTGTTATTATATAAAAAAATATTAAATAATTTATGACATAATGATATTTAAATTATTTTATAGTATTTATAAATTTTGTATTTGAATATAATATCGTAATTAAAGTAAAAAATTAAAAATACAAAATACTTAAAATTCCTTCAACTTAACGTCATCTATATTAAGACATCATCATACTACACCATAACTTTGTAAGTTTAATATTCACAAATCATAACGATCTTTTTTGTGCTGCTGCAGTAATATGTCCCTTCAATATTTTAACCCGCCAAAATTCCTTCCTTTAAGATCAAGTCACCAAGTGACCACGACTTATAGAATATAGAGGCGTGAACAATTCCAACGTTGCATGACTATAGCAAAAGAACAAGGATAGTTCATGTAGGAACATACAGCTTTGTGATTTGATTTCATATCATAAATTTTATGTCCATTTCAGATTTATTTTTATAAGGTTTATTTCGAATTTTGAGTAAATTTAAATAGTATAAACATATTTTAAAAGTAAATTAACAGTTCACTTATATATATTAATGTCTTTGTTTAATGAGAATCATATATATCCCTAGATAGGTAGGTAGGGACTAGGGTTAAAAAGTTCATAAATGTGTTATAATATTGTCGTATATATATGTGAAACAAAATGGTAAGACGTGGAGGTTACTGTTCTAAAGCATAACGAAAAAAACCTATAAGAAATGAATGGCTAAAGAAACCCTAGCTAGCTAGCTATCACTCAAACAAGGGTTTGAAAGTATCCTATGATTAAGAAAATGAAGAGATGAGTTAAAAACAAACAAGAAGGTTGTCTTCAAATGCACATAAGCAAAGAAAGAAGAGAGATTCTCTTTTGATTGCATTACCTACTTGTTGCTTATCAAAAGAATACAAGATTTTAAATTATATGTGAAAAGTGCTCATGGGGTGCATGTAATGTTATAAAAAGTGGTATTTTCCCTTCCTCGAATGCTCAATCACAAAAGGACCCACTAATGAAACTCGTTCATGCTTTGCATGGAGATTAATTAAAATATGGCATTATACTAAGAGATAGAATAGTATTGTTTTCAAGTCTTGTGATGTTGCAGCGCCTTGAGTGGTTCAACAACTCAATCCCGTGATTCAAGTACTTGTATTTTAATACCTAAGCCCATCAACATTGATGTTTAATTTTATATATGTTCAATTAGTTTAGGATTTTTATAATTACTCTTCCCCTCTTCCCTCCCTCCCCACCCCCAAAAAAAACCGCTAACGTTAGAAATAGTTGTGGGACTGATGAGTTGGGACCTCACACTTTTACCCTATATAGTTGGAGGCTTAAGTTCTAAGGTTCCGTTCACCGTTTGACTTTTGAATTCATTTAGATTCTCCTTAGAATATATGTTGAATAAACAACTTCCAAAAATTGTAAAGCACTTCTCAAATTAAGTTGATAATTAATTTCAATGAATATGCATTTGCATTGGGTTCCATGTATATATCTATTATATTATTACATGGACCGTTCTTATGGAAGGCCTGCATTTAATTGTATGCTTTCTTTACTCAGAATAAGTGTCTAGGAGAAATATAAATATAAAAATAGTGAGAAATAATATGTGATTAATTAAACACATTTAACTATAATAATATTGGTAATCTTTTGAGCTTTTCCTATTTAAAGATGGAAATTGTACTAGTTTGTTTTCTTCTCTCTCTCCTTTTTTCCATACCTGCTTTCCTTTATATATGTTCTTCTTTTCCATTTCCCTATCAATTAAAGTAGAATTGTGCAGAGTGCAGACTGAATTACCGAGAATATAGATGGAGATACCATCCCTCTCCCTCTCCCTCTCCCTCTGCCATTGGTTTTGACTTCTTGCTGGAGATGGTGAGTAAGAAATGATAAGAATCTGTACACTTTCTTTAATACTAGTTCTTCCTTCTTTGTCCTCTTGACTCTCTCACTTTGTAGGAGGCCACCACAGCATATACACAAGGAAAGGATCCAAGAAAAGCTACTCTAAATCAACTATAGAATATGTTATCATTGGCCCTACCCAACTAATACCCCTAGACTTGATTGTTTCATTATCCACATGCTACCACCATTCTTCTTCACTAGGATTCAGCTAGGTCCACTATGATTTTTCTTTCTACAATATTTTAGATGACAATGTTGCCCCTACCCTCCTCATATACCATAGAATATAGATTTAGAACTAGGGGTTTGATATCCTGGACTGGAACTATTGCCCACACCACACTGTCCTTCCTTTATTTTCTTTTCTTTTCTTTTTTTAATAAAATATATCCTAGGATGTGAGTAATTCGTAATAATTGTCACTCTATTTCTGCCTGAGTGCTTATGGAATATCATAATTACAATATAATTGTGTCCAAAAATATCTAAATCATTGAGTACCAACTCGAAGATTTTGTGGCTACATTTTATTAAAAAGTTTGTATAATGTTAGATTTATTTGGGTTAGAGGGGGTTTTGTTTTGTATCGTTCTTTTCCTACTTTTCTCTCTCTCTCTCTCTCTCTGGATGCGAAAGCATTTCACATGACTTTCTCTCGTTTATTACTTTATGCTAGCAATCGTGTGGCCTAAAGCATTTCACATCACTTTATATCGTTTGTTACTTTATGCTAGCAATCGTGTGGCGTAATTCATTTTTTATTTTTTTACACTCAATATATTTTTACATATTTTGAGTATAAGATTAATTTATATTTAAAATTAGAGTAGTAATCGGTAAATCTTTCATAATAAGAGAGACTCTAAAATTCGAACTCAAGATCTTTAACCTGTAATGCTCTAAGATGTTTCATGTTTAAAGCTTTATAAATGTATTTTTTTCAAGTTTTTTGAGGAGGATTAGGTTTAAAATCTAAATGTTGAGTATAATTTTCATGAGATCCACAATTCAATACTAACATGTCTTATTATCATTAAGTATGTCCCATTTTATGGTAACCTGAATTTAAGTGGGTGAGTCAATGAAACTATTTATAAATTATCTTTTTTTATTATAAAATAAAATTGTTTCAACTAAAATTGTAGTGTCAATTTTTTTCTTTTAATTTTAAGACTGGATGTATAACCAATTAAATTATTACTTGAAGCCAATACAATTATAAATTTTTTATAAGTACAATTTGTATATTTTAATATTGTTTATTAGTCCCGTGCTTACCAGCAAAAAATGTTATTCTTCATGTATAGATAGAAACTAATTTGTACGATACAGTAATTTTAATTTTACTGGCCCAATAGCTGTTGTCTTCACTTGGAAAGTGATCCATTTATATGATTTTGACGGGAGATGGCCCATACAACGGCCCATCGAGTTTTTCGCAGATATGTTCTAAGCCCACAAACCTTTTCTTTTTGACTTCCACAAATAACTTTAGAAACCACGATATCATCACACAAAAAAATAAAAAAATTTAAACCATGAAAATCTTTAACTTCTTCTAATGAATGAAACAGAGAACTTGATACTGTTAATTTGTGATTGAAGCCGTGGATGCACGGAGAGCACGACAAGTGTTGACAAAGCAATGGGCAGGTCCCATTTTGGTCCCCATGATAGGGAGCCAAAGTTGCCGGCCAAATTTCCATGTCATATTCCAACAAGAATGAGGTTTAAGATAAGAGTCTACTTCATCTCTTGCCCTATTACCAAATCAAACTGAGAAAGGTCATTTTCTTTGTTGGGATAGGCATTTGTAGTTTTATAAATTTTTTGGTTCCCATTTTCTTTTTTCATCCTTTGGCCTTTTTTAAAAGACAATCTTGATAGAAGGGCGTAATCTTAGCCCTTCCTACCTTGCATCGCCATTATTTGAACTTGGGACCATTTTCTTACCTTATTTTGTAATACATGCAAGTGGAATTGCATTTGCACATACAGAACTTGTTGCTCCTTTCATATCTGTGAAAATGAAAGAGAGAGAGAGAAATATAAAAGAAAAAATGGTTCACTTGGAATGAAATTTCCAATACTAGTTGAATAAATAATTTATGCAGTTGATTAAAAAAATAATATCACCCACATAGAACTAGTCAATATTATGTTAGGAAAATATATATTTTTTAATTGAGATAGAGGGATGCTGCCTAAATGACAGTGGACAAACTCGAACCGAAGAGTGACAAGTGAGGGAACCGGCCTTAAGCAAAACTCCCTATGATATAATATTTAATAGGTCAAGCTGTGGGTTATATAAATTTCATATAAAATATTGGCACAATAAGCTGCGTGGTTTTGTTTTTGGTGGCATATTAATAATCAGTCACAAAATGGATAATCCTGCTCTTGAATATAATCAATTCAGACCCAATACATCTTAGAATAGCACTATTATTCACGGGTCAATAAATATAATGAAATGTTTTCATATTAAAAATGAATAATAGACAAGGCATTGTACCTAAACTTTTTTACCATGCAATGTTCCCTTTCCGTCCTACAGCATCTTCCCATTCTCTTATAATTTTCTTTAAATCAAAATCAAATGGCCATGCATGATGACTTAATAATCTGCTCCCTGTTTCGAATAAATTTTTAGACTCACATTTAAAATAAGAGATATAATGGTCAAGCTAGATATTCATTATCCGGATAGATAACTTTATCATGCATATTGTGTTCTGGTAGGCGGCACAATTTTAATCAATTTATTGAATTTTGATTGAAGATGTTATTAATAAATGTAGAGAAGATTGATACACATGGGGGAATGCACCCATCTAGGATCTAGCTATAGTGAACTAAGCGCTGAAGAATGATAAAAGAAAGGTGATAATTTCCCTTCGAGCTGGAAGAATGATAAAAACTCATATCATATGATACCCTTCCAACTCAGTGAAGCATAGTTTGAGATATTAATTACTTAATATTTTACTATATTATAATATGCGTAATTTCTCTATTAGTTTCCTAATAAAGAACTCACCAACCATGTTGCTTTAGAAAATTGAATTCCGATCATTATCCAATCCGTTGATAGGGCAATTTACAATACTTCATTTTCTCCAATTCCAGCTAAAAACTACAAAATTTCAAAAAGACAAAAGTAATAACTAAGAATAAGCAGCTTGCTAATTAGTTAGACGACAACCTAACAAACCATCGTTCCCAAGTCATTTTGATGTGATTCATCTTCTTAACTTCTCTAACACTATCAAATGGAATAAACGCAAACAAATGATAGAAAATCACGGAATTAAGCGTTATTAACCTATATATATATATATATATATATATATATTTACTTTATTCTTTTTTCTTTTCTTTTTATAACTCAAGAATTAGGATTTAACTCTAATTTTTTATGAAGTCATACTTACTAAATATGGGGCGAGTTATTCCTATTTTAGGAGAGTCATTGTCGAAGTACCTATAATTGTAGCTTTGTATAGATTAACACTTTAAGATTTTTATTTTGTCAATGAAAAGTATTAAATACAAAACTTTCTTTTTGTAATGATAGTATTATAATTAACTAATCTACGGTCCAATTGATATATTCCCTTTGTACTTTAATTGCTGACTATCAATGCAACTATTTATCACAGACTTAGAAATTTTGGGGGGAGGTGAAAGAAGAAAAATATGGGTACTATTTTTTCTCCCATAACAAAATTTTTTGTTGAAAAAATGATTAACAATCATGTGGGTAAGGAATTATATAATTTATATGACATAGAGAAAATAAATTTAACAAAACTATATATGACTAAAATTAAGTGATTTTTTAAATCTATTGTATTGTCACTACAATATTTTTTATTTTATTTATTTATTAGAAATTATACAACAAAAAATAATTTATCACCTCCTAAATTCTCATCACATCTACTCAATATTTTTACCATAAAATACTAAGTCCTCATTTCCTAATTTATTTTATCTGCATTTATGCTGACAGAAGAACACAAACAATTTACCCAAAAAATAAAATATATTTTAGTCAAAATCCAAACAGACAAAACATGACACACATAATTTACCAAAAACAAAAAACAAAACTGAGGAAGACTCACCTATCGTTAACGTTATCGTCCTCGAACGCACGTGAATGTCCACACGTTTTTTGAACTTTACACAGAAAAGCAGATCCGAACACGTATACAGAGATTCCTAGATCGACCCCAAATACCAGAGAATCGAACGGACTAGAAATTAGTCTTATCCAGAGTCTCCTTTATGGCTCTCTTATTGCCATGTCATCAACCTTTATCATTGCTCAGACCCATTCGTCTGATATGAGTGTTGCACACAAGCATTGTGGGGGCGTTATGCTTATATCACCATTTTTCTAGTCAACCGGGGCGGCTGCGGAGGGCCGTACCGCAGGTTATTCTTTACCTCGTTTTTTCATTATAACCTTTTTTATAATTATAGAAATCAAAAGTTCCAAATAATAATAATAAAATATAGAAAAAATAGGACCTTACTAACATGATATCATGATTTACACAAAAAAAAGGAATAACCAATTTTCTATAAATTTATGAAACATGTCCAATGATATAATCAATTTGAATGAATACTGAGGTTCAATTAATTAAATTTATAAGAAAAAAGAGATAATGATGGATAATTAAATTATTTTTTAAATTGTTGGACCGCAGATAAGTTAATTACACAGCTTTTATTGTAAAAATAAAGTCATATATTTGAGGCATCTCATTGATTAAATGAAAGTCTCAAAATATTCTCAACACAAAAGTATAGTTGTAAGTGCTTTGACATCAAAATTCTTAGAGTAGAGATAACTTGTTTCATGTTTGATAAGTTTGGTTTCATCTAAATATTTAGGTTAAACCCTGATTTTTAAATTATCAACAAAAAATTAGTTTTAAAATTAAACTTTGTAAATTTATAAAGATCACTATTATATTTGGTAATTCTTTTATAACAATACTTTAGATATATTTTTTGAAAGCTAATATGTTAAAAATAGACCATGATAATAACTTAATTAGTTATGTAACCGTATTTAAAATTAGAGAGTCCCTAATGTTATGTTTAGATTGATGAAACATAAGAGAAATTAATAGAATGAAAGGAAAAAATGTTACATTCTATTGTTTTAAAGACTTTTAAACAAAATAAATTAATTGAATATAATGAAACCCAATTTCATTTCGTCCCCTATATCCTCTACAAATTTCCCCTCAAGTCAGAGTGAAAACAATGCAATATAGCACATTTTTTAATTAAAAATTAGGAAATTACCAACACAACCTTTAAATTATTTTTAAAAATAAAAACATTAAAGACTTTGAACTACTTTTATAACTTATTTCTTTCTCTCCACTTTCATTTTAACTCTTGGAAAGATAGTTCCTCTTAATTTCATACTTAAATATCCATACAAAGTAAGGTAGCTCCCATTCCTTCCTCAATTTACCAAAATAATACAAATAAATAAATAAATATATAATAGATTACTGTTAAAATTATTTATGAAAATAAATCACTTTAGACACACTGAANCACTTTAGATACACTGAAATAATTCTAACGTGTCCCATAAGAATATGCTAAAATGATTTAAGTGTATCATATAAAGACACATTGTAATCATTTTAGCATGTTTCTATAAGACACACTAGAACCATTTGCATATTTTAAGTGAGCTATTAAAAAATAATTTTAGTGTGTCCCATGAAAACATGCTATAATCATTTTATTGTGTCTAAAGTAATCAATTTTCATAAATAATTTTAACAATAATTTATTTTACATTATTTTTGTCATTTAACCTCTCATTTCTCTTCCCTCCCTCCCATTCCATTTCATCCCTCCAAAGTCTCAAATATAGCATAAATTTAAACTCAAAACATGGTACCGATTTTTATGGTATGATGTTAATGCCACTTAATTTCTTACAGAAATTTGATTAATACTGAATACACTCAAGTAGTCAAGTGTAACATACTCTATTTTTAAAAAAAGGAATACTAAAATGCTGCAATGTTAAGGCAACAAAAAGCTTTAATATCTTAATACTACTTTTATAGAACACTAACAAATAAGATACATAACTACATGGAAAATGAGAGAATAAAGGAAAAAATAGCTATTTCAAATAAAGAAAGGCAATGGAAAAAGATAACGAGACAAATTGTTTGGTGAGACCTCAGAGTATATATACAAGTAGTTAAAATCATGTAATATCTAGAAAAAATTGTGATGACTTATTGATTATTTATTACAAGTATAATTATACTTACATATTTTATTTTTCAAAGTAATGTAAATTTTTTTTTTTTTTTGGTTTAAATAATTATGTTACCTGTTTTTCCTTTTATTTTCAAAGTGATGATTCAATAGAATATATTTTCATTTTTCATTGTTATGTTATTGGTGCTCCACGCTTTTTTTTTCCTTCGTGATTTGACTCAAACCATTAACCAGAATTGACTAGTGCCTGAAATCCGCATCCGTACACCATAAACCAGAGGTCCGAATCTCTCTCATTGGCGGACTCCAGGACTCATTTCAATTCATTTCAATCCAACACCTCGCGCACGCGCACCATGACCGGTTCGTCCGGTCACTTCAATCTCCTTACTTACCTAACCGGTAACATCATTTAGCTTTTCACCTTCCAAACCGGTTTCCCATGACTCCTCTAATTGGTGTTAAAATTAAAATATGGCAATTCCTCCCTTCCACATTGAGTCACTGACTATATAAGACTATGTAAAATTCTTTTTAGTGTCTGGATAACACAAGGACGACTATCTATTACGTGTCAAAACTTGATTGGCTCAGAAGACGAAAAGTTTGTCTTCTGAGGCAGCAGCACTGAACTATTAAGGCAAAAGTCAAAGATTTCGTCGAAGTAAATGGAAATAATTTTAAATTGAAAATAAATTCGTGTAGGACAGACCAATAATTTCGTGCCAGTTCATATGATTATGCATACTCTCGAGAAATCAGGGACACTAGATTCCTGTTTCATCAAAATTTAACTCGCATGTAAGGTGAATTTGGGTTGAATTTCCAGAAAATTTGACCCAACAAAGGGGTTAAATTATTACAGGGAGCATTTTGTCGTACTCGTTTCAAGAATACCACGTCAGAGCAAAGAAAGCACAACGTAACTTAAAAGTACCTTTGTATCCCTAACTTTTTATAGAATGATGATCGTATCCTACATGGAATGACGAGGCATGATGTGATTGGCAAATAAAAAAGGCAGAAGGTGCTGCGGAAGAATAATCAAACCGTAACATCTCAGTGCGCTCGCCTTTTTTTTTTTTTTTGCCCCATATTTTTAAGTTGCTGCCTTTTATTGGATTGGCGATTTTATCAAAACCAAATAATAATTAAAATATAAATTGGAAAAAATTATATTTTTTTTTGCCTCAAAGAGAAAGAAGAGCATAGGAAATGGAGAAAGAAGAAGAAGCTCTCTTACTCGCCCCTCTTTTCTCACGATTTTGTCTATCTATCTATTTTCTCTCCCAGATTTTCTCGGAATCCAATCATCTTTAGCGTGAAGCTCTTTTTAGTGGCTTCCCTTATTGTTGAGATCCATAGACTGTCTTTGCTAATGGGTTTTCATTCACTTGGCTACTGAACAGCCGGTAAGATTCACCCCGATCAAAGCTTATATCANTTCACTTGGCTACTGAACAGCCGGTAAGATTCACTCCGATCAAAGCCTATATCAGTTTAGATCACTTTCAAGTTTTATTTTTAAATATTTTTTCGATGTAATGATGGTTTGATTGTGAACGATAACTTTTTTGGTTTGATTTTCTTACTGTGTTGTTGTATTTGAGAATCGGTAATCTCTTTTCGATTTAGAGCTATCTCGAAGTCAGTGACTGAAAATTTCTCTTCGTTTATCATTTTCTCTCCATGGCTGTTTTGGGATGATGATTATAGTTGCTGAAATGTAAATTGGACTGTTCTTTGCTCCTTGCTTCAGAGTACCCCATTTTTACCTATTATGAGGTATTGTGTGAGAAAATGAGTACTAAAAATTATACTAGAAGTTTTTCATTAGCGTGATCCTCAAATTTCCTGTCAACCAGTACTTGAGATCATTGTATATCCGGTATGGTCGATAGAAGGCTTTTTTTTTTTATTACTCTGAATTGTAGACTTNTTTTTGGTTTGATTTTCTTACTGTGTTGTTGTATTTGAGAATCGGTAATCTCTTTTCGATTTAGAGCTATCTCGAAGTCAGTGACTGAAAATTTCTCTTCGTTTATCATTTTCTCTCCATGGCTGTTTTGGGATGATGATTATAGTTGCTGAAATGTAAATTGGACTGTTCTTTGCTCCTTGCTTCAGAGTACCCCATTTTTACCTATTATGAGGTACTGTGTGAGAAAATGAGTACTAAAAATTATACTAGAAGTTTTTCATTAGCGTGATCCTCAAATTTCCTGTCAACCAGTACTTGAGATCACTGTATATCCGGTATGGTCGATAGAAGGCTTTTTTTTTTTATTACTCTGAATTGTAGACTTATTTTTTGGGTGCATATTTTGCTGTTGTCTGTCTCAGTGCCATAGAAAACTGGAAACAAAATAGTTTTGAAATCATATTTTTCCCCTGTGTGGTTTCTGGAAATCTGGGTTTCTTTATACCAAACTTGTTCTATGAAGTTCAGTGCGTCGATGACTGTTCGATTTCCTTGTCCCTGGGTTGATGAGAGATGTGGAATTGTCTTTATTTAATCGTTCTTGATTTTAACGTCTGTGAATATATTTTATTCTCTTTCCAGTTTCTGGTGTCTGTTTTAAATATCTGTTGTTGTTCCATGATTTTTGCTTCCTGGAAACTATGAGGGAGAGCATTGGAAGACAGTTGGTTATCTGAGGAAGCTGATCGTTTCCTATTTGTTTGTTTAATTCTTCTTTGGCAGTTTGGAGAAAAAACTTATTATAAAAAGTAAATTTTCCTTTTTATTCTTCCTGTATTTTACATGTTCAATTTCATGCTTTTAGTTACCAATAATATTGCATTATCTGCATCAGGTCATATGCTGGAACTGTAAACAATTGTCAATGGGATGGCTGCTTATTTATTTGAATGCTTTATTATTCTGCTTCTTAGATCATAATGATGGAAATTTTATGTTTTTTTTCCTCTTCCAGCTGAATCTCCTGCAAATGAAAGCATGTGCTGTGAATTGGAGCGGTTAAAGCCAACACCGTCTCCAACTTTATCTTATATTTTGTTACGCAATACTCAATCCAAAACCAACAAGATGAATTACTTGACTATTGAGACTGAAGATTCTTTTGCAAGCTTGCTTGAGCTTGCAGCTAATAATGATGTTGAGGGTTTCAAACGATCAATTGAGCGTGATCCTTCCTGTGTAGATGAGGTTGGACTATGGTATGGTCGCCGGAAAGGGTCAAAACAGATGGTCAATGAACACAGAACTCCTTTGATGGTTGCTGCTACTTATGGTAGCATTGATGTTATGAAACTGATTCTTTCATTATCTGATGCTGATATTAATCGACCTTGTGGCCTTGATAAGAGCACTGCCCTTCATTGTGCGGCATCAGGTGGGGCTGTAAATGCTGTTGATGTTGTGAAACTGCTTCTAGCAGCAGGTGCTGATCGGAATTGTGTGGATGCAAATGGTCATCGTCCTGTTGATGTCATTGTTGTCCCCCCCAGGCTTGAGGATGTAAAAGGTAGTCTTGAAGAACTGCTTCAAATTGATGGTTCCATGGCAGGGTGTAATCTTAGGGTGATCACAACTACATCAAATGCAAATTCTCCGCCTTTATCAACTTCTCCAGATAATGGGTCTCCATCTGCTGCACTGGATTTCCAATTGAAGTCAAAGTCAAATGATGCTCCTGTTTCTTCTGCATCAGAGAAGAAAGAATATCCTGTTGATCCATCTCTTCCAGACATCAAGAACAGCATATATTCAACTGATGAATTCCGAATGTATTCGTTCAAGGTCAGACCATGTTCACGTGCCTATTCTCATGATTGGACTGAATGCCCTTTTGTTCATCCAGGGGAGAATGCTCGAAGAAGGGACCCAAGAAAGTTCCATTATAGCTGTGTCCCTTGTCCTGATTTTCGGAAGGGGGCTTGCCGACGTGGAGATATGTGTGAATATGCTCATGGAGTTTTTGAGTGCTGGCTTCATCCAGCACAATATCGAACCCGTCTATGCAAGGATGGGACAAGTTGCTCCAGAAGAGTTTGCTTCTTTGCCCACACTGCTGAGGAACTTCGACCTTTATATGTTTCAACTGGTTCTGCTGTTCCCTCTCCTCGCTCAAGCTCATCTTCTGCGATGGATTTTGCTGCAGCCATGAGCCTGTTGCCTGGCTCCCCTTCCTCAATGTCTGTCATCTCTCCTTCACCATTCACTCCGCCTATGTCTCCATCTGCCAATGGCATGTCACACTCTTCTGTTGCCTGGCCCCAGCCTAATGTCCCGGCCTTGCATCTGCCAGGAAGTAATCTTCATTCCAGTCGTTTGAGATCTTCATTCAATGCTAGAGATATTCATGTGGAAGACTTTGATATGTTGTCAGACTATGATGTTCAACAGCAGCAGCTCCTTAACGAGTTGTCTTGCCTCTCTCAACAACCTATGAATTCTAATTCTTTAAACCGCTCAGGTCGTATGAAGACCCTGACCCCTTCAAATCTTGATGATCTTTTTTCTGCTGAGAGCTCTTCTCCTCGGTATGCTGATCCTGCGCTGGCATCTGCCGTTTTTTCCCCCACTCACAAATCAGCCGTTCTTAATCAATTTCAGCAGCAGCAGCAAAGCTTGCTATCACCTGTGAATACAAGTTTTTCTTCCAAGAATGTTGAGCATCCTTTATTGCAGGCCTCTTTTGGGGTTCAGGCATCAGGAAGGATGTCTCCGCGAAATGTGGAACCTATCTCGCCTATGGGCTCCAGAGTTTCCATGCTAGCTCAACGTGAGAAGCAGCTACAATTTCGTAGCCTTAGCTCCCGGGAACTTGGCTCCAACTCGTCTGCTGCTGCTGCTGCTGCTGCTCCTCCTGGGTCCCCGGTCAATTCTTGGTCAAAGTGGGGATCCTCCAACGGTAAGTTGGATTGGGCTGTCAGTACAGATGAATTGGGTAAGCTTCGCAGATCATCTTCATTTGAGCTTGGGAACAATGGTGAGGAGCCTGATTTGTCATGGGTGCAGTCACTTGTTAAAGAATCTCCAACTGAGATGAAAGAGAAGTTAGCAACGACTGTCTCAGGCGTAGCAGCGGCTGGAGCCTCCAGTGAGGGATCAAATATGAACACACAAATGGAGTCTGTTGATCATGCTGTGTTAGGAGCATGGCTTGAACAAATGCAGCTTGATCATCTTGTGGCTCAGCAAAACTGAAATGAGTTTTGTTGACCCTGAGGTAGTTGACAGAAAGGTTTCGGTAAATAATATATGCTTTTTTGTAATTTTGTTGATGGTTGGTCCTGGAAGAAGGTAACAGTAACCAAGAAAGCAAGCAGGAAGAAAGGAGTGAGGAAATTCATTTTCAAATTTAGTGTTACAAACGTAACTTAGAAGGGTCAGAAAACCACTGGGTGGCATTCAGACAACAAATCCCAGTGTAGGGTTTTCTGGCTGCCAATCTTTTAAAACTTTAGGTTCGTGTTCCTGTCATTTTTTCCTTCCATTAAGAGCAAGATGTTATATTGAAATGAAGCTCTATTCCTGAGTTTGATCCATCTTTTCCTTTTTAATTTCTTATTCTTCTTTTGGGGTAGAAAACGAAATTAGAAGGGTCATTGGAGTTAAATTTCTTGAGACTCCATACAGATCCAGTTTTGGGGATGCAAATACAGATCGTTGCATACGATATTTTCTCATATATTTGGAATCAATAATTGTGGATGCCAGGGAGTGGGGAAATTAGGTATATTGTAAGATTGATCCTTTGGTCATGTAACATTCAATTAAAGTTTATTGCTATATTATTATTATTATTCTAATACCTTAGTTTTCTTTATTCTAGTTTATCCCTCTATCATATTGGCATAGTTTTGATTTAGTGGGCATAGCTTGGCATAAATACCTCAGCTGTTTTGGATTGGTACTGTGGTTTGTGATGGATGGATGAAAAAGCCATTATATTTAATGTCATAGGAGCTGTGTAAACTTGATGATGATGACGTCTGAGTTAGAGATAATTGGAATACCACTCAATTTGCACGTGGGTGTCAAAGTTGAACATAAGTTTAGCCATAACTTCAAACAAAATTATCTGATATTAACTATGAAATTACAGGTGATAAGATAAAGTAGGGAATAAAAAAAAGGTGAAGAAAAGAGGGGATTTCGGCCCCTAATCTTGACTTCATCTTTCGGTGCTTATCTTCAATGGGAAATCTGGTACTATTGACAACCTAAGTGGTGTGTCATTATATGCCATGCTTGGTCGTTACTTGTTACTGATTGATTTGACCCAGATAACCATATCGACAATATTAAAGTAAAAAAGTTTGGCAAAACAAAATTCCCTTGGATCATTCTATCGGAAAGGAATTAACATAAATACTTTCTCAACCGTAAGATATCGCTTTAAAGGATTCATATTTCATCATCTATTCTCGTCTTTCAGTCGCTTTTGAAGAGAATAAGAATAATTCATACACGTATTCATATTCGTGTGTATGATTCAGTAAATTAATTAAATTCAACCTATTTTTGTTTTGCTACCATCTAAACTTAGTTCATATAGTTAGAGTGGATGAAATTTACGTTGAAATTCTTTCCGTATTCTGACCATGGTAACAACCTTTTTTTTTTTTTGTAATAAGTTTTCTATTTTTTTCCCCCTCATGCCTGTTTGAGAGTCTTGCGGGCAAACTTCTAGGGTCATGAGCTATATAGGAATAAATTTATCTCACAAAGAAAAAGTTGATTGTCCAAAAATAAATTTATCTTGTTTTTACACGTGATTTTTGGAGGGATATCATATAGGAATATTAGATTCAAATTCAATAAGTTAGTGAAAATACTGTTTTTATTCATCAACCTACACTAAACGGGTAACGCTCATTAAAAAAAAATAAACACTACAGGAATAATTCTATTCACTCTCTTAAATTTCAGTAAGACTTGAACTCCAAATCTTTAAAATGAAATACTTAGTGCTGAATAGTTGAGGAATATACCTTTAGAAATATTTCATAAAATTATGAGAGAAATGCATATAAAAAATATTTGTTATGAGCTAATATGATAATTTTAATTTTACTGAATAATTTGGATTAAATTATATATATTCAATAATTTCCATATGAAAAGCATACAAGCAATTTACTTATTAAAATATAGGACATAAAGAAGTTATTTATATTTAAAAAATGAAAGAATAGTTAGGTTAGTCAGCTCATAAAAAAGAATAATTTAGTTAGTTGTAGCCCAAGCACCATGATACAACAATGATAGCCCTCTGAAAAAGGATTTAAGGTCTGGGTAACAATTGGTACAAATACAATCATATAATAATAAGCCTATGATATAGGTGATAGCAGCTTCTAATCAACTTTATATACTATACTCAATATCTTCTCTCCTTTTCGTTTGCAAGATCCATAGAACAATATGGTATGGGGAAGAAATTCTTTGAGAGCATTTTTTAAGTCCTACAAAAGGAGCACTTCTAGTACTCCCATGACATTGGTATTCTTTGCATTGTGTTTTCTGCTGCACATCCAAGACTCACGAATACCAAAAACTAGCCACAATCCCGTGCAGCACATGGGCAGGTAATAAAACAGAGAAAGAAGACTTGTGAAGAAAGAGAAAAGAAACAGAAGGAAAAAGGGAGAGATCGAGTAACATGGGTACAAATGGGTTTACTCGCAGAGAAATGACTTTCTAATAGTAGTAGCATGACACTATGGGAGTAGTGTAAATTTTTCCTTAAGGAAGCTCCAAGGTCCTGTTCCAGTCCCAATCCTGAAAATCAGTGTTTACAAATGTTATACATTATTTAACATTTTCCTTCTCAATTTGATAACCACTAATGACTCAGCCAAAATCTCTAGTATGTAGCTAGAGAAGTTACCTCCAAAAGCCAGCAAATGCCCGTAAACTCATGTAAATAGACAAAGCAATCCAGATACCAGCAAAGCCATAACTTGAGGATAACACATATAAGCAAAATATGCTCGCTATAGCCACCATTAACTGGGAGAAATAGAGAATAGATAAAGCAATAAGAGAAAAGAAGTAAGGTTAGGAATAAGGCATGACAAGTATGTGAGCTAATTTTTTTGATCTTGAGAGGATAAAAGATTTTCTAAACTTGCCATTGAATAAGCAGAGTATGTGAAGTCTGATGCTCCATAGTTCACTCCATCAAAGACAAATGCCAGAGCATTAATGGGTTGAGTTGCTGCAACATACTAGTGATCCAGAAAAAGGAAAAAACAAAAAGCAAAAAAAAATCAGTTTCCAAATTTGGCAACCAATATACCAGGAAAGGGCAGCATTCTTAGTTTATGAGCATAGGAATATTACCGGAAAGCCTACACTTATAAGTTGCAAAACATTGATGTCATCTGTAAATAAGCCAGAAGCAAATGGTAGAAGACTGAAAAGGAGGAAGGAGAGTACTAGCCCTAGAATCAAACCAAGCTGCATATCAAAACCCTAAGCAACTTAGACCATGAATAACCAACTAAATACTAAAGATAACAAACTGATATACCTGCACCACTCGTGAAGCAGAAGCGATGACCTTGTCGTAATTCCTTCTTGCAAAGGCACTTGCAAGAATTGCCTAAAAAGCAACTTATTAGAGCCATATAATAAAAGCACTTAATGTAACTTGCTCCTAAATTGCACTTTTTATTTCTAGGGAGGGGTAAAGTGCAAGCTTATATTTAATTCTGAGTTTCACGTGGCATTTGATTTTGATTTTAAGTTTGTAGTACAATTTGAGCTTCATATGGAAATCATAATTCTTCATTGTATCAACAAAGGATGCAATAAAAGCTAGTAGTAATTATATTTTCATGGATTCAATTCTTACTTGTCCAGCAACAGCCAATCCATCAGCAATCAAAGACGTGGCCATCCAAATCTGTAAACAGATTTGAAATGCTGCCATTGGTGTTGGTCCTTGCCTTGCTGCGAGGGATGCAGCCAGGGTCACACAGAATGTCGCAGCCAAAACTCTCACCAATAATAGAAATCCTACAATCAAGTATAGAAAACAAAGTGGGCACAGCTATTGTGGTATGTTTCACTTGACAAGTAACATTCAATTGTGGTATGTTTCTGATGAGGCAAAGATAGAAATTATAACCATTTTTAAGAATCCTCCCAAACTGTAGGTCTTTGGTGCTTGGAGGGAGTAGATCAACTTGTTTCATTAAACTCCACAATAGCATCAGGGAAATCAAGTACCTGTATAACCACAACCCAAGTTACCCAAATGAGAAACATCAGTGAAACACAACTTGTCAATTGTACATCCCAAGTACCAAAGGTGAACTTACTGCGAGATAACATGTGCCATGGCTGCACCTTTGATTCCCAACTTTAATGTGAACATAAATATTGGGTCTAAAATGATATTCGCTACATCTCCCATAACTGCAGTCAAATGTACCAAATTACTGAAGAAATATAATCACATCTCTGATATTATAGTTATGGGCTCAGAGGAAAGTAAATTCTGTAAGTGGCACTCTCCATGTGATCTTTTATTCACAACGAAGTGAACTATTTTGAGAATAAATGGAAAATATTAACACTTACACACTGAATTAAGTGAGTTTATCGCATTAACAATCATATTAATTGCTTTTTCTCATCTGGTATCATTATAAGGAATTGGATAGAAATATTAATGCAATAGAAAGAGAGGATTTGTGTACTTGTAGCATATAAAGGAGTTTTTGTATCTTTTATTCCCCGAAAGATCCCTTGCATGGCCATTGAAATAATAACAGCTGGTGCACCCAATGACCTCAACATCAAGTACTGTTCTGCTGGCTTTAACATAGGAGAATTCTGCACAAAAAATACACCAGAAGTTATTTTAAACACAATATTAACATAAAAATAAAGAATGATATGCAATTGGCTTCTTTAAGAATGATATAAACCATAAAATGAATTTTAAGCATAATTAGATAAAGTGACATTTATACAACCCTTTTATCAACCTGTATGACAAGAAATATGGATTCAGTTTACTATCAAATTTTAACTTCCATTTTGTACAGAACTCCAATAGCTTTACCAAGAGAGCACTCACAGAATTTATGCCCATGTAATTGAAGAGTGAGTTAGCCGAAAAAATGAGGAATAAAGCTTGTAGAAGTCCAAGCACACCACCAACAACTAATGCTGATGAAGCTGATGGAATGTAACATCTGTCATGCTCAAGTTTAGCTGCTTTGTCAATATGTATCAACGATGAACTGCAATCTGCATGTAGACTCTAGCTCAAACAAAATCCAAAACCCATAACACATTAATGGTGGCAAAATCACATAATAACCAGGAAATTTACTACGTGGACACAAAATCATCTACTAGGTTCTTTAAAGATGTAAGCAATTCAATCCTAGGGCACCTTCATTGGAAATAAGTGTAGAGTTAAATAAATAGTATAGGGAATATACCAACTTGCTCTATCTGTTCTTCCACATTCAATTCCGTTTCCTCATTGTCAGAAGAAGACTTATTCAGCATTTCCGCTTCTCCCAGTTGAGTACTCAATCTCTCAGCAGCATCTTCCTCGGCAACTAAAGAGGTTGTTACACTGACAAGTGGAATTATTGCTATTTTTGTCACTTGATTGAAGAGAGCAATAGAAACTCCTACAGCAGCAAGTTCCACAGAACCTACAATGTTGACCAAAACTTGAATTGATTAACCATGTCTCAGAGCTTACTTATATTTGAATAGGGTTAACCCTCACAGATATAATCACTGTAAAAACACCATCAACATAGTGTTTTTTGAAATTATGTACCACAAATCAATTTTTTAGAGGAGTTGAAAACAAAAAAGTAAGACAAACCTAAGCGGCCAATGTATGCAGTATCAATTAGAGAAGCAATAGGATCTGCTGCCAAAGCCAGAGTGGTAGGAAGTGTTATCTCCATTATTTCCAGGCCTAGCTCATCCTTTCTAAGAGCATTCCTGTCATGACCAGTGCAAAGTTTGTAGATGTTAAAATCACTAGTAAAACAAGGAAAGGTTCAATTAAGTTACATCAAAATCAGAAAAATATAGCTTTGAGCTAAAGATATATCTGATAAATATAATTTAAAACAGATTTTTCTTTTTTTGGTGCTAAAAATATCATGGCGGGTGAAGTGGGTATAGACTCAAATAATATATTCTACTTTAAAACACCAAGTGAAGAATGATGATAACTCCAGCAGCAAGTCCTGAGATTGAAAGAAAGCACATGCAAACGCTATCGGCCAAATACATGAGAAGATTCTAGTAATGTCAGATATGAAACATATCCTAAATATATAAGTATCAGTGATCAGCAGTACCTGATGCCTGTAAATAACATTAGGAGGGTCATCTTTTCTGTCCTCCTTCAATAGATACAGAACAGAAAAACTTCGGCCATGATTAATGAATTTTTTTGCAAATATATACTGCTTCCCCAATATTTAGCATTTGATCATCACCATTCCAAAGAAAAGTAGCAAATTGATTCAGATGAAAAAGTCTCAACGGCCAAATTCCTCACTATAAAGAATAGGTAAACCACTAATTTGACTGAAAAAAAAGAAGAAATGAATAGGTGAATAGAACCCAGAAAGAAGAAATGAAAGGCTTCCCAGAGAACCTTTTGTAAGTATCCCAAAGGATGAAGCATTCGTAACAGGGAAGCAATGGACAAGTGTTACATTTAAAAAATTAGAAAACTAAGTAGAAATGTTTGTGACACCAGATAAGCAAACCCGGCAAAGACCTCCCTCTGTTGTGGAATCCCCCAGGCAGTCCAATGAATAAATAATTGTAGTATGTAAGACTAGTCTAAACAGGTTCAACTCATGTGCAGGTAATGGGGCCATTTTTTTTTTGGCTGAAATCCCATTGACTTTAATATAAAAATAAAAAAATAAAAGACCAATAAGAAAGAACGTTGTGTATATCGGAAATGTGAATTAGACACGTTACACCCTATTGAAATATTATGATATTTTCAGTAGAAAAAAGAAAAAAAGAGAAATGTTATGATCTTTCAAGTTTCTTCTTTAGACTGTTTGTACTTTGTAGGCAATCTTTTCAATTGAGAAGGAGAAAAGGATTAAAAATAAAATAAAATCAAAGGACATTCATTTTCATCTTAAAAAGTAAAATTTGTTTCTCCAAATTAGAGATGGAGGGAAACTTAAAAAACAATTAAAAAAAGTATCAACTGTTACTTAATTTTATCTCAGCAGCTAAACAAATAAGAAAACAAATAAATTGTCACATTATTTCTCAACATACATTTAAGTATTTCCTCCCCTTCCAATATTGGAACTTGAGTTGCAATATCAGATCTTCATGGACTGTCATTCTCACGTGCAACATTAAAAATAGAAATGGGTTGATCTGTAAAGCGTGGCAAACGAGTACAATTAGCAGACGGGTCCATCCATTGATGGTTAAAAAATCTCAAGTTCAAAATCACCTCGTGTTTGTACCAAACAGATAAGGGGAAAGGACATCTGCATTCATGATTCACAAAGGAATGGTCAAAAGTGAAACAGAGACGCATACTTAAAACAAAGAATTATTCATTTGAGTTGATGATAAAATAAGTTATTCTGTGAGTAATTTTAATTCTTCTCCCTTCACGCATATTTTGTTCACAATAGATGAATACTAGCGCCTTAGCGCCTTTGATCACCAATAATCTCCGCAAGTGCATTTTCCATCCTCAAATCGGTGGAACCGGTTATTATCCCTCACAATGATTATCCTTCCAGTGCATTTGCTGATGAACTTAATTGCAGTGTGGCAATCACCACAAACACGCAAATTTTTCATGACTCTGATCGGTCGTTGAGGGGCGAAGGTAATGAGTCCAAATGCTATGGCTAGTCTTTCACTGTGATATCTAATTGTCTGATTCTTCTCTTCACCATCAACTTCTTTCAACACAAAAGATGTGTCTGCAACATAACCAGCTTTCTCCAATTCTTTCCCCAACTCCTCTAACTTGTTATAAATTTCAATTGTTTTTACATGAGAACGATCCCCAGCAGCAAATGTATGAACTTTATTTCCCTCCTCCACCCAGCTCAAACCAGTTTCCTTCTTTATTCCTTGGTCCCTCAGCATCTTCCTTGCTTTGGCTGCTTCCTCCCATCTTCCAGCAGCAGCATAAGCGTTAGACAGTAGGACATGAAGGCCTGAGCTCACAGGACCCAACTCAAACACTCTATCAGCAACATAGGATGCCAATTCAGTATTCCCATGTATTCTACATCCTGTCAATAAAGCTCCCCAAACAGATTCTGTTGGTTCCATGGGCATTTCTCTAATCAACTGAACTGCATCCTGCAATTTTCCAGCACGACCTAGCAAATCAACCATGGTGGAATAATGCTGGGCCCCCGGTTCAACACCACTGTCTTTCATCAACTCAAAATAATATTGGCCCCTTTCTACTAATCCTGCATGGCTGCAAGCATAAAGTACACATAAGAAGGTGATAAAATTGGGCTTCACCCCAACACTTTCCATCTGTTTAAACAGCTCAAACGCTTTGTTTGTGTGCGCATGCTGAGCACAGGCTATCAACATTGCATTCCACATGCCAAGGTTTTTGATAGGTATCTCATCAAAAACCTGATAAGCTCCTTCAACAACTCCACACCTAGAGTACAACGATATCAAAGAACTACCCACGAAGCTCGATGAATCATAGCTTGTCTTAAAGCACAAACCATGTATTTGCTTCCCCAATTCAAGTAGAGTTGAACCGCCGCAAACCCTTAAAACACTTGAAAATGTAAAATCATTAACATCCATATCCTCCACCATTGCTTGCTTAAATAGCCTGAGTGCTTCCTCATCTTCACCCATTTGAGTATACCCATATATCATCCCACTCCAGGAAACCACATTTTTTTGGGGCATTTCATCAAACACTTTGCGAGCAAACCTTATCTCTCCACACTTGGCATACATATCAATAATTGAGCTCCCAACAAACACATCGAATTCATACCCAGTCTTCACAGCAAGACAATGTAAACACTGCCCAGCATCAGACCTGGACAAAATCGCACATGACTTAGTCGCACTTGGGAATATATGGTCGTCGGGTCGAACGCCACTATCAAGCATTCTACGAAAGAATTCAAGAGCAAGTGAAGGGAGCTCATTTTGGGCAAATGAAGAAATAACCGAGCTCCAAGTGGTGGCTGACCTATGTGGTGCCTCATCAAACACTTGGCCAGAAAAAAGGGGAAGTTGTGATTTTGAATACAAGTTGATAAGGTGGTGGGATATGAGAGGGATGGTTTGAATACCCGCTTTGATAATATGGGCATGGAGTTGAAGTCCTTTAGGAACAGACCTTGAGCGTGTTAGAGAGAGAAGGAGGTTGCAGATGTTTCTGTAGTTCTGCTCAAAGCTGTGTTGGTTGAGAGGGTTTAGAGGGGGTTTTGGGAAAGAGGCAGGTGATGGCGTTGGATTTAAGAAGCTGGGTGACTCGGTTAGTGGGATTTCGGGAATTTGCTGATGAAGCATTAGCTTAGGGTGCCATGGGCACGCGACGACCTTGGACACCGCCCTTTTATACACAAGCGACGACCTTGGACTACGTTGAGTAAGACCTACGACGTCGTTCCTTGAAAAACTAGAAATTAAAAAAATAAGTGTGTTTCCACAGAGTTCCTCAACTCAACATTGAAGAAGAAATAAGGCCCTATGATCATAGTTGTCGACGACAATGGAAGAAGCCGGAGAACAGCTACTATGGAAATCGGAACAGGAAGTGGAATCCATTGTCTCCGTCACGGTCGCGCGTGCCATGAACACTCTTCTCAGTGCTCGCCCCAAAAAGCTTCAGGCTGCTATTTCTCGCCTATCCTCACAGGCTCAAAGACCTTCAATTGGTACGTGTCAAACGCTCAGAGTTTGTGACAGAAAAATCTATATAACCGTTAACGTTTGTTTACTGGTTTCCACTCCTTAGGTTCCCTGGAGGACTCACTTTGGTTCTTGCACAAGTATGTAAGCGACGCTGCTGAGAAGAACCATTCCTTAGACCAAGTTCTCGTTCCTATGATTGAAAATGTACTCAATTTCTGCTATGTTTCTCATGCTCTACCTTTACATGTTTCGCAAAGCTCTGCTTTATTGGTCCTCTTTCATTTAACTGATGAAATTGGCAGTCATTGAGGTGCAAGGACTGGAAGCATGGTGGTCAAGTTATGATACTGATAAACTGGCTCTTTCAAGATGAGCTTCTTTTCGAACCTGTCGCAAAAAATCTTGCTAACATTATTACGAGAAAGGACGATCGTTATTTATTGTTTGGTTGGTGTATTCTTGTTCGAAGTCTTGTGGAATACGAGAATTCTATTAATCAGTCTACGTTTAGTGGTGAGTTTACTTATTTTCCACTGCATAGTAATGATCATTTAAAAAAAGAAAGGAGTGAAAGATATACGACAAAGGTTTGTTTTTTTGGGAAATAATCAGAATGTGCTTGTGAATGGCAGGAATAAGGGATAGGTGCGATGATTTATTGAAGATACTCTCCACCTGCCTGCCGCATCTGGCTGGTACTTTGAGTAAAGGAAGGTATTGCTTCATGTCTAGCGAACTTTCAGGATTGTTGGAATTTTAGAGAAATAGTTTAAGTAGAAAAAAAGGTTGTTTAGTGATTGATTTTGCGCATATGCTATGTAATTATATATTTTCCAGACATGTTGCCAAGAAAAAAATTGGATTTAGTTTCTCGTTAGTTTACAATACTATATTCGTTTTACTTGTCTTGCTTCATGAAATCAATGCATTTTACTCTTTGGTAAGTTTCATTATTTTTGGTTTATGGCCTGGCTATGAATTATAAACGTGGGCTCCTGCATTGTTTGGTTTTAGTACAGTAGTAGTATGCTATCAGGAAATAACATTATGTAGGCTAGAAAAATTGGATTACTGATGAGGTATAGTAATATGCTTAATTGTACACAATCATCTTCATAAATCTACTGTTTGATGTTGTCATATGCTGCCCATTTAGTTCTTCAATTATGTCAAATCTCTCTATCTTTGCCTCTCGCTCCCTTCTCTCTGAGCGTTAGTATTTAACATTCATTCTTAATTCTTCAACTAGTCCATCTATTTTTGTTATCTGATCACTGGTTTCTGCAGCACTTTGCAGGATGGATTCGAGTTGCCATCTCGCCTTGGAGTGTCTGCTGCGGATTGTTTTTTGACTCTCAGTGAAGCGTTAACAAAAGTGGCCGAGGTTGAACGTAACAAATTGAAATCAAACACAGCAGCAAGAAATCGGGCAATTACTTTAGCATCATCTCCTTCTGGTGAGAAGAAAGTGAAACCAACTTCAAAACCTTTGCTGACGTCAAAGATTGAAAGGAATTATATTCTGTGGCATCATCTGGATGAACTTATCTGTTTGGTGCAAAGGCTACTTGCTGTATGTTATACGATTTTAACTCTCAACTCTATAATATGCTTTTATGTGCCTTATTTTCTACTAACTTGGGATATATCTGAGTTTGCCCTTCATTGATTCTCTCTTCCAGAGTGTCATATATTCATGTTATGCAACTGTGGTATCAAAAGAGGAAAATGATATATATACCATGTGAAGAGGAATTTAAGCTTTCAAAGAGAGATGAAAGGGCTGATGGCATATACAGTTGATGTTGTTTAGATGTGTATCTGTAGCATCATTTACATGATAATAGGGGGAGTACTGGTATTAAACTAACTCAGAATTTTGATGATGACATTGTTCTGTTTCTGAAAACGTGAAGGCAGGTTTTGAAATTGTTAATTGAAATCTATATGCTATGGGTACCAGTAAATGATTCGACTATTCTCAAATTTATTTTTCTCTGAAATGAGTATATATATGAGCAAAAATTTAAACAGAATATACATAACATGGTTCAAGCAGTAACCTATGCATGTTTTCTTTGATTGAACTTTACATTGAACTTCAGTTTCTTGATTTTTAACCATACATTGCAGTGGAGCAAAAAAAGTCGATTTTTACATGCCAAAGGCTTGGAGCAAGTGCTTAAATGGCTGGAGGAGATAAAAGATCATTACGGGTCCTCTCAATTTGAGGCAGGTTCTACACACAATGAATGCCTTTATGGTTACTTTATATCTAGTTCATTCACCTAATATTCTATGAACCATGAAATTTGTTGTCTACAACATTGAAGACAGATTCTAATTTTCTCAAGACTGGGGATTTGCTACTCTCTTCTTGCTGGAAGCATTATAGCATGTTATTGCATTTGGAAGATCAGAAGTTTCTTCAGCATTACAAGGAACTGTTGGACCAGTACTTGTCTGGCATTCAGGTGATATGCTGTAGACATTAGCTTTATTGATGTTTTAAAATTATGTGCGGCAATAACCCAGTGTCCCAGTTTACTTCAAATGGGAAGGTATTGCTGTTTGATTTTTGTCAAGGCTGATAGATTTCTCTCTCTATTCTCATCTTGTTTGAAAAAGAGAACGTATGTTCTCATCATATTATAGAGATGATTGGGGTTTATTTACTGTATATATCGAAGGCCTCTGGATAGCATGGCCGACTGCATGCCAGCTTTATTGGGGTTATCATCTTATTAGGTGTACTGATTGGACTTTCTCCCATTTCATGCCTCAAGATGAATGCTATAAGACTGGTCAAAATGAGTTTATCATATTAGGTGCACTAATTGTATGTTATGTCAGTTCACCTCCATTAGGACATCAATACTCTCAATGTAAAAATGATAGTGTATTCTCATTTGGACATATCTTTACATACCTTTACAAGGACTAACAACACTTTTTTACCCCAAAAAAAGGACAAATAACACTGGCGTGAAATATATTGGGGATCTAGGAAACCATCATTGACTTAAGTTTATTGTTCTAACTTCTAAGTGCATTAGAATTAGATAGATAGGCTATAATATACTATCTGATGACATTTTAAGTCGTTATCTCATGCAATTGAATTTAATAGTTGTTTAGTTGCTGTCTTGCTTATATCCAGAAAAACTGAAATTACAATTTCAAAAACTGCAGTATTATATGGACAACCATGCTAGTGGTCATGCTGAAAACAAGGATGGTGGAGTGGAGACCAGAAAGTTTTTCCTCAACTGTTTATGCCTTCTGCTGGGACGTCTAGACAGCAAGAGATTTGAAAGTACAGTGTTGGAATGTGGGATGCAAATATCACGCATTCTTGTGCCACAGGTACCTATACAGAGTGTTGAAGAAATATGTTACAGATGTATTCTTTTATCCAAAAATAAAACAATTGCAGATGTCTTTGTAAACAAGGCCACTGTACAGCTATACAATCTTGCAAATGATTGTCTTATATCTAGTCTCTTGCAAGATTTTGCAATACTTCCCATGCATCAGATCTATTACTAATTTAGAATTGTTAGAACAAGAATATTTATCTGGTAACTGCCTTGCTACAGTTGATGCATATTGTCTGTTCTGACTTTGTATGACATGGTCATGGCTAGGATACAGTAAATAGTGCCTCTGTTAATTTAAAGAATGATTAATGCCTAATTTTTGAGCAGTGTCACATGCAATAGATGATTATATGGAATTCATACTCCTCTATGATATAATTGACATTGTTAGTTTTCCGGTGAAGCAATGTCAAAGCTTTGGTACTAACATTTTAATTGTACAAATCCCAGAACTGTCCACCATTTGAATATGTTAAATCCCCATGATGATCCTGCTCTCAAGTTTTTTTAGTGGTGTACTGACTGTAATGTTAAAGAAAGATATGATAATCATTCTGTTGCATGTCATTTGATATAAAATTCAATTCACTTGAATGTGAGGTGATGCAGTTATTCCAGGGATTTGTGTAGGTCCAAAAGGAGTACTCTTGATGGATGATATGGACATTACCATCTATTAGGTTCATATTGTGTATCACTACTGATTGAATCACTATTTTTTTCTTTGCAATGCATCATGTTGTGATTAAAAATCATGTATTAAACTGCAGTGTTTTTAGTAATTTGCGTGTAGATTCTTATGTTTATAGTTGGTATCCAATTTGTTCCCATATTTACTTATTACCTCTCTTGTTGAAGCTTAATTGTGCTGATGAAGACGTGATAGTTGGGGTAGTTGCAATATTCAAGGCTATCATTTTGAAATCAGATTACTCAACTGGAAACACATTTACTGACAGTAGACAGGTGGACGCTGTTATACCTTTTCTGCTTCACGTTCTGGATGAGCAGGATTTCACATCCAGAGCTGTTGTGATGCTGATAGCAGAATACTGCTCAATGTATTCAGTTCCTTCCTGTTCTATTTAATATTGAGGAGGAACACTCTTTAAATATATTATCTTTTGTACTAATTCAACTGATATGCATGATGATCCACCAGGAGCAATGATAATAAATGCCTTAAAGAAGTTTTAAAGCGCCTTGCTTCTGGAAATGTTTGGCAGAGGAGAAATGCTATTGATGTTATATCAGAAGTCGTTCACATGTCATCAGATTCACAAAAGCTATCTCCTCATTCTGCTTGGTATGATTGCCCGTGCACTATGATATAAATTTTAGTTGTTTGTATTTTTATACGTTGACATGACTATTTCAGGCAAGAAATAGCTAATAACTTGCTGGAGCGACTAAGCGATGAAGAAATTGTGATTCGTGAGCAGGCATCCAAATTACTCCCAGCAATAGGTTTGTTCTAAATCTTTTTACCATATTAAAATTGAGCACTGAAAATAAAAATGTTGCTGGGGATAGGAAATTCTGTGTCTTAATGCTAATCATTTTGGCTTGAGTCTCCTTCCTCTCTTGTGATGAAATTGCTCCTATAAAGGTTCTTGTTCTATTTTTTTTATGGCAATCTCATTCATAGTTTTCTGTTTTGTTTGTTTGTTTGTTTGTTTNTTTTTTTTTTTTTTTATCTTGATAAAAACTGGCACTTTTGCGTTGCCAAATTACTTATTCTTGCAGGCCCTTCATTGTACTTGGCAGCACTTGTTGGTCTTGTTTACTCTCCCGAGGAAAGTGTACAATTATCAGCTAGTGATGCCTTAATTGGGGTTCTCAAACGTCACAACCAGAAAATTGAAGTCATAATCCTGTTGCTTGATTGCCTGAGGTATGTTTTATATTCTTCTGTCTCTCTTTAACTGGGCCTTGCAAATGTCAGAACTCAAGCAGGAGTCAAAATACTATGAATTCCTCGAGTAAGTTTACCTCCTCATCCTTGCAGCAACATCAGCCAAAGCCTAGATCTTCCGGAGACAACAAGAGATAAAGGTAATACTTCTTTTGTTTGTTTTCACACTTTTGACATCACAATTTGACAGGCTATGCATGAACTGGTTCCACTGCTATCCCTAGTTCTATTTTCTATGTCTATGTCTATATCGGTGGAGTCAACATTGACTGAAACCTGTGTAAAATTAAAATAGTTCTATGCCATGTAATAACTTTTTAAGTGTGCATTTCTCACAAAATCTGCTATTAGCCTGAAGCTCTTGACATGTAGATCATGTTGATAAAATTTTGTATCAATTTCGTATTGGTCTTATACTATTATTATTATTACTTGAAAGTTGAAACTAACATTCATTACAGTTTTGAAATGGAAAAAAAATCACAAAGTTGATGTGAGATTCATCTGAAACTTGTAAGAAAGATTAGTACAGTAAGTTGTTGTAATCCAACATTCAGATGGATGAAACCATATTCTGCAATAAGTTATTTGATAGTGTATAAAACATCATGTTTTACATTGGTATTAATTGATCCTAACTCATGTATGTGAAAACATGCCTGTATATCTTGTTTTATGTGTATTACTATTTCTAATAATCATGTAATATATTTATTAGCAATAATTTTTATTTGAAATTTTGATAACTACGAGATCGAGCAATAGATAATATTAGTTATGCACTCTAATTTTGATAACTAAAAATACTGCCTCCATTTTTTCTCATGCTTTTCTCTGTTATCAGGATCAAAGTTGGATACGAACCAAGTACTTAAGCTGATTCCAGAGTGGTCTAAAAGTGTAAGACTCATTATGCAATTATAAATATGGTTGTATTGTGGCTATGACTAAAACTGTTTCTTTCATAATAAATAATCAAACTGGGAGCATGATTAAAAGACGGATGACTGATGTATTTAATTGGGGTTCTTGGGGGGGAAGTTAAAAGGATATATGACTATTATTAAGTCTTTGCAGTCTTAAGATTTCTCTTTCACCATGCCTTGCATGGACATGCGTAAGTATAGATACAGATGCTCTAAACATTTTTTGACTCCTAAAGCAAAATTGTGTTATTGGAGTCCTTTAAACTCAATCCTGGAAGAGTTGAGGTTTAACACTTGTTTGGTTTAGACTTGATTTGTCACCGTGTGTTATATCTGTTGACTTTATATTTGAACCTGTGGCCTGACTGTGTTGTTTTACATATTCTATTATATGCTATTGATTTTCTGCAAGGAGGCAAACATTTGCAGTGTGCATGGTAGTTATTTGCTCTTTTGTTTTTATAGATTTTTGAATCATTCATTAGATGTCTTTAAAAAATGTACCTACTGATATGAATCAATTTGCTTAATAAAAGTGTTTTAATGTGTTAACTCCAATATATAACAGGTTCAAGACTGGAACTGCTTAATTGGACCATTGATTGACAAGATGTTTGCTGATCCGTCAAATGCCACTATTGTCAGATTCCTTAGTTTTATAAGTGAAAACCTGGCAAATGCTGCTGATGTGGTCTTGCATCATGTTCTGTTGCATGTGAGAGGACAGAAGGAGTGAGTATATGTGTTATATTTTTTCTTTACATTAATAATGCTTCTCATTTCCTCTTTGGGGATCAGTTATGATTACGTGAGATGGTTATGACAGCCCTACGTGGCTTTTCCACTTGGTAAAATAATTTAGAAGCCAAATAGTCTTTCCATTTTTTTGTTGTCATTGTGTTGGATGTCTATATGACTAAATTAAAAATGGACTTAATATGGTTGTATTAGTTTCTTGCCTCTGATACATTCTCCTATCTGTTAACAGGATTGATGAAAATTTCTTATCAAGATGGGAGAGTAGAACCTATACTAGTGATGAGTTCATAGAAATGCAGCAATCTCTATTTGAGCACCTTTGTCCGTTGCTCATTCTTAAGATGCTTCCGCTGAAAGTTTTTGATGACCTCAATTCATCCGTTATGTATGGACATCTCAGTCAAGACATAATGCTTGGTATATTTTCATACTTTATGTATCTACCTTTCTGTTTTTGTCCTACTTTTTGGCAACTGATTTCGTCATTGCATAATTCTAGGGATTCTTTTGCATCTGCAAGATCTAGTAGATCTGCTACATTGTATTTTTCTTTGACCTCAAGTGGATTTGCATTGTTAAGCCATTATGCTGAATGCGCTCTCTTTGTATTTATTAATTCTTATCCTGCCAGATTTACTTGACATTAAATTACAGTTACTAAGAGCAAATTACTTCAACCTTCCTTTCATTATGCTGATTTTACACTTACCTCCCCTTTATTTTGAAAACCTACACATACACCCGGTTAATTTACTGCTGCTACGAGTATTCTCCTTAGATGCTTTATATATATATATATATATTTTGATTCTAAAATATTGAATAGACAAAATTGCCCTCATGATAAAACACACCACGTAACATCTCGTTCGAGATTAAGTTATACAAATTGATGCCTCTACATTGTTTCCTATCTATTAATTCCAGATTCTTGATTTAGATGCAGAAATTATTTTATGTCTATCAGACTAGTGGGTGAATCTTTTCTTTTTTTCTTTTGAATAAAAAATTACATCTTGTATTTTCTTGTGAAGTCATTGGAATATATTTTGCTTATGTGAGGTGATCTCAGGCAGCAGGGACATTGAGATTGGTTATGAGTGTATTGCTGCTCTTCTTCTAAACAGGTTTGCCTTAAGCATAGCCTTTATTCCACTCCAGTAAAATATGAGAGCCTAATGCATATTTCCATTATTCATTTATTACAGGGCCTTTTCTAAGTTTGAGTTTGAAGATGTCCGGAAGCTTTCTGCTGAGCTGTGTGGACGCATTCATCCACAAGTAATGACATATATTTTTAATTTTTTTTAAGTGAATATGAATCTGGGAAGACTGATTGGCATTTTATCTCGTAAAATGATAATATGGCATCGATTTTACACCCCAAGTTGATACATACAAAAGCAATTCCTCAAGTGGAAAGTGCTTCTGCCCCTTGTGTAAATCCCCATTAACTTCTCTAAAGGCATTATCTGGAATCCACACCGCACCTCCCCCCCCCAACAAAAAAAAAAAAAAAAAAAAAAAAAAAAAAAAAGCTGTACCTTTGCATTTGAAGAAATGATTTTTATCCTTGAATTTATCCTACTTAAAACTTATTTCTGATAGATGTTGCTAGAGCTTGAAACTTGCCACTGGTTTTCATCTTTCCTCACAAGGAGGATGGATTTTATTCCAGATGGATTTTTTTCAGTTTGGATGATTGCTTGTGATCTTGTTATATGGTGTAAAATGCATACCTCTTCTTGACATATATCTTATCTGAATCATATGATATTCTGGCACTACACTAAACTTCATTGAACATACCTTAGCTGTTACCTTTTTCTGTAGAGTAATTCATTTCTTCACTATCTTCACAATTTTTAAGGACTACTCTAATCCGTCCATGCCATTTAATTGTGTAGGTTTTATTCCCAGTTCTTTGTTCCAAGTTAGAGCAGGCCGTTGATTCCAGGAATACATTGGAGATAAAGACTTGTTTATTTTCAATTTGCACATCCCTTGTGGCAAGTGTTTTCCACTTATAAATATCTATATTGTCATGTTCTGATTTTGAGAGCTTTTGTAATTTAGTATGTTTCTGTTTCTGGCATAATCTGTTGGCTTTTTGTAGGTCAGAGGCTGGGAGTCATTTTGTCATTCTTTTATGCTAAAAATTAGAAAGATGATTGAAACAGTGTTGTTATGGCCTTCTGTGGATACTGATTCAGGTAAGAAACTAATTTGTTTCTATATTTTCTTGTAATTTTCTCATCAATTACAACTAATTTGAATGAACATAATTTTCTCTCCCAGTTTCTAAAGCACAACATGGGTGCATTGATTGTCTAGCACTGATGATATGTGCTGAATTGCAAGCTCAGGAATTGAGCAGAGACTCCACCTCAGACAAGATGAGGGTTGTTGGAAAGAAAGGTAGTGCTGGTGTGAATGTTTATCCTGAATATAAGCATAAAAGATAAAACTGTTGTTGAGTAGTTGATGTGAGTCATGTGACTTCTTCCGCTCAAACATGCAGAGTCTGCTCCCCCAGGGAATTCTGCTGTCACTTATGTGATAAGTCAATTCTTAGATGACAAGAAGGATTTGATTTCAACTTCTGATTTAAATAGTGGAAACTGTACATTTGCGGTTGCAATTCCTCTCTCCTTTCGTTTGTGCATGGCTAATGTTCTCATCAGTGCTAGTCAGAAGATTCCAGAATCTTGCAAGAAGCTCTTTGCACAACAAGTTCTTCCATGTCTCCTCTCTTCTGTTGAGGTACTATTACATTTTAGTTCATGATAATCTGATAATTGTGAGTATCATGGCTTCGTAGTTCTTGAAACTTTATTGTCAGTCCTGCTTGTTTCATCAAACTGGTATTTTGTAAGCAGCTTAAAAAGATGTCAGATATTAGAGCGGCGTGCATACAGGTCCTCTTTTCATCCGTCTATCATCTAAGATCTGCAGTTCTTCCATATGCATCTGACCTTCTGAAAATTTCACTAAAAGCGCTCAAAAAGGGGTCAGAGAAGGTATTATCCTTGATCTTGAGCACTAGTAATATGAACATTGTGAACAAATATACAAATGTAAATATGGGATGGTTGCAAGTGAATTCCTGGAAAATATTCATCAGGTACAGATGGATTTCTTTTTTATAGGGTTATAACTTAAAAAATCTGGTTTGATAATTGATGTTCACATTACTTGATGGCCAGTATTGAGGTGAGTCTTTATTTTTCTGTCGTCATTTTCAGTATAGAAATTTCTTTTTGGGAAAAGTCAATTAAGGACAACTTGGTAAAAGGTGGACAAAATATGGAAGTTTATATGGTTATTTAATCTTCACAAAATGCACTTGTCCAGTCAAAGTTGTGGTTATTCTTTTGTAAAATATGGTAACAATCTCATTTCTCATCTTATTCGACAGTCTGTCCTGTATTGTCCTTCTTCATAAAGTTCTACAATTATATATTGCTAAAGTACAAGTAGTTGATTGTACGCGCCATATATTAGATAAACTGAGTATTAATAAATATAAAATCAGGTGATGGAAAATATTAGAAAAGTTCTAACTTAAGAACTAATTGATACATCTATTTATAGAAATAAGACCTTGTCCATGATGGTGCAATATTAATGTTGAACAGGAAAGAGTGGCAGGTGCAAAGCTAATGGCATCTCTTCTGGGCAGTGAAGATGTGATTTTGGAAAGCATATCTGGTGGACTAGTAGAAGCAAGGTCTATGCTCTCAACCATATCTTTATCAGACCCTTCACTTGAGCTACAACAGATATGCAGAAAGTTGCTATTATGCCTATCTTCTCCCTGACTTGTGACAATGTATTTTCTGTTGGAGTGATTACACAAAACATTATGGTTATGTACTTGCTGTGCTATCACTCTCCTCCCTCCTTTTCTTAATTTGTTTTGATGCCACACTTGTTTAATGTTCATAATCCCCTGTCCCATGTGCCTGATAAAATTACTTTCAAGAGGTTTCATAGACAACTTTAGTAGTTAGGAGGAAAGCTTGTAACCATATGATCATGTTGTAAATAGTTGAGAGTAGTTTGCGAATACCAAGTTCATGTAAAATTCAGGGATTTACCAGTTATAGTATATACTAAATTCTCATGATCGATTTCCTTATCGAATACATAAGTACATAACAATAAGCTGATGTAGTTAGTTGGCTTGCTACCAGCATGATTCTGACCTTACAATAATAATTAAGAATTTTCCCATTTATTGGAATTGGGTGACTGAACCTAAATCTAAGTAAGACATACAACTACCTTGCATGATTGTATAAGGTTCATGTATTTGGACAGAGTCACACAGACAATGAATGCAAGAGATAACCTTTTTTTGGGTGTAGCACAAAACTTAACGTTGACTGACTATAATACATTAACAATATCTTCCAATATCCTAAAATAACAATTTAATATTATTCTACTACTATTCTAATTTCTAAGAGATGGTTGGGCCCCTTCGGACACAACGAAGAACAGTTGTTGAAGCTTCCATTCCATCAAAGTTGACTAATTTAATTCTGGTCCAATTTAAATAAAGATTATCATCTGTTAGGTTTGATGGGTGGCGCGTCGTTTCGCATTTCGTTGCTGAGGTGAATTTTTTGTTTTGTTTGAGATGAGATGAACCAGAAAAAAGAAAGAAAAAGTAAGAGATGAACCGAACTTTCTAGCATTGGATCCTTCAATGTTAGCCTAAAGTGGTTCGAAAGTCTTTTTTGCTGGCTTTAAAGATTGTTCTCAAACCTTAAATAAAAAAAGAGACCTTTCTCAAACCCACCTACCATTCTTGCATAATCCTGTGACGAATACATTTCCAAGTTTTGATTCCAGGCATGTAGCACCTGTCAAACTTAAATCCACAAAAGTTGCAACCCTCCCTTGGGTGCTTTCTCAATACCTACATTACTCTATTTTACCTTTTTTCTAATATCTTTATTATTGTTTAGATAATTATTGTTACGTTACATAAATCATAAAAAAATTATAGATGAATGACTAAAAAAATATCTTCAAGTAGGTGATTATTGACATTTGAGGTTTTACATCTCTTTTTTTAATCACTCACTTATAATTATTTATTATATTTGTATGAGCTAAGAATAATTAATTTTTTTTTAAAAAAAACTCTTTATTATTGATTTAATAAAATTATCTGAAGTTCCAGTCCTCTCGCATCGCAAGGCCATCTATATTTTAAGCCCTTTTTAACCTAGGTACCACCAGACTCTGATCTGAGACTGAAAAGTGAAAACAATAAGGAGCCCACAACTTGGTAAAGGCTAAAGACAAGACAAAGTGACAGGACAAACACTTAGTCTCAAATTTGCAGACGTTTTTCTCGTTATCCCTCTCTCTGTCTCTGGCTCTGAAATCAAAAGATCTTTGATTTAGATTGAGATTAGCTTGGTGTGGGTGCTTAGAAATAGAAATAGAAATGCTGCAACTTGTGTTCGCGGTGGCCTTCTCTGCCGTCCCCTTGACCTTGTACGTGCCGCCGATCCGCAGCTTCAACCTCTTCGTCCAAAAAATTGAAGACTTTTTGAGACAAACCATCCTCTACACTCTTGGAACCTATCCTCGCCTACGATTCGCTCTCTCTCGCATTTACAACAACATTCGCCACTCAACCAGGTCCACATAGACCACTTCTTCTTCTTATCTACCTTGATTGTGGGATTAAATCATTTATTTTTGTGATTTAATCTTCAATATTTTAGAGGTTATTGAAAGTTCAACTCTGTTTAATTGTTACACGGATGTGTAATTATTTGTCTTCTTAGAGCTCTACTCTGTTATATTTTTGCCTTTTCAATTCCTGTCAAAATTGGCCTTTTATTTTTGTTCATCCACTTTACTCTGTTCAACTTAAAGCTCTACTCTATTTTATTCTCTGGTTTTAGTTTCTTCGATAGTAATTGGAATCTTGGTCCTAGAGAAATTCCATATATTGAAAAGGGAAAAGAAACAGAATAGCCCTTGATCGTTTGAGGTTTTGGAAGGGAAAAGAAAAAAAAAAAAGGTAATCTTTCAATATGTTCTTTCCTGTTTTCTTTCAGCTAACATAACAATTTCCTAGTTGGGAATTGTTTTGACTAGAATTATACAGGTTCATCTGGTTTTGATTTTGTGGGGACTCTTTTCCCCTGTTCTGTTTTGATATTTTGGATTATGAAATGACGGTGGCGCAAGTTTCAATGTTGCCATATTTGTCTTGATAATTTGCCAACCATAAATTAAAATAATGGATGGACCATTCATGTCTCTTACCAAATTGTTAGTTGGCACTATTTCAATCAACTAATTGAACAAAAAACAAATTTTATTACAAATACAAATGGTGTCCTGTTTATGTGTGTGAATATTGTTTGAGAAGTTAATCCTTCGAAACCCTGTGTTTGGTTATCTGGATGTAATGAATGGATCTTAATCTTTTGTGCATTATTAATTTAATTGGTTTGGATATTGATACTCAGAGAGGATTAAAATAAAATAAAAAATTATTATATGTTATTTAGTAACAAAGAGTTTAAGTAGTTTGTAAAAGTTATGGTTGATTTTTTTTTAATAATATCTAAAATTGAAAAGATGAAGAGAGAGAATATGACTAATGGCGTGGTGAAGGGAATATGCACAATTATGTTATAAAAATGATATTAATGGATAAAAATAAAATATTTGTGAAAGTAAATTTATGTTTTATGTTATTTAAAAATAGTTTGATTTAGATCCATGTGGCAGTTAATATCAATACAATCAAAGTCAAAGCTGTTGACACATAGCCCTTGAGCTTTTTCAATTGAAAAAAGAAAAATCCCAATTTTATGGGTGGAAAACTCAATGCCATATACTTCTCAAACGTATCCCACATGTAATGACAAAAGGCAAAAGCCCAGAAACTACAAAACGCAAGTCTTCGCTGAACAATTTCTTGCGGCAAAGTAATTTCAAACATCAATGACATAACTAATTATTCGGTTAATTAAGAAACCTTTTTCTTCACTTGTTTGTTGGCTGCCAGTTGCCACCAATTAGAAGCAAATAACTTCGTTTTTCCTTTTCTAATTAACGGTATTTTTATTTATTAATATACTTGTCCCGATTCGACCATTTTCTTAGCACTCGATCCATGCCAATTAAAGTGTAAAATAATTTTGTCGCCTAAAAATCATTAAATATGGTTAGTCATAGAGATTCTAGTAATTGTTTTTACCATTAGATAAATCAAATTAATCTTTTAACTAAAGTATGGGAATGGAAATTGAAACTTGAGATCTCAGTTCCAATTTTCCGTGAAGCATTAGCTAGATTTTACCATTAGAAATTCTAGAAATCTGCTATTCAAAATTTCCTGCTAACCACATTAAACAAATAAAAGACAAAAGAAGAAGGGAAAGCAAAACAGAGAAAATATTAAAAAAAAAAAAANAAAAAAAAAAAAAAAAAAAACCCAATGACCAAATCCTTGTTCGGTTGTTTGAACAGCATTTTGCATAGTTGATTAAAGTGGTTTTAGATAATTAAAAAATATATATTAAAATTGACACTAATATTTAAAATGAGAAATTTAAAGATAGCATTACTAATATTCCTATTTTATAATTATTTATGAAATCATTTTATTTTTTAATTTTAATACGTTTGAGGAATTTTATTTGTTAATTATTTTCGGTTAGATATTTTTGTCCTTTTCTTATTTATATGTGTATCACCTATGGAAGAAATAAATAAATAAATTGATTGGGCTTTTATCAGATAATTAGATATGCGTTGTCTATAAATTATGGACCGAACTTCAACAGCCNCTATAAATTAAGGACCGAACTTCAACAGCCCACTAGCCCATTAACTAAACAACAAACTGCACCCCAATAGAAATCAGGCCCAAGAATCGACCAAAGAGAAAAGAAAGACAGAAGTAATTGAATTTGAGATCAGAGAAAGAGAACATTAGCAAAAAATAAATAAAAAAAGAAAAAGAAAGAGAAACTTGTTTAGGAAGCAGAGAAAAACTCCGGTAATAGTTGTAGCTGTGTGGTCTTTAATCCACCACCACCACACGGAGGCTTTACCTCTTTGGCATATCAACACCACCGTGGTTTGACTACCGGTGCTAGTAGAGTTGAAAGCACCCCTCCAAAAAGCATGAGCAATTGGTTTACTCTAGGTTAAACATTCAGGAATATGCAAGTGACCGATCAAGGTATGAATTCTTCTCACTGCTTTCGAATTTCAATTTTTCTTAATACCTGTCTGAGGTTTCTGGCCAAGAACAAATATTCCAGCCCTTTGGAGACATTGCGATTCATAAACAGCCACTATTCACGGGCACGACACACTCATCCGATTCACTCACCCTCACCAACTTCTTTCTTTCTCACTTGTTCCAAACGATATTCGAAAACGTTTTGGAAAAACGACATTGTTTGGCTGATTTGCCACTGCCGAAAACCATAATCTGCTGCTTCCGTTTCGGTCACCGACTCACGAAACGGAAATATTTCGACCGTTTCAGAGGAAACGAAACGAAATTTTGTTCCTTGGGGTTTTCTGAACTCTGAACTTGGAAACCCAACTTGATGTCTTACATCACTATTTATGAGTTAGGGATGAGGTATAATGGCACTATTCTCACATTTAAATCGTGGTCTTTAGTTTTGTCTATGTGTACGTGCTTGCGGTTTTAGAATTATCTATTAGCATCTTCTTTGTTTGTGACATAGTGGGAAAGTATAATACATGTTACTGTAAAACCTAACGCTTAGTCTTATTTGGTTAACACAAATCATCCACCTTATGTAAAAGAACCAGCTTATGAAATTTTGTCAAAAAGAAGCCCTCAAAAATTGAAGTTACTGTACGGAACAATCGCACAGAAAGACTGACAAGTTTACATTTTCTTGAAGTTGAAAAATATCCAGTCCCCATGGATGACACATCTGTATCTAAATCAGTCGTTTCGTGGCTCTGGGTTATCGAAGCTCTAGCAGCTTCCAAGGAAATGGCCACATCTACTCTGAAGGGTATGCATAAAGTGAAAAACATACTTAACAAGTCATTTCTTATTTTATTAGCCCTTTCACTTTAAAAAAATAGTCCATGATGATTAGGTTTCTTACTTTTTCTCTCTTCCAGATTTGATTGATATAGCTCCAGTAAAACCTGATGTTTTTGGTAAAAACACAAGGGAATTGGTTGCTAGAAGATGTTTGGAGGGCTTGTTTGATTCTACTAAGGGAAGTAACAGTGATACTTCTTCTAGCCTGGATTCAAAGGTTCAGTTTGATAATTCACAAAGTTGTGAAGATGTCCTCCTACGCTTATTGCATGAGGTAAAATTATTCATACAATTTTGATATACAAGTACTTTCATTGTATGTTAGAAGCTACTCTAATAGAACAATTTGGTTGCTTATTATGTAATTTATTTCCTTGGAGATTATCAATGATGGGAATTATTTATCATGTTAAATGAGAATGAGATAGATCTTCTTTTTCTTTTGAATAAATCAGATACCCTTAGAAAATCTGAGAATAGGTGGAGCAGAGCTGTTGAAATGGGATGTTTACCCATTTATTATGCACAAAAAAGCTACCACTGTAAAATGTGAATTAGAACAGGTGAGGCGAGTCTCTTTTATTTTATTTTATTTAAAAAAAAAATATTTTTCATCACCTTAGGCAAAAAATCCATTTTCATTAATCATACTTAATTGTACTTTGTCCCCCTTTTCATCTCTTTTTGGTGAGTAGCTGAAAGAATCAGTTCTTTTGAATGGGGGTCACCTAGAGCATGTGAGTAATGTCAAATGTAATGATCTTCTGAAGAATGGTTATGACTGCGCTTATGCTGAAAACATGGGAGCAAGGGAGAGCACAACATCTTTGGTTCTGGAGAATAGAAATAAATATGAGCATTTACGCAGTATGAAATGTTTACCCTCGAAGAGGAATAGGGTTGACTCAACTGATGAACATGTTGTGGGATACATGCATCAAAAACAACATGGTAAAAATGAACGCAATGACTTCCCAAGTAATGCAAAGAAGATTAAACCCTCCAGTCTTGAATCCAAGAAAGAGAAGCTAGTTTATCAACATGGAAAGGAAGTGCCAGAAAATTCATCTGCAAGACTTCTAATCTCCGAGAGAGAAGGGTTTCTCACAGAAAAGGATCAGATGGCAACTGTGGAAGGAGGTTCAATCTTAGAGGATCATCATGGTGGGTACACTGCCTCAAATAGGTGCGGATGCAGTAGCTATCATCAAGCCTGTTATGATCAAGCAGATATTCCTTATAATGGTACTATGATACCTCAGCATAGATCTGGAGCTGAACCCTCTCAGCACCATGTTGAATCAGTTCCAAGAAATGCTGCACTCCCAGATGAATCAGTTCCTGAAAACTGTCTTGGCATTTCAACGACCATCCCTCAACAAACATCTCGGAATGAACCTTGCCAAAATACATCTCTGCATGAGACAAATCATGATACCAAGCTTCATACTGAAGCAATTCCAACAAATGTTGATCTCGCAGATGAAATTCAGAATCAGATTGAAGAATCTCTATCCAAATATGAAATAAATTTTCAACTGAAGGAATTTAATGCTACATCTCCAACTGGCCCTCAGCAGTCTGTTGCTGTAGTTGATCCTGGTAATGGAGCAGAGGTATCAGGTGATAGTGATGGGTATCACCATGAAAAGATTGATCTTGCAGCCAAAATGCACGAGTTCTTGAGCTCTCAGCGCATGCCTGGTCAAGACTTGTCAGCAAGTACTGAATGGACCCGGCAACATCTTTGTATGAAGTGTAATGTAGGTGGTGAATTACTGGTTTGTACAACGACAACATGCCCATTAGTGGTTCATGAAAGCTGCCTGGATACCCCTCCTAGGTTTGACAGAAAGGGAAACTTTTTCTGTCCATTTTGTGCATATTCTCTTGCTATTTCAGAATATCTTGAAGCTAAGAAAAAGGCTTCATTGGCAAGAAAAGAACTGGCTATCTTCATTCACAAAGTTATGGGGCATCAAGCAAAAGAAATTCCTGATTTATTTCATACAAAAGAACCCATTCCTTCAAGAAAGAGGAATCACGATCATGTTCACATAAAAAACAATGTAAGTGACCAGTTACTGGGGAGAGAAGACAATAGAGAAGATAATGTCAGTGAGCATGTAAATGAAGTCAATAGTATTCAACAAAGTCAGCAACAAACTGAGCCTTCTGCATCATCTGATAATATCAATTCATCGTGCAGAGAGAAGGAAATTTTAAGTAATGGGATACAGCAACAAGCAGAACCCTCTGCATCATGTGATAATGTCAATATATCATGCAGAGAAAAGGAAATTGAAAATAATGGGAAAGTAAAAGTTTTAGGTGCAGAAAGAGAAGGGGGAGGGATGGTGAATCCAGAGAGTTCAACTGTTAGAGGAGTTGAAGGGAACCAATTGCGAGCTGATCATGTTGATGTTGCTGATAAGTTTTCTCGTAAAAAAAGAAACAATGTTTCTGTTAATCAAAGTGATAGACAAAAAGGAACTCAGCAGCAAATGCCAGAACAGCACAATACTTATGGAATAGAAAAGCCTGTTTCTGCATGTGCTACTGAAGAGGAAATTTCTGAAGATGAAAGCAAAAGTTCTATCATTTCTGCATACTCCATGAGAACCCGAAAGCAGGAAATGCAATGGTAAGTTTCTAGTGCTTTTCCTTCTGTATGATTACTGTACTTTATCAAATTCAGGTGTTAAGTGTTTGTGCCTTATCTATTCAGTTTGCGTGTGAAGATTGTCTTGGGAAATGCTTTATATCGTTTTACTGTCATGCCATTCTTTCACAAGTTGAGGTGGTCAGATTACCCTTATTCATGCTTGTTGTCCACTATCCCTCTTTATCATTTACCTTGTTCTGATATCTGTTGTGATGGCTTAGAGGATTGAGAATATTATGAAGGGTTATTTTGGTTAACAAGCATGAATGTAGCCAGCAGGGAGGTTTTAGGCCTGAGAAAGGGTGGGTTCTGATCATGTCAATTGGTGTCTGAAAACCTTTCTTTGGCTAATAAAGAGATATGGCATTTTCCTCTACAAACAATTTTCCTATGGGACAAAGTTAAGTACAGTCTCCACCAAAATGGGTGGGATGCCAGCTCAAAAATAATGACTCACTTGAGTCCCTTGGAATTCATTTCTGAGGGACATTTCTCTTGTAGAAGCAGATTCTGCTAAAGTTATGTAATTGTTCTCCTCTAAGCTTTGGAATGATTTTTGGGGATGCTCCCTTTTCAAAAGCATTTCCTAGCCTTTATTGCCTATTTGTCTTTGTTCTTTATATCATTCCCCTATCGAAAATTTTTGAAGTATTCTAGGCATCAATTTCTCTTGGAATTTTCATTTAATTTTTAGGAATCCAAATGACAAAGAAACTTCAAATTGGAATTGCTTTTATGCTTGATTGGTTCTATTCATTTGCATGCCAATTTGGATTAAGGGTTGGGGCTCTTGATTCTTTTAGCAAGTATTCTTATAAGTCTTTTTACTATTTTCTTACTCCTACCCATTCTTCAAATAGATAGAAATTCCTTGTTGATAAACCCTGGAAAAATCAAAAGCTCCCTTTAGGGCCAAATCTTTCATCTTGACAGTGGTACTAAATAGGATTAATACTAATAATATGTTGCAAATTATCACAGGAAGCTCTTTCTCTTGATATATGTGGCTTTATCTTAAAAAAACAATGGGCCATTTATTTTACACTGCCCAGCAACCATGTCCTTTTGGAGTAGATTGTTTGGAATGTTCAGTGATCTTCAGTTTGTTCTCTGACTTTAGAACAGATTTTGTTGGTTAGTTTAGAGGTTTAAGCAGAATTAAGGACTTAGGAGAGGGTAAAACTCTATGGCAGTGTGCTATTCATGCTGTTATTTGTTGTTTTTTTTTTTNTTTTGGGTGGGTGGGTTGGGGGCTTATTTTGGGGGGTTTGTTTAGAGCAAAATGCTTGTATATTTGAGGATACTTTGTTGTCCCTGGATCTGTTACAGGAGAGGTTATTTCTGTGGTATCACTTTGGCGTTATAACCCTTGTCTGTAAGGCCTTGTTAGTCATGAGCTTCTTTGTTTTTCCAGTGTTTTGATTTTGTGCCTTTCTTAAGGATGATATCTTATCTTCTTTACTTGTATCACTTCTTTCCTGTCTTCAATGAATTCTCTTCTGTTATTCTCCCCAAAAAAATAATAAACTAACTGTTCATTGAAAAGTTGAGGGTTGGAATGATTGATTCATTTTATAATCATTCCTGAAGATCAATTTGTTTTGTCCTAGAACATCATTGTTATGGCAATTACTCCAAGTACTTGTGGCAGTGGCAGTGGCATGTTATTTTTCTAATTGGTTGTTTTGATTCGCAGCACACCTCAGGCTAGCTTTCAGTTAAGACGGAGGAAGGTACCATGGACAGCTGATGAGGAAGATATGCTAAGGGTAATAGTTTCTGTTTTCTTCATACTTCATAGAAATAATATGACTTAATATTAGTGTTTATGAAACTTGTATATGTAGCTAACTGCATCATGTTTCTGTTTAAACGTACCTCTCTAAAATGGATGTTTAAATTTTTACTTTCAGAATTGTGTTTTCCAACTACTATACTGCTCTGGAAATTGAGGGAATTTGGTTCCTCAGAATTGTTTTTCTTGTCATGCTTTCTGTATTTTCAATTTATATATTTTTTTCCTTTTTCTTAAATAATTGTTTCACTGTGCAGGAAGGAGTGCAGAAATTTTCAAATGCCACTACCATGGACAGAGGCATCCCATGGAAGAAAATTTTGGAATTTGGTTGTAATGTGTTTCTGAATGATCGTACAACAGTAGACCTGAAGGATAAATGGAGGAACATGTGCAAAGCTAGCTCGAAATCAAAATGAAAGGGCGTTATCTTAGTTATGTGATTCGTCATGTTAATCTGCCCAAGACTCGTCCCCGTCTAACTTTTGGCCGCCGAAAGTTACAATCGTATCCTAGTCTAAATAAGGTCCCAATTCTTTTCTGCACTTATCTAAATAAGGTCCCAAATCTATCTTTTGCAGCCCCTTTTCGGTTTGATGGATTATTTGCATATACTTTAGTTTTATAGATACTTTTTGCCTCCGGCGGTCCTTAATGTGTACATGTCATTGATAGAAGGGAAACAACACCTATCTATATGTACTTTAATTTTATTTATTTATTTATTTATTATTATTATTTTTTAATAAAAACTCTAGAACGCGCTCAAAGTGTGCAGCTGTTTGGCCCCTACATTTGCGGTGTCTCCTCAGTTAATTTCTGTTTATCAAATTAATTTGATTCTCATACAACAAATTATCTTAGAACCCAATATTTATATTTTCTGTAGTTGCCTGATGTATTTCATGTTTATTCTTTCATAATCCTTTGGCAAATGGTCTTCTTTCAGATTGTTAAAGCTTGACTCAGACATGCTGCAAAATATTGTGCCGTGGAAAAAGGATCATGAAACCAATAGACATCACAAGGAACTTTTACAGGGTCATATAATATTTGACATACCATTCAAATATGTAAATGTGGTCGCTTTAGTAAGTTTTGTGATGTCATGGCCATGTAATAGTGGAATCTTGATCACATACTCATATTCCCTAAAATAGTTTATACATATGTACATTACCTTGTCACAAAAGCAAGTGTCTTCTTCCCTGTTTTTTTTGTTTGTTCCTTAATTTATTTCCACCATGTCTTATTGCCATAAGCCTAGCCATGTCATACTGTCGTATAGTCAAGCATTTATCCCTCCATCATCACCACTGCAATCCATCATCGCCATTTTATTGTTTGGTATGGAGTGTGCATTTCCAGGCTTCAGTGGTAGGAATGTAATTCAGATAACTAGACAGAGAGAGGGCAAGCATGGGATAAAGGTGAAGGGAGTCTCGGGAATCAGGTTGTGAATGACAGGAAAACATGTGAAATATAGCTCGTGAAATTGGAAAATGTTGAGGTGGGTCTTCTTTATAATTCTTCTCTTTGAGGACTAATTCTACTCCTATCGTATAGAATCCAAGGATGAGTGTCAGAGTTCATTCAAAGCACTCACTACATGGCTCGGAAAGAGTCTTGCCAAATATTCTAGTCTCCACCTCAACATTTAATGCTTCTTTCTCTCTCTTTTCTTCTTGTTATTGTCGTTGTAAGGCATGGTGACCTTCAAACTTGTACATACATGATATTTTCTACTCATAAGAGGATAAACTCCTTAACATTCATATATATTGTGCTTTATTATCTGCAATGTTGCTGACTAGTGGTTCAAATGTCATTATTCGGTGAATATATCATAACCCTGAAATTGTCATTAATTATTATTTGAGTTAAGAAAGGAAAAGTTGCATTTTACAGTTCGAGGTGATCCTTCGCAGCACATATCCACATACCTGTGAACTTAAAGCCCAGAGTAGTTAGTTCTAAATCAATTCAAAATCATGGAAGTTAGCTTAAGAAATTAACATGTGTGTATATTCCTGACACTTAGCAAATCCTGGAGTAGGCTTGGCTAATTGGCATGCCATCCAATCTCCAGATAATCTATGATCCGTGACTGCAAGAGAAAAAAAAATAGATGATTTGTGAATGTAAAACGAATGGGCCAATAAAAAAAAGCCAAAATGTTTATGACCATAAAGTCCAGAAGTCGTGCCTCTCAATTTCGTGAAAGAAAACCAATGTTTATGGGCAAGATATTTTTCTTTTTGGTTTAAGATTTCAGTTTGATTTATCTCTATTTATTTTATAAATAAAACGATAATTTGTTTACGTTGACAAGAACAATATAATTATAGGCCATGCATTACCAATACTTACATTGATCAACACGTGCAAATGAAGGCCATTTATATCTTTAACCAAAATAAGCCCCCCAAAAAAATAGTGATATGAGAAAAGAAAAGAAGAAAAATGTAGGATTTTAAACAATCTGACTATACATTCAGTAACGGTCACATGGGGTTTGATACATCTCGAAACGTGACGACATTTATACCGAACTCCACTCTTGCTCCTACATATCCCGCGCCTTTCCTTCTCATGTTTAGCACTAGCAGTTCCAATTATCATCAGCACTTTGCCTTGTCCAACTCTTGCCAACACCAGTCACCAGCCATGGAGACTTGCAGAAAGTCCCCCTTGAAGCCATGGAAAAAAGGGCCAACCAGGGGCAAAGGTGGCCCCCAGAATGCTTCATGCGAGTACCGAGGCGTTCGACAAAGAACATGGGGCAAATGGGTTGCTGAGATAAGAGAGCCAAAGAAGAGAACCAGGCTGTGGCTTGGTTCTTTTGCCACAGCTGAAGAAGCTGCCATGGCTTATGATGAGGCTGCAAGGAGACTCTATGGCCCAGATGCTTACCTTAATCTTCCCCACCTTCAACCCAGCTCCAGTTCTCCTATCAAATCTCAAAAGTTCAAATGGTTGCCTTCCAAGAATTTCATTTCAATGTTTCCTTCTCGTGGATTACTCAATGTAAATGCCCAACCTAGTGTTCACGTAATACATCAGAGGCTACAACAACTAAAGCAGAATGGAATTCTGAGTCGAACCCCATCAGGTTCATCCTGTGATCCAAAGGCACAACTCCAAATTACAGGCAGCAAAAATCATGCAGAAAACCCTCCAACAGAAAAAGGTGCTAAAATATCATCAGAAATCGTAGGGGATCTTCAGGAGAAACCCCAGATTGACCTCCATGAGTTTCTTCAACAGCTGGGAATACTGAAAGAAGAAGGGCAGTCAGAAAGGACTGATAGCTCAGGAAGTTCTACGGACCCTGAAGCTCTATCAAGAGATTACAGTGATCAACTTGGAGTATTTTCTGACAAGACTGTAAACTGGGAGGCATTGATCGAGATGCATGGAATTGCAGAAAATCAGGGATCAGATGCCACCCAATTTCAAGCATATGACACAAATGAGGAGCTTTCTTTCTCTACTTCCATTTGGAACTTTTAAGAGCATCAGTGGGATTTTTGAGAACTACTTTCTAGCTTTGATGGAGTTGAAAACTAGTTAAAAGTCAGTAGTAACCAACCTAAACTATGTATCTGTCTTTTCTAGTTCTACTACCAATATTCTTGTTTGTCTTACGTTTGCAGAATTCCAAACTGTTGGCAGCGGCAATGTAAGAGGGAAAGTAGCTTAGTTAGAAGTATACTAGAGAGAGAAAAGAACTTATTGTCGCTGTTATGGTGGAAGAGAATGAAGAGAAGTTTATAAGGCTGCTAGTAGTAATCGAATATGACTTTTAGTATTCTATGTCCTAAATTCAAAGGTTAAAACCTTTTCCTGTTAGTGTTACCTTTTCCTTACTCATTTTTGACTAGAGAGGCTGCAGGGAAATAAGCCATTGAGGAGTTTGATATACATGACTTTTGGCATATCACGTCCAAGATTCATGAAAGGGATTAGTAATAAAACCTGTTTGGTAACAAAAAGGAGAACACATGAAGAATCAAGTAGCAGAATTGCATGGGAAAAAAATGTTTGGAAAAACAGAATGCTAGAATTCTGCCAAGAAGTCTTTTTCTCCCCTTAGGGTTGCTAATTAATTGCTAATGCTTCTTAAATATCAACAAACAACTGAATCAGACAGGAGATGAGGGAAGATCTTAGACTTCATAGCTTGTTTAATTGAGAAGTAGAAGGAGTGAAAATGTCTGATGGATAGAAAGATTAGCTTTGTTTGAGAGAATTATGAGAAATTAAAACGTGCAATTTATAGAAACAAGAAAGATGTCTCTAGAAGTAACACATCTTTATTTCTCCCATCTCCCCTAAAAAGTGAGATAATGGTTCTAAGTATTATACAATACAATTATTAATTGATACATAATCAGAATAGCAGAGACCAAAAAGTCTACTTCCATGCCATTCTGTGAGCAGTAAATACTAAATAAGAAGAAACAAATTAATTTTTTCTTTAAAAGGAACAAAAATGATTTTCTACAAACAATCAGCTTTTTTCGTTCCAAATATGAGCACATGAAGATTACAGGTACCATCACAGACCTTCTACCAACATCACGGAACAAAACAGACTGATCATGAGAAACAGAGCAACAACGGCAATCTTAATCTTGGGGTTTTGACCTATTCGTTCTGATATTCAGATGCACTCAGATACTCACCATGCTCTTCAAAATGCTCAATCAATCGCTTAAGGAATCCATCACTACTGACTGTCTCTGTGTCACAGACAAGACAGCATTGCCTTCTTGCTCGTGTCACTGCCACATTCATTCGCCGATGATCACTCAGAAAACCCACCTGAAATATGTATTGCAAGTCACTATTTTTATCTTCTATTCTATATATTATAACTTAAAAGCTTTTTCCATGTAAAGCCTATATGAACAGCAGACATGCTGGAAATACCTCTTTTTTTGAATTGGATCTAACCATTGATATAATAATGGCTTCCTTCTCCCTTCCCTGGAAGCCATCCACTGTTGAAATTTCAATATCCTTTAGGCGGTCCTCATTGTTTTTCAACATCTTCAGTAAAACAACCTGCAATACTAGTGCCATTAGTGAGGAAAAACACCTTTCATTATCATATTGTCATCATGAAAACACTGTCAAGCCCACAGCTGCACAAAGTTTAGCAAAGGTTCATAGAGAACAATGTCATACCTGTGCAGCATATGGAGTGATAATTCCAATATCAGACGGCAGCACTCCACTTTGCACAAGTCTCTTTGCATGGACAATGGCAACCTCAGCTTCTCCTTCATTTAGGGTGCTATCCTCTTCATCTTTCTTTTCTTCCATGTCACATCTGAATCTCATCAATACGAGTCAATAATTATGATCTGTTTGAATATCCCAGAACATATTTAAGGGCTTCGGTAAATTACCAGGAAACCAGATAATCTACACCTTCCCCTCATGACATATAATGACTTGTGTCTTGCCTTAGCTTCTTCATATTGAGAAGGTATTTTTATAAGTTTTTTACTAGAAAGATAATGCCAGTATTGTAATAACTGAATATAGATTTATTAAAAAATGACCAAATACTAGACAGTAAAAGTTGTTATGCTGGTATGTCAATTTTCAGTAAGAAGGGAATGCAGTGAATTTATTCCACATGTTCAAAGTCATCGTGCAATTCTGAGAAATGTAGTTTTCAATAAATAACAAAACACAAAATACCCAGCTATGTCTATGAGAAGAAGGGTTGGTTCGGTTGAAGAGGTCCTCTTCACATCCTCAAGATCAGAAAGCATATGTGCAGCAACACTTGGGTGAGCTTTGATCTGTTATAACACAGTGCCATACATGAAGAAGATATAATGATTAATGAATTGTTTATACACCATGTAAGCTAACTTCTCAGTTCAGGAATGATCAACTAGGTTACTTTGTGATCCAATATTAAGACAAGATTTGAGAATTGGGAGCACCTTGCTGTTGTAAAGCTCTTTAGATGACCAATCCATGATAAGTTCATGCATGCGGTACTGAACAGTTAGCATAGATGTGACTTCATCTCCATACATTTCTGCAAGTCGCTCAAAAAGGGTTCTTCCCAAGCCTTTCTTCTCAGCTTCAACACTTTGAATGGTTGGAGGAAGCTGAAGATGGTCCCCTGCAAGTATACATCTGGAACCCTAAAACAATGAACTCAGACTTTTAAGTTGTGGTCCTGTTTCAATACATATTCCATAACTTTCTTTGAATTGGTTATAATCAAACTGACATTAGCAATTTAACAATCACATATCTTAATACTCCCTCCAGCCCAGGTTGACTATTACAGTATAGTATTATCAGTCCCAACCGACTGCTATTTTGTATAAGTCAACACATTGAAATAGTCATTGCTCTCACTAAACCTCCAATACTGTTCAGTTTGATCTCTGATATCTTTAGCATCATGTTGCATCAAGTCCAGGACACTTTTAACATTAACAGTGGATAATGTTGGAAAACACTGTCACTCTTGGTCTTTTTTTATTCTTAAAAACAAAAAAAAGAAGTAAAGATCAGAATAGGATTGGTAGAACAGAATGCAATCTTTCTACCATAAAATCTCGGACAAGATTTGAGTATTCTCTATTTTCCCTCCCCCGACCCACCACACATTGCTGCCTAAAATTAACTATTAAGTGCCCAAACAGAAATAAAAAATGCCTTGACATGTGACAAATAATGACTAATAATCAGGAGAAGATATAAAGAAGTCTGAATGCAAGAGTGTTATAACCAACACAGAACATAAGTGCATATGAAATGTCCACATGTGAAGATTTGGGCACATGCCTTTCACCATTACCTTCAACAGAGGTAACCAGCATGCTATCTCTAGCGCTTGAGCAGCTTCATCAATAATCACCAAATCAAATGACGTGTTACCCAGATTCTTAGAAAATGCACCAATTAAAGTTGTCAATACAACATCTGCACTTTTAATTACGTCTGTCACAGCAAGCTGCTGCCTTTTACGCTCCTCTTTGGACAGAGCCCTAAGTTCCTTCTGGATGTCCCTCCTTGTGTTTCTGTCCTTGGTTTTCAGTAACTTTCCATTTAATGCCTGAATAAAAAGTATGCTGTGAAAAAGAATATTACATAAACTCATCCAATTATACAACTCTGAAGTGAATGCAAGCATTACAGTGATACCTTCCAAGAAACTAACAATCTTTGGAACATCAACCATCTTTTTTTTCTTTTAATTTGTGGTCAGAAAAAACTCCTAAGTACAGATATTTTTGGTTTTTTCTATGTGATTGACACACATCCCACAGTTCACAAAAACTATACTGTTTGATCAAAATTCAGTTCTGCTCTAATTCCCTACCTTCATTTCCTTCCGAATATCATTGGCAAGACCACTATTGTCTCCTCGTATCACCTAAGATCAGAGAAACCCGATACGTAACAGTGGCACTTAATCAGCAAAGCAAGTTGTGACAGAGTAAATAATATAGATTCACAATACATAGAATAGTACTATGTCTGAAGGTTAAATGCGAGAGGAAGATTAGTTATTAGAAAACTATAAGAACCAGAAAAGAAAAGTATAGTAAGAGAGATTGAATGAGAGAGAGAGTGAGTGAGAGAGATTGACATCAGGGGTGTTAAAAACAATGACTTTTACACTAGCACTTATGTATGCAAAGTGAAATAAGAAGGGATGCCTGACAGTTCTTTTATCTTCTTTGACAGGCATCTCGCTCAAAGAAAGCATGCATTCATATGAGTTTACATAGAAAATGTAAATTAAAATTGATACACATTTTGGATATTTTAGTGATTGGATGTTATGATAGAGTATTAGTAAAAAGTTTGGGGAAAAAATATCATGAAGAAAGTCATTCAAATTATAGCTTGTGAGGTAGTGATCATTATGTACCTGAGCATCCAGTGCACAGTCCAGTACTTGAGGCAATAAACGTGCAGGATGACCCAGTCTCACCAGCTTAATTCTAATGAAAGATTTGGACATCAGGAATAAGCAGTTATAATTGACTTAATAGACTTGATGAAACCAAATAAACAGTAGATAACACGTCCCAAAAAAAGGGAAAACAACAAAGAAAAATAAGAACACAAGCATGAAAAAAAGGTTTTCTGAATGTAAATTTTACAACACATATTTTCTTCCTCAGGGGAGGAGAAAGAGGAAAAAGTACATACTTTCTAATAATGCTGATTCTGATAGATTAACTTTCCACGTGGATATGTAGTTAAATTTATTCATGTCAATTCATTTATATGGTAAATAATTTTGTCAGCATATGCAAGTCAAGCTATTATTACAAGTGTCCAATCAGAGTACATAGCATGTTAAAACTATCACAAGTATTAAAGCACCAAACAGACGATAAAATAATCATACCTGTGTGTAGCCAGTCGCTCAACAATGTTGTCAACAGCAATATTTGAGGCTGCACAAGCAAGTATCTTTGATCCACGCTTCACTTCTTGTAATATGATTTCTACTACTGTGGTAGTTTTTCCTGTTCCAGGAGGTCCATGCAGCAAAAATACATTCTTCGATGACAGGGCCTTTGAAACTGCGTCTCTCTTTAAAAGTGAAAACATAATTACATGACTTTGTGATCACAAGGTAGACATGAAAGCAAAACTGATGATGTGTTGACGTGGAAACAACACTGACATGATAAAAGGCACAATACTGCAGTACTTAATAAGATTACATGGACAAATTGAAAATAGATTCTTAAGAGTAGGAAACTCTTTGAAAGAAAGCAAATAATATGGAAATACAAGAAAGTTAAGCATATACACCTGAGAGTGATCAAGGTTGGGGTTAAAGGAAGTGAAAGAGACATCCTTCTTGGACACTGTTGGTGGCCTCTCTCCAAACAAGATAGGAATGAGATCAGCAGCAGGACCCTTGTGCACTCCCTTACTCAATTGCACTAACGCATCCTTCATCCTACGATATGTCACCTGCTTGGTCGATAAATATATGCGGCACATAAAAATTTAGGAGCCAGAAAATGATTGATTAAGTAAACAATAATGTAGAGCAGAAGTTTTATATAAGTATCCTATACTCCCCGTTATCCAATTGTATTCTAAAAAATCCAAAATTTACAGTATATTTATGTCAACAAGCACATGATGAGACAGATGGATTCATTTAAGAAGGCTCAAGTATTACACTATTAATCACTACTATTTTCTGATAGACATAAATAATTCCAAATGAAATTTTAGAAGGTATAATCAAAAAATGAACCTTAGTCAAATGTTTGAATTATAACCTAATTGCACAATAATTTCTATACAATAAGGGGACACAGTAAGGGAAAAAAGCATCCTGGCATATACCACTATACCTCATTTGCCACTTTCTCTAGCCTCAGGGGACTATTTAACCCATCTTCCGGTATATCATCAAAAGCAACAGTTATTGACGAATCCTGATTAGTAAACAAAAAAAAAAAACAATACTTCTAAGTAATGTCCAAGGTGGGATACTATGTAGTTAACAACACAAGAAACAACTTTTTTTTTTTTTAACAAATCTGAATCACTCGGAGTTACCTTTAACCGGTAAACAACACCTTGTCCTAGAGCAGGGGAGCCTATATCAGCCTTGTTGAGTTTTAAAACAACAACATCATGAGTACTAAACTGCAAAAGAGAAGGTACCATTAGTTCCTCAGAGGACTAGAATAAGGATCGAATCAATAAATGGAGTGAAAGAAAGCTGTCCCTCCCATCAGTCCCATATGATGTTTTTAGTGGAAACTTTTCACAGTCATGCCAGTCTCAGAATACTTGATGCATGTTTCTATACTAGGAATAACAAAAGGTGGAACAAATATACAAGGGTGTTCAGGAATAAATAATAGTTGAATTAATTTATTAAAAAAAGAAAGAAAGAGAGAGCACACAACAAGAGCAGGTTCATATAAGACTACTAAAAAGCACCAGTTCTTCGATTGTGTCAACCAGGATAAACAGTTGAGGTTTAACAGATGACAATGGGTAACAAACAATAAAGGCAATGACAAGGAATGAGTCATTTATCCATTACCTTGTGTGCCGGAAGAACATCTCCTTTGGTAGATTGAAACTCGATTAGAGATTTGCCCATAAGGCCTGTCTATTATCAGAATAAATAGGAGACAACATTAAAAAGAATACGACATGAATTAATGCTCCACTAGATACTAGATAATAGAGGAAGATACTAGATAATAGAGGAAAAGAAGACATTCAATCGCTAGAGTCAGCCAAAAATAACATTGATGAGCTGAAAAACGAGTAACCTGGACATCTACACACTTCAAATTGACGATGGTGGAGCCCCTCTTTTGAGCAGTATCCAAATTTCTCGACGCGCCTGAGGTAATAGAGGCTGATATTTCAGCTTCCTGAACCAATAACAAAACGGGGAAAAGAAAAAAGTACAAAAAAAGGGAAGAACATCATTCACCCATACTGAACTGATTCCATAAAACAGTCATTAAAAAGTTATATTTTTTTCGTTCTAATCCATATTATCCGTTGATCATCTGCAATTAGATGGCATAAAATTGGGCGCCTTTTCCTAGATAAATAGAGTCCTTTTCTGATGGATAATCCTGAGACAAGTTCTCAGAAAATTCAAAACTTCAAAATTACAGCGTTTGAGCAGTCTAAGCTGATTAATGGATGAAATGAAAAAGAAATCCCTGTGGCATTTCAAGTAAGTTTAGATGTTTTACTGAGAGTTAGTAAGAGTGCAAAGAGAGGGTCAAATGCAACACTCAAAGTAAGCACCTTTTCCAAATCAAGAAGAGGGCTCGTAATTGAGATGAATTGTTCCAAAGAGAGACCCGATGCGCTCTTTTTACTCTTCCCGCCCTCCATCTCGCTACTGCTCTGCTCAGCTCAATTACAGAGTAGAAACCTCTGTGAACGTTAGCGGAATGCGCTAACACTAGCGAACGAAAACATACAGTATAGAGTCCAACCTAACAACTAGCAGAACATAGTTTTTTTGTTTAACCTTCATTTTATATTTATTTAAATATTTGTAACAATATTATTAATAAAAAAATATAAGCCCACTCTATTTTTAATTTTTTATAACTAAATTTTGTTTTTTGTTATTATAGATTATTTTTTTAGTCATTATGTTTTTAATGATCTTTTTATATTATTAGATAGAATTAGATTTTTTAGTAATAATACTTTTTTTATTAACAAATATAAGAGAATAGAATTTAAACAATCAACTTCAACTTTTTTTAAAAGATTTTAAAATTAGTTGTATTGTGTATCTTTATACTTTTTAATTTTTCTAATATTAGTTATGTTAATTATGTGATATTTTTTTAATTAAAATTTGCTTTGTTTAAAAAAAATTGGACAAATTTTTTTTTTTTGAATAATTTTGTGTTTGTTATTATATATTAGTCATACGATGCTAGGGACTTGAGAGACAAAGCTGCTTTGCAGTCTACAGTTTTGACAACTAAAAGATACTGAATGATCACAGATATCGACTTTTTTTTTCCCCCTTTGTTAATGCACAGATATAAGATTCTTGCAAAATTGATCTTTTTTCCCCCTTATGGATTCATGATTGATGCTTGGAATATATTGTATTATCATTCAAAGGATGAAATTCACACTTCATATATTATATATGGTTGATTTATATAATTTATGATTCCATGATCACCAATAATTCATCTCACGTCTACTTCTCGAGTCCCTCCCGCAGCGGCCCGCGCATCGCTCAGGAATAGTATTAGTAATTTTAAAAGAAGAACCCCTATGCATTACATGCTGCCATGTGGCAATCCAGCTATTATAAGAATGCACCACATGCTGCCATGTGACAATGTAGCCATTATTGTGAGCCATTAATATTCACATTCATTGCTCCTAAATTAATAACCGAAATTTACATAAAAAAATAATCACAATTAGGAAATTGTTAATTTTTGGTATTTAACAATTAATCATAAATGCTGATTTGTCAATTGAATTTCTATATAATATTAAAAATAGAGTACACACTGTAGAGCTGACAAATGTCTCTATTAAGGTGAAGACAAGTGACATGCTGTGTGAATTTCTTTCATTCAAAGGTATTTAAAAAATCAACTAATATGAAGCATGTATGATTTTGGTTTGGGAAAATTGACAAATACTCTGCATAATTTTTGTCAATTAATAATTATTTAATTTCTTATTTGAATTCAAAATTGGGGTTACACTTCATTGGCTTTATATCCCTATATAAATAGCACCCTCATGTGAGTTGTTTCACCATGGTCTGACTGATTACTGCAAAGATATACGGCAGCTTCAAGTCACACCCAGGTTTGTACTATCCAACTTTTTTTTATTTTATTTGCTAATTCTTCCTCTCCCTCTTCATATGCTGCAATGTAATTTTTGTTTTGTTTTATAATCCTTTACACTTGCTTAATCTCCATAATAGAATAGTTTTGTTATTCATCAAATTATAATTTTTTCCCTTAATACTGGCTATTTGGCTTTGTGCCTATCACCCTATGATTTTCCCTTTTAAGTGTTTTATATTGTTTGTTGGATCTTCGAACTCTACCATGCTATTTTCTTTGCTAGATTATAATTTAATATCTTTCAGATTCAATCATTCGTTGTGTCTCCTTACTTTATGAACAACTGATATTGTTAAAATGCATGTGCCATGACTTGATCTTTTATATGAAAAAATGCATGATAAAACTCCATGACTAGAATAGTGATTTCACTTTCTAAGCTTTTTAATATAATATAGTAGTAATTATACTACATATACATGGACTTAGAAATGGATGTGCCATGACTTTAAATTTTTATTAATATTGATTTCACAAAAGTTCTTACTTTGACATGTCTCTCTGTTATTTATTTCTAGGCAGACCCTCCTAAAATCCATATGGTTAACAAGACAGAAATTGAAGGTAAATTTTCTCTCTTTTTTCTAGCTAGATATGTTGGGTACATCTATCTTTTTCAGTTCTTACAAATTATGGATAATGAAGATGTAAGTTTCATCTTTAATTTTAATTGAGGTATTTTTTTAGCATAGATTGAAAAGAGGGGTATTGGTGGAAGATTTGCATTCTTTCTTTATGAGAAGCTGTCATTCTTATAATGCATGTGCCATCACTTGATCTATTATATGAAAGCATGCCTGAAAAAACTCCATGACTAGAATAGTGATTTCACTTTCTGAGCTTTTTGATATAATATAGTAGTAATTATACTACATATATATGGAATTAGAAATGCATGTGCCATGATTTTAATTTTTTATTAGTATTGATATTACGAAAGTTCTTACTTTGACATGCCTATGCTATTTTGTTATTCATTTTGAGGCAGACACTCCTAAAATCTTTATGGTTACCAAGACAGAAATTGAAGGTTAGTTTTCTCTATTTTTTCGAGCTAGATTTCATGGGTACATTTAATTGTCTCAGTTCTAGCATGTTTTGGATAATACAGATGTAAATTTGAGTGATACTTACAATGAAGGTGTTTTTTTAGCATAGATTAAAAAAATGCAGATGGGTGGAAGGTAAAAGGAAAATGTGTTATTATGTGTTTTCTGATTTTTGTGCTATATTTCAGGTGTGGTATTATGTGTAATCTGATTTTAGTTTCTTATAGATCAAAGGAAAATGTGTTATTGGTACCTAATCGTTTTTGTTTATATTTTTATTTTCCTGCAATGATAATTTGTACAGTCCCTGGAGATCTTTGTCTTCCCTCTACTAATTATGATGGAATAGAGTATACAATGTGGAGCTGACAAGTGTCGCTATTAAGGTGACGACAAGTGACATGCTATGGGAATTTCCTCCTATCAAAAGTATTTAAAAAATAAATTATAATGTCAACTATATGTGTCTAAAAAATTAATATTAAGAAAAAAAAATTGAATACTAATGTCTTTAAATAACTTCCTTATTTATTACATGAGAAGAAATTAAAACCAAAAAACGTCAGATTCCAAAATAGGTGCATGTAATTGATTGCTTGATTTGCAATAAGGAGTAGTAACCAAAATTATAAAGGTGGACTCTGAAAATCCTTCTTATAATTTCAATCACAATTAATTATGAATTTGAATTTTAAATTTGATATTTAGGGTTTGTATGTGTTGCCTCCTTTGCTCAATAAATATAACCTGCTCTTTGGTCAGCTCTCTCTCTCTCAACGCTTCTTCTCCCTCTCCTATGTGCTGCTGCAGCACTGTTACTCTTTCAAAGCTACCAAAGAAGCTTTCACTCGCGTAATATTCTTTCTCTGTTATTGAGTACTGGTCTAATTACATCTTTATTTAATTTGATTGTGTTATAGGGAAACCAATGGCTCCAAATTCATTTTGCTTAATGAATCAAAAAAACATATGGTCATGGATGATCAAGGTATGAGTTATTCACTTTGTGTTGTTCACTGTAGGAAAAAAAAAATAGGACATCTCTTCCCATGACTCTCTAAATTTCTTAATTTGCTTGTGCTTCTCTTTTTGCTTTTCCTCACAAACGTAAGTGGTTGATTTGAATCATCTATGCATCTCTTTGTGCTTTTCTTTACTCATTCATTTTTTGATGTTGGCTTGCAATGACTTTGAAGTTGATCAACCTTAAAAAGATTAATAAGGATGTGTAGGGGTGAAATATTTAGATGAAACGTCTATCTCTTTTTCATCTGTCTTCTTTCCTTGAGTTCACCTCAAATTTGAAATTTCTATGAGTTCTCTATCATTTGTTTTTCCTTTGCACTTGATGTAGGAAGCATAAAAGATAACCTACTTGCCAATCAAAAATACAAGTTTTCTTTTTTTGTTTGTTTGTTCAGTAATAGTTATTTTTTCAGTTTTGGGGCTAATTTTTGTTTTTTAAATCTGATGTTAATTTTCACCAATATAGTGTTGGTATTTCAGACATTAGACACCTTCTGCAGCTTGATATGCTAAGCAAGTGCGGATTTTATTCTTACACTGTAAGTAGAAGTTTGCTCCTCTAATTGGTGTTGAGGGAGAACTTGATTTACCTTGCACTGTTCATGTATGTTTTCGGTTTAAAATAAAATTATGAATAAGATTATAGCATGAGGTGGTAAGAAATATATATGACGTCGATGTGGAAAGGATATAATGGTTGCTGATTGATATTTTTCCCAGTAGTTATCTAGCAAGGATTGACTTAGTGTTTTGAATTTGTTTTTGAACTGAAATTCCTACTTCTATCTGATTTTTCTTTCCTTGATTACAATGAAGTCAGTTGTCTGAAAAGTATGTCTACCCTAACCATGGAGCAGCAGGTCATGTCTTGACTACCTCAGATGAAAACCAATCCTTTTTATTTGCTCATATGCTTCATTGAAGAGAACACTTTCCAAATTGGAATTTTGTGGATCAATTGCTGTTGACAATGCTTCTTTAAATGTTTAATGGGATTATATTTGATTACTTTTTCAACCATTAAAATGATGATACATTCCCATTGTCAAAGTTGAGATGGACTAAGGTTTCTATTCCCTATTTCTCTGCGCTTACATGCACTTTCAATATCATTCAAGTGTAGATAATCATGTAGTTTAATAAGTCATTTGGTCAATATCATGATCATCGTTTCTTCATTTTCATTAGTATACTATCAATAGTTTCTTAGTGGTGATGCAATAAGAGTATAAGACTTATGTGTAACTACCATTCTGCTTTTGGGCACAATACTATGTGGAGCTGATATCAAGTAATCATGTTTTATTTTGTTTGTTGAATGATTCTATTTAATTTTTCTTTTGTGCTTTCTATAATTAGCTTTTGCATTCTCTCTCTTGTGCTTTCTGTAATATTTAAATAGCATATTAGCTAGAGATTTTTCTTAGGTTGAGCATCACGTTGTGTAGCCTCCTTTATCAATGCATATTTTTTTTTGGTTTACACTCAAGTTATCCCCACACCTTTTGGATATAAGACTAATCCCTGTTCGGGACATGAGCAATAACCGGTAAATCTCTCCCAACAAGTGTGACTCCAAGGATTCGAACTCATAACTTTTGGCCTAGAACGCCCAGGACCTTTATCAATGCATATGAGCTAGAGATTTTGGTAAGTGTTTTTTGAAATATCATTGGTACAATCTCTGTTTTCTGGCTTATATGGATATTGTATATTTTTATGTGTTTTTTCTACCTTCTACTATGTTTGTTGTAATCATGCTTTCAAGTTCCTGTTAACAATGAATGCTGATTGGTGTCTATATGGAGGTATATTGCAATTTCAAAAGGATACTTTTGTTAACAATTTCTCCATATGATTCCAATCCGATCAAGTGAAAGATTAATAAGGATGTGCAAGGGTGAAAGATTCAGGTGAAATGTCTATCTCTTTTTCATCTGTCTTCTCTCCTTGAGTTCACCTCAAATTTAAAATTTCTATGAGTTCTCTCCTTGAGTGATGTTTTCCATCCTTATTTGAGATAATTGTGAAAGAAGCACAGATTTCTATCTCTTACTTTTCTCGACACTCCAATTTCTTAGAAGTATGTGGAATTATTTGGACTTTGGATTTTGCATACAAGCCTTTTGTGGATATGCATGTATAAAATTACGATGGACATAGCTATTAGGAACATAAGAATGAGAAGAGTGATGGTCTCTTCCTTTTTATGATGTATCATTTCCTTCTTTTGATTTTGTTACGGGGATTTTCCCCAAATATTTACTATTATCAATGTATGTCTCCTTTTCTTTTTTTATTTTTGGTACTTTTGCTACAACTATAAATTTGATGGTTTTTTGGATTAGATAACTTTATATAATATCAATTTTTTGTTAGAAAATTGTTAGATCAAAGATATCTCCCGATTTCAAATAAAAAGAAAAAACAAACATAGCACTGGCCAAATCAAAAGAAGTAATATGGTTAACTGCTGCACCTCCATATAGACATTTTTTTTTTATGATTAACTGCATATATCCTCAGATCAAAAGAAGTATTCTTATTAACTGCTGGTCAAATGGTATGCTATTCCAAAGAAGCATATTTTTATGCTACTTATACAACTTTCTGAAGGTGCCCAATGTTGACAAGGTGTCACACATTGAAATACCCATACATTTACAATTTGAATGGAATTAGATAATTTTAGAATTCAAATTTCAATAAATTTGAAATTATAACAAAAGTTAAACAATACTTTTTGGTCTTATTAATGATGCCATTGGGGCTTATCTTGCAGAATTTGTTTGTAATGTAGAGTTATGGGGAATATCTCAAAGTGGCAAAGTCTATGTGCTTTTAAGCTAATCCAAAAAAATTACCCCTATTGCCTCTTTGCTTTGCGCTGGAACATTATGAACATCATGCATGAGTTGGAATGTTGCTTTAAGGCACACTTACAAATAGACTAATATGTGTAGCTCATGTTAGGTGGTGCTCTTAGTTTTGTTGCTTAAAAGCCCCGTTCCTAATAATAATAAAAAATGGCTTTCTTATTCTTGCAATACATTTTGAAGCTCAAAAAATAGACTTAATATTAACATCGTGTCATAAATAATAAACTTAAAGGATTATCTTCATAATAAGAGCTAATGTAAAAAAAATAAAAATCACTTGAATCATGTAAAAGCTTAACAACCTAATAGGAAATTAAATCCCTTGACTCATGTAAAATGTTGGTCATTCATTGGTTTTTTTTTCTTATTGAAGGTAACATTTTCTATGAAGGGATATAATTTTGTAGTTGAAATCTCAAGTGTCAAATGGCCCAACCATTTATTCTATTCAAAACCGAGGATTTATTGTTGAAACTATGGATCAAATATGCATGTGAATCTCAGGGTTTCAATAAACTATAGTTTTTTGGATTATTATTAATGTATGCTAACCATGGTTTCAATAAACTGTATAATTTAATGTATGATTTTTTTTTTTTTTCAGATCAAGATGGTCCATTGTAAAATCACTGGAAGAATTTGAGCTTTTTTTTTTTTTAACCTAATATTTTGGTTTTTATATTCTCTTTGACACTACTCTGTACGGTATATGTGATCTGGCCTGCAATGTTATGAGAAATATCTATTTATTATGACATAATTCTGTATACATGTACTCTCTCTTAAATTTGAGCTTTTTCTATATAATTCTTCATAACTGTAGGCGACCAAGAAGGAGAAGAAAACATGAATCACACACAAATTTCAGCTTAAATCTATACAAAATAGTAATAATAATTAGATGACAAGGTACTCTAATTAGGTTACAATTTCTCTATCGTATTTAAATATAAATAGGTTGGAATGAGTAGGGGTTGAGTATGATAATTGAGACAAAAAGGGAAAAGGAACGAAAATCAAAATTATAACTAGGTCTAGGTATAGTTTTTAGGGGAAAAAAATTAAATAACCTATAATACTAGGAAAAAGATTGGGGTTAGACCACAGGTACAAGTTTCTTAAAGTTTTAATAGGACTATAATTTGGGTAACTAATAAGATATCCTATGACACTTGGAAAAAGGGTGTGATTACACCATGTGGACAAGTTTCCAAAATTCTTATAGGACTATAATTTGGATAATCACTAAAGTAACCCCAACGGATAATCCAATAGAATTTCCTATTCTATGTCTTCCCCCACCGCGGGCCGTACTGCTCGGCCGCGCATCGCGCGGGGCCCAGTACTAGTATTACATAATAAAACAAAGGTTCCAACTCCTGATTTAGCTTTGCAGTCTAAAGTTTTGACAAATAAAAGATGCTGAGTAATCACAGATATAAGCATTCTTGCAAAATTTATCTTTTTTATGTTACATAATAACATAGAGGTTCGAACTCCTGATTCATAGGTATATAAGATGATTATTCTCATTCTCATCAAAAGCCTAAGTATACAAGTGTCCAACATGACCTGTTCTTGTGCATAGGCGCTCCAAGCATTTTCTAGGACAATTTTGAACAAACTCGGCACGTAATGACTTATCGACAGCACAAACTTAGCCAACACACAAATCATGTCAACGAAACATTATAAATCATGATGTAACAGTAATGATTGAAACAAGTGGAGGGAATGCCCATTTTAAAGGTTCGATACCAAAATCAAATGGGTTATTTCTAATACACGGATAATAGCAAAAAGAAAGCTATATCTTCTGATAGAAGTATTGTTCCAAAATTGAAGGAAAAGATCCTAGATCAAATTTCTCTGAAAAATCTAACATACTATTGCTGATGCTGGATGGATAACATAACCAATACATCAAGCAGGTAATCTCACTACACATTCGATTTCATCCAAAATCTCCCAAACTTAGAGGGAATAAATATTTGTACCACTGAAGCTTTCAACTTGTCTATAGGAGCATGGAAGTCATCTGTGAAATCTAAGAAGAATTATTATCTTATTTGAATATGAGGGCATCACGTCTGGGCCCGACACCAATGTAGTGGATAGGCACCCCAATAAGTTCTTCTATGCTTTCCACGTACTCGCGTGCAGCTTTTGGAAGGTCAGAATAGTTTCTGATGGAAGAAATATCAGTCTTCCACCCAGGAAGTACTTCATATTCCACCTAAAACACACAAAAACAAAAAATAAGCCAAAAACACACACACGGATCCTCAAGCATCAAAGGCCATTTATTTAGTAATAAAAATAAATAAAAGTGGCAGTAACTAGAAGCTGTGGAAAATTGTGCTATTTGTTATCAGTAACTGATCACGGATTAGAAACTCCTACAATAGAATAGAAAGCCTACCTTCAATTGCTCAAGAAGACGGAGATCTGAAGGGAATGATTTGATTGGTGTACCATCAACATGTTTATACGAGACACCCAATTGAATTTCATCAAGATCGGACAAAACATCCAGCTTAGTGAGATTCAATGACGAAAGACCATTGATCTGACAGCAGTATCTTAATGCAACTATATCAAGCCAACCACATCGTCGAGGACGGCCAGTAGTTGTGCCAAACTCTTGCCCAGCAAATCTAAGAAGATCACCCCTTTCACCCAAAATTTCTGTCGGAAAAGGACCAGAACCAACCCTTGTAGTGTATGCTTTAACCTGCAACCAAAATACAATTAAGAAACTACTCTGCCCATATTAAGTATGCTAAACTTGTCAATGTTAAATTTGATGAGTACTATTTGGTCTCATCTCCTTAAGTGACTTCTTAAACTAGATTCTGAATGAGAACAAGACAGTTTCTCTGCTAAAAGTGCCTTTAGAAGCAGGGCACAAAGACTGATAAGTAAAATATGCTTCTTATTAAGTAATAGAATTCACGTAAAATAAGCAATGATCATTGGAAACTCCAATGAAAAAAACAAAAAAGAAAAGGTAAATATCCATGTACCACTCCAATTAGATCACCGACAACTCTTGGAGCGATACCAAGTCCAGTGCAAATCCCACCTGCTGATGGACTAGATGAAGTCACAAAGGGATACGTTCCAAAATCAATGTCCAGCATCGTTGCTTGGCCTCCTTCAACCAAAATCTTCTTCTTTTCAGTTATGGCTTCATTTATTACATGTACAGTATCAACAATAAAGGGTTCCAATCTCTCAGCATATCTCTTGTATTTTTCCACTTCTTCCCTGAGCATGTCTGGACCATAGTTAAAATCTTTGAATCTTGATGCCGCATCTGATAACAAAAGATCAAGCTTCTGAGGAAAAGTATCCATGTGCCTCAAATCACTAACTCTGATGCCATTACGGATAACCTTGCTGGAATAGCAAGGTCCAATTCCTCTCTTGGTAGTGCCGATAAAAGATTTGGCAAGCTCAGCTTCTCTTAGCCCATCCACTACTTGGTGGAAATCAAACAACAAATGAGCCCGATCAGATATCAATATCCTTCCCTTGCAAGAGACCCCATTAGATTCTAGCCCATCAATTTCTTTAAAGAGCCCTGGCAGATGCACAACAACCCCATTTCCAATGACACACAGAGTATCCTCGTTGAGGATACCTGAAGGAACAAGATGAAGCGCAAACTTTTTTCCTTCGGCATTATAAATGGTATGTCCAGCATTAGCTCCACCCTGATACCATATGATAATTACAAATCATCAGGGCAAAACAATTTGCAATTTCCTAGAAAAGAAAAAACAATAAGAGGGGAAGAAAAAAAAAGCGTCTAACAGGAGCTAGTAAGAGACCAAAAATCATTCACCTAACACATACTAAGCAAGTCCATCAGTCAAAATGCTCATTGGCCTACAAATTTACAGCATCTCAGTAATCCCTAAAACTTAGATTGAAGACACTGACTTCCTGCTAGCATCTGGGAATTGTGCAGAAGTCAGTTCAATTACACTCTCGAAAAAGTAACCAGAATATGAAACCGATAGGCATCTCTTTAAACAAACCAATGTCACAATAAAATTGTTCATTAACCAAGCACTAAGCAGGAAACTTCAGCAAATCCTACATTGTGTTAGTAAACCCATAAGAGTACATCATCTATTCTATTCGTTTCTCAAACACCCACAATTTCCCGCAAACAAAAAGAGATAAAGCAAGTAACTTTATATACCAACCCCAGTAGTTCAAAAAAAGAAAGAAAAAAATTACCTGGCAACGGGCAACGATGTCGAAGTGCTGGGCTAAGACGTCCACCAGCTTACCTTTGCCCTCATCACCCCATTGGCAACCCAAAACACCCGATACCTGACTCAGCGACCCGATACGACTTAACCCGTCTAAGTTGGACGAATTAGCCAAGCTCAGCTTCGAAGGAGAGGACACAACGGGCTTCGCAGAGCATATGAGGAAGCTCCGGCGGGGAAGATGTCTATGGTGGAATTTAAATGGGCTTCGAGGGGAGGAGAAAGTGCTGGAATCGAGCGTGAGGGATGATAGACTCATTTTGGTGTGCGGAGGCAGAGGAAGAGGGAAATTTTGGAAAAGCAGAGAAACACTGAGGTTTGGATTCCAAACAAACCGTAAGGACCTATGTTGCACCGAAACAGCAATTACCTTGCCGTACCCGTTTCCGGTGCGTTTCCAAAAAGCAGTACGCGTACCAGTGCCGGAAACGCTCGAGAGAGGGTGAGCCGGAGAATGGCAGACGGGGTCGGGGTGAGAGGAGGAGGGCGAGAGAGGGAAGGTGAGAGGCTACGATTTTCGGGTATGAACTCAAAAAGAATTTCACTTGTTGCCAAATCTACTGCTGTTGATGCCACAGCTGACAACCCTTTCTCATCTGCTTTTAAATCCTTGGGTTTTCGAATGTCGGCAAATGGAAGGTTCGAAGACACTTTTTCAGTAAGAGAATCTCTCTCGCCCTTATTTGACTTGCTTGCTTTACCGATCTATTGCTAAAGAGGAGATGGGTAGCCTTTTTTTGAATATCCAATACCCCGGGTTCTATTAATTACGAATCCAAAATCGATCAATGAAGGGGAAGCTATCGATCAATGAAGGGGAAGCTAGGAGGAGGGCGAAAGAGAGGAGGGCGAGAGGGAAGACGCGGGCGAGATTCTGGATTTGTCTTCTTTTTACTTTTTTTATGTTATATTATTTTCATTAAATAAATTAGACTAATTTAATTTTTAAAATCTATTTACATCCACTAAATAAAAAATAAATTGATGAGTTGATTTATTTATTAAATATTTATTTTTTTATAATTAAATTATATATATATATGGCATAATCTCGTACTCTTATTTTTTTTAAAATATTGTACCAATATTTCTTACCCGTATTACATAGGTGTGGACTATAATTTTTAAAATTATCAAATTATTTTTAAAAGAAAAAAATAAAAGTATGTATCAAAATTAATTCTCAAACAAAATAAAGGATGACAATTAATTATGTATGTTGTGAGATTCGGAAGGAAAATGTTAGAAATGAATATGAGAGTGGTTACGTTCATATGTCAGAAATAAATAGTTTAAATAATTATGTATTAAGCCTTTAAAATTTTGAGAAGATTGTTAAAACTCAAAATCAAATTTTAATATATTTACTTTGGTATTATAAGTATTTAGCTTTTTAAATGATTATGAACTCGGTCTCTTTTTGAGAAATTTTGTTTTCTTAAAAAAAATTACAACAAACGTTATCTTTTTTTTTTTTTTTTTGAAAAGGGGTGCAAACAAACATCATATTTATATAACTTACAATGTGTGAGAAATTTCTTTCTTAAAATATATTTTTAAATTTAAATGACAGATAATTAATATTTTCTACACATTAAATTATCTTTTACTGATTTAATAGATAAGGGAGAAAAGAAGTCTTGGATAAAACTAATGCTATATATTTAGCCAAAAAAATAAATTGTTTGAATTTTACTAGAATTTAAATTTAGTTGTTGGATAAAGTAAAACCACATATGATACTAATTAGTATGTAACCAAAAACCAATGAAGCAGAGTTAGTCTTTGGTTGGATTTTTAAGTCCTTTGAAAGGATCTCATATAACAAAAACTTGAGAAAATTATTTTTTAGTTTTTAAAATTTAAGGAAAAGATCATTTGGTTCCAAATAAAATTGTTTTTCAATTTGATTCCTTCTATATAATGTAAAATGTCCAAAATACTTTTATTGATATGTAATTATTTTATTAACATATATAATTATCTTTTAATATTATGTAATTATTCTGCTCATATATATAATTATTCATAGAGAATTTGACGCAAGCAAACTCTCCAGCAAAGTGAGGGTGATGAATTATTTTTAACTGTTTACTAATCTTTTGTAAGGATAGAATATACGCAGATGTATGCCAGGGCCTCTTCAGGTTTGGCAAGTTACTGCTCTTGGCATCTGGAAGTAAAGAGGTAATGAATATAAGTATATAACAATCTGGAGGTAAAGAGGTAATGAATATAAGTATATAACAACCATTTTGTTTAAGGTACAGAACAGAAGTACAGCAAACTTGAGACATAAATCAAAGATTAATATTGTCTTTTTATTTATTTATTTTTGCAGATATCAGAAAAAAAAAAAAAATGAGCGAATAAAAGAAAGCTGTGATTTCCTTTTGTTTTTTGGTTTCTTCCAACAAAAATTTATCTTTTGTAATTGCAAAAATTTCCTAGGTACAACCGTCCAGGAAGACAAAAGCCTTGTGAATCAAGAATTGCAAATCCAGTTTACAAGCACACATTTATGCGAGAGAGGAAAAAGAATGGTATTTATCCAGCTTGATTGAAACATTCACTGCACTTGAGATTGTAATATTTGTAGAAACGACCTTCATCTACTTGTACGCATGCCAAGAAAAACTTTGAATCACAACTTGTGAGATGAAGCAGAAAGGCTAACCATTTCCCTTTTTCCTGAGGAAGGCCCTTGGCTGTGTAGTCTTACAAATTACATTCAGATCAATCAAGCTCCTCACTTGGTGCTCACCAGACACTGATGAGGTAATCCAAACTCCTTGTTAAGGTGAACTTGTTTCCTCCAAGGGTCATTGTGTAACTTATAATGCAACACCTTATTTGACACAAAAATTAGAGGTCAACAGGTAAAATACTGAATTACAAATGTACATTAGTTTTCAAGAGTATATAAGGTTTGAGTTTCATGAAATCTAGTTGCAAACAACAACCTAGTGGAAATGTATAATATATTATAAAATGCTTTATGGCAAAGGAAGATAAATACCTGTATCAAAGTGGTGAAGACATCATCTTCCATCAATTTTAAGAATTGAATTGCCCAATCATTAACATGTCCAAAAGCATCTTTTTGCCTCTCAGCCTCGAGCATAATAGAATCGCGATACAAGAATCTTTGCCAGATTTTCTGGACATTGGCCAGCTTGAATTTGATTTCCGTATCATTGAACCCCTGAAGGATGCAGGAGACAAGACAAGCAACCACTCAGTCTTGTCTAGAATGTCAACTTCATGTCAAGTTTCTTGATTCCAATTGTATTATGGATAATACCCTAAATTACATTATGGAGAAAAGGAGAAAAAAAAAANAGAAAAGGAAAAAAAAAAAAAAGCGAAGTACCCGAAGAATGTTTATCAAGTTTGGAATTTCTTCTTCACCTATTCGAACAGCAAAACTGTCATAGTTGAGCACATTCTCGTATGGTAGGAAGATCCCATCCTAAAGAACAGGGAAACAAAATGATTTGATATATTCATTCATTTAGTGATTAATTTTGAAAGACAAAACAGGCCTTTATAATTAATGGGGAAGCTTAGACAAACTACTTTCAGTTCTAGTCAATAGCCCTGCATCATCTTTAGACTGAAATTAATGACAAGCATGACAGGCATTTTAAAATTTTATTTGATGATGTTTTAAACAGAAACTTGAGAAAACAAGAGGGCTAATCTACTACCTGAATGACCACAGGAATGCATCCTTGCAAAATACTGTCTTCCATGCGTCCACTCCAACCATCTCCAGGCAACACCCCGCAGAAAACAGAAGTTGCTATATCCACATGATAGTTTTGAGCACGCACATTGGTCACAATGACATCATCTGCATGCTGTTTCCCAAGCTTTCCTTCCTTGTTTTTGCTTGATCCAAACTCCTCCGCCAGTTTCTGTCTAATGCCCATGCTATACCTGCATTATATCATTTCCAACAAACTTGCAAATGGATCTCCAACAACATTCCAATAATAGAACTAAACCAGAAACAGCTCCAGGTGACCAACAACCTATCAAATCATGTTTGTTTCTGAGGAAAATGAGAGAATTTTTTAAATTTCATACAAAGCATCAACAATAGCAAGTCAATTTTACTAAGTACAGACAACATGAACATCCTGTGAACAATTAATTTGACAAGGCCATTCTCTAGCTACCTTCTATAAGACTCCAAAACAATTTATCATTAAACTTACGAATCTTCCGGTCTTCCATTAGGATAAGCTGGTCCTAAATTCCCATTAAAGTAGAACAGTGTCTTCCGCTTCTCATGGGGCCTGAAAACAAATCATAATAGGATTGCATTTTTTTACTTTCATGAACTTAAAAATTTGAAGGGACCGCATGATTCAAGCATGGTCAGAAGAACAAAGCAAATGACTTGTTATAATCGATTTGTCGAAAAAGAAAATTTACCATGCCCAAAGTTTTGAAGTCAACGAGTTAATGTCGGGCACTTTCCAAGAAGGAAGTACAAGATCCTTGTCAGGGTCAAAACACGGATGATTGCCTCTTCTATCAGAAGGAATATTATCCCAGTTGTCAGCCCAATAAGCTGTGGTTGAATGGTTGTGCTTTGTGTTTGTGTTTCCCCAGTGAACTAACATCATGCTGTTCCATATCTCCTTAGGGGCATAACAAGCACCTTCATCCCATGAAAAAAACTGCCTTCAGACATAAAAGTTATCTCATTAGCATACACAGTATGAGATGCTTGTCACCATAAAAAACAGTTAGCATTTACTTTCTTGAAATGTCTTCAACACTAGAAAGAAACATATTCTTCTTACTCATACCCAAAAGTGGTCCCGTCCTGATGAGCGGTTCCAGTAAGGATATTGATCAACAATATAATTATATGCTTTCTTATAATATTCCAAAGTGAGAGAGCTCCTCAACCCTCTATGTTCCTGAATGGTATCCCACAAAACATATGAAGTGAGAAGTAAAACAGAAATCAAAGTCAAATCTACACCGATGCATCTATATAGTACAAAACAGATCTACCAACCCAAGGGTAACAAGACAAAGTCAAGGCATCTCAAAGTTAGATGCATATCATATAGCACGGGTTTGTTAAATCCATCATGGGCATCACCGATAGTAAGCATTAGTAAAACATAGCACCAGGTACTGGCTGAAGCTCTTACAGGGGAAAAAGAAGATTGATTTTAAATGTCTTTTGCACTTTGATATTACTAATTATGTACATCAACAAAAGCAAATTTCATCTGCATCATAACATAGATGTCAAGATACTGGCTATCATCCAATTAATTACGAACATTGTAATTCGGGACGCTTTCAAAACACTATTGACATACGTGCCCAGTCCCATACACAACCTATAGATATGTACTGGAAAAAAAATAAAAACTAACGAAAAATTACCTTCATACTTAAGTGAGGAGCATCATCAGCACGAGTTATGATACATGAATCAAGAACAGGAACAAAGAAAAAATCTGCTTCTTCACCGTTTACAGTTCGATGAGGACTGGCTAAGATACTCTCATAAAGTGCTATCTGTTGAGAAGCATCATTATAGGATAACTATATTGCTGAACCAATTTTAAATTTGACTAACTGAAAGATTCCAATCTCAAATTCATGAAATACCTGGGCACCATACAGTTGTTCCGTCCACATGGTTGCATTATTGTCATTGTAAATTCTATTTACACACTCTAACTTAAAATGGCGCCCCTATAATAGCCAAGAAAAAATCAAAGTTAAATAGAAAAACTTTAAAAGCTTCCTCATGGGATGTGGCAAAGAGTAAGACTCAGCATTCTGACCTCAAGGAGCAGGCTGTTGAACTCCGGAGGCAAATCATAAACGTATATAAGAGGCCTTTTCTTTGCCACCAGGGCGTTTAGATTGATAACTTTTCCATCATTATGAAGATTCTTAGGAATATCAAAATGAGCTGGACGAAGCCAGCTAGGCCACTCTCTTATAGATGATATGACAGATGGAGTGTTGCAGTCTACCCCGTACCAACCATTGTTACACTGAAACCATATGCTAGATTCAGTTCATCTACTGAAATTTGACGGAAAAGAACAGAAGCTATGCAAAATTATGTTTTTTTTGACAGGTAATATGTAAGATCACCAAATAAACTAAAGAATTACCTGACAAAATCCACCACGACAAAAGCCATGCCCAGAGCACTGATTAATACAAGTAGATTGCACAGGCACTTCACAAAATCGGCCCGAAAGACCATCATATTTGCAGTCACATTCCTCTTTGAACTGAGCCTTGTGAGCATATGCTTCAGTTGGGTCCACATTACACCAACCTAATTTGCTAACATTAGTCGTGAACACATCCTGGTCAACTTTTGTCCAATCGGTTTGTCTGGGACCACCGGGTTCAGAAGGTGGACTGAAACAGATGTAAGGAGTACGTGTAGAATCAAATTGGTACTCGGTGAAAAGGTTAAGCAATGCAATCAAAGTCAAAGATAGGAATTTGATTATACATACTTAATTTGAAACCCACATGTCTCTGCCAGTGGTCGATTTGGATATTTTGTGCGTTCTCCACAGAAGCACATTGCTTTGGTTTTGTCACAGTAGCCAGGGCAAATTGAGACAACCCAGTGTCCAAATGGCTGATCTGGTGATCCCTCGAAGTTGCACTCTAATTGCAATCTTTCACTGCATCCATCCCCTGTCACATCAGTAAATGATATGCTGTCAAAAAAAGTATTAAACACGCTTTTCTGCAATAAGCAAACATATTACATTCATAAGAGGTGGCTATAGATTATATGAAACTTTTTTCTTTCTTCTGTTTTTGGCAAGCAGGAGGGAAGATGTATTAAAAACAGAGGAAAGGTTCAGAACTTTAAGCAAGTGATGCTATGAAATGCTTTCCTCTTTTCTTCAGGTGATAAATGGGAAGCCAACAATCGGCACAGGATAATGAATGTGATGATCATATAATGGTCGGCAGGAATCAAAAGGAGAAACTAGCAAGTGAAGGAATAAAGTTGATAGCTGGCAAGTGAAGATTAAATGAACCATATCTTCCAATATATATGCTTATCCCAGGTATGACAGAATCCTACTAGATGTGTTGCACCTGTATCCTAAAAAAAATTTCTCTCAATTAAATTTCCATGAGCAACATTCATACAATTATCTTTATGTGAGCAATCATTTACACTACAACAAGCAAGGAATTCAAAACAAAAACTCGTATAGAACTAAATAAATTAATAGCACTTTTACTTGTTAGAAAGTGATGTTAGAAAGCTATAACTGCAAGATTGTTAAATTAATAAATATGACTCTCTACTATTTGCTGCTTCTCATCAAGCATCATGCATTAAAACCATAAAATAAAAAGAAAGGGGGAACAGAACTGACCAGCATATCCATGAAAGCATCTACATTGCCCCAATTCTTGATTACAGACACCCAGACCATTGCAGTCATTTTTGCAATCATTGCCACCTATTATCTGCTTACAGACCAAAATTATATAGAAACAACTATCATGATGTCAAATTGTTAATCACAACCATATAACTTTTGAAGGGCTAATAACACAAAAAATGAACCATCAGAATTGATTATTCAGAAAAATAAGACAAGAATGTAAACAAAGAGAGGAATATACAAACATAAGGCATCATTAATCAGTTATCACCTCGGTAATGTTGACTTCCTTTGTGATAGAATCACAACCAGCAAGCCACCTGCCAATCTCAGCCTTCCATGGTGCACCCCGATAAACAACAGCTCTGTGCAAGTCAGCTGGAAACTGATGCTCCAAATTAATTGCTGGTTGTAAATTAATTGCTGATAGATTAGTTGCGGCACAAGAGTTCTTTGCTAGTTTAAAATAATTCAAAGAAGGGGCCAAAGGAAACAAGAATAGATGTACTACAGAAACCAATGCCACAACAGAAGCAATTGTTCCCACGAGAAACCAAGAACACTTCCATTTTTGAATGGAGAACAAATCTAAGAAGTCTCTTCCCATATTAAACTTTAACACTAGAAAACAAGTGTTTCTGATTCACAGCTCCAGCTTGACCTCGTGACCTGATATATCAACAAGACAGCCCTACTATGAGCACAGGCAAATTCAGAAACATTAGCCATTAGAAAATTGAACCAGATTCATAGTCCTACTCTCTGACATGATGGCCAGACAACTTATAGTAATGTACAATTACTAATGCAAACCCATTTGAATCACAGAAATTATAGGAATAGCGGTAATTATGGAAGTAATACATTAGTAAGAGTCAGTAATCATTAGTGAATTCTAACATTTAAAGACCGTTGGCTCACCTTTCTCGGATCTGAAATTCCAAGTTTCTGAAATAGAGAACCGCCAACATGATACAGAAGAACAAAACTCAACAAGGACGAAGCCGAAAAGCAAATTCAACAAAAAGTTGGCATTAGAAATCAGAAGGGCTCAATTTAACAATTGAAAGAAAGCTCATTCCCAATTCCAGCCACACCAATTGCCAACGGGTCTGGTATATATATACTCAATGCAGATGACAAAGCTTGTAGCTTTATATACAAAACAACAAATTTTCACGCAGCTGCTTTTATTTATTGGAGCCTTCTTTCCATCCCCATACGCAACATTGTTACTTGTTAGTTCGCCATTTACAATTTCAACGAAAGTTATTGCCTTGTTGCCAAAAAGAAATTATTGCGAAAGGGAATCTGGGTTTTCACTACGAAAGCCAAAAGCCGCCAAGACTCTCGCTGGAATTTGAACCAACTGATTTTAGCGAGTGTGAAAAGACTAAATTACCCCTTTTGGTCTTGCAACCGGGGAAGGTAGTATGTCAAAAATAGTAGTAAAGTATTATGCAGTGTGGCTTTGTATGTAGTTGACTTACGAGCGTTAAGCTGCGGTGTTCCACTATCGGCAATAATGTCAATTCAGTTACTTTCGGAATAAATGGAAGCATCTTGGCAATGGAAGCCAGAGATAAGAACTAGAGGCAACTCCATGGGAGCTGTGGTCCTTCTTTTACATACGATTGGGTTGATTTTCTTATGTATATTTGGGTCGACCAACAAAAATTGTTGGGTTAATGACCTAACAAAACAATCATTGTCCGGTTACACAAGAGTTACATATACTGTAGTTATTTTTTATCATTAGCAAAAGAAGAAAGTTGATTTATTTTGGAGACATTAAGAGGTTTGGAATTTGATCAGCCAATTTTTTTTAAAAAAAAAAAAAATATTTTTTGGTATGTTCTACTGGGAAATTGTTTTTATGGTTTGCTGCAAATCCTTAGACTAATTTGTTCCATCTGATTAAAAAAATATGTACTAGTAATACAGCATGCACAAGACATTTAAGACTCAAACAAATTACAAGTACAAATATAAATTCTCCACACAAACCCCACTGCTTTGTATTAGTCAGAACCATGGTTGGTGGCAACTGGCAAGTGGCTTTTACAGCAAAAGTATTCACAAAGTTACACACACAAAAAAAAAAAAAAAAAAAAAAAAACATAATTAGGACCATAATCCACAAGCTATCTTAAATTCAATTAAAGTAATACAAGTGTAGCACAACTAGCCGCCCTAGTTGTATACGCAAAATAAAATTCAACGGGGTTAAATTATGAACGACAAATTAGAACTACAAGTATAATAAATATATGATTGCTTAACCAAGCCAACTTCCTTGTTTCAGGTTTCATAATGACGTTTAATTTTCTAATATTTGTACATTTTTTTCTTGCAGTGTGAATGTTATTAAAACCATATTTGATAATGAAAAGTGAAGATTTGTTTTTACTAGCGATTGAAATACTTTGGTGACAAGTCTTTGTTCCAATTCGTTGACCTTTTTAGTTTCTTAAACAAACAAAACGTCGATATGGAGCTGTATTCCTCTGTCACGATCGAAAGAAAAACGAGAAAGAGACATCACCGCAAGATCCTTATTGAAGTGAAGTAAATCTAAATGCGTGCAAGTTAAATTGCTCCCATAACTAAACACACTTTGGGCTATGAACCCAAAAGAACAGATTGGACTGTCATACAAGGCCTGTATGCTCCAAGTTAATACAACCTCCACGATAGGGGAAAGAAAATAAAAAATAGAACCTCATCAATTAAGGGGAAAAAATAAGTATTTATCTTCTAGCTATCTTGAGTTTAAATTCATTCAGAGGCTATGGAAAAAAATTCATATGACCTCGTTTAAACCAATAGAGTTAAAAAGCCCCTAATTACACTAACGAAAAAATAAATAAATAAATAAATACAAGCTGCAATTTGTTTTCTTGTTTTAACTTGGAATTTTGGTTACATAATCATAGGATAATTTGTACACCAAAAGAAAATGGCAGAGTAATGGAAGAAGTATCAATATCATACAAAAACATTAATTCCTCGATAAATGGGAGCAAGTTACAACTTAAAAAACATATTGAATCAATGTTTGTATTTTGATTTACTAAATTCATGAACTTTGATTTGGCCTAATATCAAAGAAAAAAGAATTAAAACTGGATATGAAACTAAACAAAGGTGTGATTAAACTGTTCCATTATTCGATGTTCTACCTTCCTTGACCACAAGCAGAGGCATTCTTTCTCTGTCTACCATCGTCTCCTTCAGTTCTGCTGATACCCTACTTGCTGTCCCTTTCTTCGAACCCTTTCTAATTTTAGCTAGCCTCTTCAATTCAGAGCAGAATTCAGTGATCTGATTCACAACTTCTCGTCCACCTAACAGATTCCGTGCCGAGAAAGTACTCTTCAGCTTTGGTTTTTGATTCTTTCTTACAGGATTCTCCATTGAACCATCCAAGTGTTGTGTGATCACCCCGTTTGGCTTCATTGTTGGTTTCTTTGGTTTATTAGTCCTATCATAGGATATTGGAGAAGAAAGGTTTGGATTTGTATTCTCACTATCTTCATGGAAGCTGCCTGAATCATTGGGTCCACTAAATTTTTGTGAATTTGCAGAGGAGCTTTCTGCAACTGAAAATTTATCCCTGGACCACCACAGATAAAGAATTTGCAGTTAATTGATATTGTGAGTGTCTGATAGAGATATAGAGAAATAAGCGTGCTGCCAAATGGGGCAAGAGAGAAAGTATTCCTGAATCCCCATTCTCTCTCTCTAACCAAGTTAAGGATTTGGGATATACCTGCCGTTTCTTTTCCTAAATGGAAGAATTTCAGGAATGGTTGCAATTCTCAATAGCTTCAGCTGAAGATTAAAAGCAGAGGAAGAATTTACTACCAAACAAAAACAATGATAAGATGCTGATCTAGCTGAAAGTGAAAAGAAACCAGATTGGTTGTAACCTTGGAATTGCTTGATGGTTTACGAAAATTTTCAGCAGTTTTTGGATGCTTGCAATCTGCAAGTAAAGTAAAGAAATTCAGGGAAGTAAATACAAAAGGTAATTTGTATGGAAATCAAACAAAACTCTGAAAAGGAATGGGGTCTAACCGTGATTGCAGAACCAGGCTTTATCGTCAACAACAATCTCATCTGAAGCAGAGAGGTCGACCCATTTAGGCGCATCAAAGTTCTCGTACGCCTCATCTTCGATGAATACGGAATCAATATTGTCCCAATTAATGTTTTCTGGATCCATCTCTTGGAAATTCTGGAAAATTTAAACAAGCAATATGGTTAGAAATTGAATTTGATATGCAAAATAAAATAAAAAAAATAAAGTAAGCTTTCATCCAAATCTGAGTGTCTCAAAGAGTTATGTTCTTATGCAATGAGAAAAAGAGAAGAAAAAACTTCCGAGGTGGTTTCTATTAGTTAGGTTTCTGTAACGCCAGAGGTCGATGTATCAATAGGGTTTTGAAAACAATTTTGACCGTTGGGCCAGGGCACTCAAATCTCAATTATTATTAATTGATTGATTAATTGGTGAGTAATAATATACTTGTTCCCTTATTCGGGTTTCCGGGTCAACGGACAGTTAGTTTTAGGCTAGCTCATATGGCCCATTGAACTTTCCATTTTGGGCTTAGCCGAGTAAAACTAGAATAATGCTCAATCATGGCCCAACAAGAAGAAAAATAAAACTACTTTGCATTTTTTCTTTTTCTTACAGCTTTACAGAAATAAATATCTATATCTGAGTTTAACAAAGCATAAATGTTACAGCTGTTAACTGTATCTCAATTACTGCATCAAAGCATAAATGTTACTACATGAAGAGGTTGGGACAGGGGTAGTTGGCCATTATTGCCTAAACATACCCAAAGTCGAGATGCAGGAAAATTAGTTGGCCAACCAAATAAAATACAATCCAAGTCCATTATAAACCATTTAACTATGTTTTACATAATTTATAACTGGACAGATGAAGAGAAGGAGATTTAAATGGCTATAGAGTGCAACCATTTTTGGTAGAGCTTTTTTCTCATCAACGTTCTAAGGACATAGACAAACCTATATCTAGGTGACTAGTTTCATCATTAAAATCCCCTCTTACGCATTCAAAATTGTGGGTGAACCAACTTAATCAGCAGATAAGAGAGAGATCAACATAAAAAATAAGGAATTGCAACACATCCATTATTTCACAAGATACCAAAGCATGCATCGAATCAAAATGCTATCGCACTATTTTGCCATCTCCAACAATTAATGCATGCAGCGTTTCAAAGTACTCTCAATTATACATATATATACTATACAGTCTAACGTTTGTCATTTCGGGGATTAGATATTTTTGTGTTTGACTAAAGTGATGATGGAGAAAATAAAATTATTAATGATCGAGAAATCATCTAATATTCAATTAGCCAATAACATGTGAGTTTAATCATACTTGTTTTAGTTGTAGAAATTATAAGGTCTATTTAGAGTTATATTCTTCATGTATATTTATCTTATTAAAAATTATATATATCTAATATCTAATTACATTATTGCCTCCCAAAACATGAAGCTATGAATGTGATCACCTATCACTATAAAAATCACCCATAAAATAATTACTCTTTTAAAAGTTTTATTTTTTATTTAGTATATATCAAATACAAACGTCACAGTTTTGAATTGAAATGGATGAGCACAAGTAGTCACCGTCTCGTGGTGTCATGATCAAATTATCATACATTGTTATCTTTGGTCAGTCAACAACTCTAACCAGAAACGCAACACTTCACTGAACTATCTATCTCAAGGCAAGGCAAGGCCAAACTAACGAGAAAGTGTTATTTGCATAGTACTATACCATAACCATATAAATATATAAATAATAAATGATAGATTTATATATAGCCAAATACATAATGAGTCTACCAACAAAGTGTTGACTCAGTGAAAGCAGGTTGAATCTTAAAGCGTTTTAAGTCAAAGGTTCTAAGTTTGAATTATTGAAGTCGTGTATGTTGGGAGAAATTTATCAGTTACTGCTTCTATATCGAACAGATATTAGTCTCATATTTAAAAAATGTGGAGATACTTTTGATGTAAAAAAAATATATATATATATATACATAATGAGCCTTGTTAAATACCAATATCCACCGATTTATATCTAAATTATGTAATATATTTTCAGTGCATCAGATTTTCTCCAAATCAACTTATTGCCTATTAATTAACGCCTTGACGCGGCACCAGCCAAAATCGGTTGCCTTGTACACTGCCTCGTCATTTCCAATGCTGCCAATACTTATATGTAAGTTGCACTAAAAGATTCTTACGAAAACGACATTGTTGAAGAAGCAGTTTTTCCTATCTTATCCAATGATTTTGACTTCGTTATAAATTAGAAAACTTGTTGAAGTGGTTATTTTATAAAGAAAAAATGTATATTATCTCATTGTCACTAGCTATGATAATCTTTCCAAATTAGTGAGTTACCAATTAAAATTGCATGATAACACAAGTTATTGGTATAAGATATTTTATAACATTGATATTTTATGTTTAAATCTCTATTTTTTTTTTTAATATTCCTAACTAAAATATGTAACTTTTTCCACTTAATAACAAAAAGTAAATAAAAAATGCATGATACATATGAAAATGCATCCTTTTTTTTTTATCGATAAAATTTATAAATTAAAATATAAATATATATTATGTTTATTATTAAAAAATCTACTATGAAAAAATTAAGTAAACATTAAGTCACTAGTATATTTTAAACTAGAGTCAGTGAGAGACTTCATAATCTTATATATATAAATATACAAAATGACAGGCAAATAGTTTAAGTGGTTAAGGATTGGTCAATAATTTTTGTTTTTAATTTTAATATGTGGATTGGTCAATAAAATTGGAGATTACTTTAAGAAAGGAAATGAAAATTCTGACGATAATTAAACTTTGACATGAAAAAAACCCAGATTATTATGACAAAAATAGGGATTATTAAACTCACAGCTCATTAAGACTATCAAAACTTATTCCATTAGTCTTGTTTATTCACTTAGGCCATTTATATTCTTCCACATTTTAAGAGAAAATATAATGCTGCGATATCAACTAATTTCTTCTTCAATACTCAATGAGTTGGCACTTTTCAGGAGATAAATTTTGAAGCGTGAACCAAACACAAATGGACCCAATAGTTATTGTGAACATTAAATTCCATCCGGATATGGAGATAACCTGACCCACAAATCACAAATCATGGACATGGGGCGGCACAAACCACAAATCATAAAAGAGGCTTTATATATATATATATACACACACACGTACACGTACACAATAATTTTGCAATGAAGCGTACTGCTTAGGAAAAGAAAAATGAGTAGTCGGTGAGAATATAATTCTCATATTAAATATAAAGAGGTATTATTCTTTTAAGAGATAATTATTGTTTAGCTAATAAAGTAAAAATGATTCATAAATTTTTTATACATATTAATTATAATTTGATTTTTCTGGTAATGTTTATGTCAACAATGAATTATCTATTTTATTTTTATAATTATTTTCATAAGATACTCACATAATGTGACCATTAATCTTATATTGTATGAAAAATAATTACATAGAATTGAGAGGATGCCCTTATAGTTATGGGAAGAAAAATTTACTTGTAACTAATCTTGCTCCTGAAGGCCATCATTTCATCTATGATGATATTTGTTTGTGGAAAGTTGTTATTTTATGTTAAGATATAAATAGTAGCACAATATATGCTATAATCATACTTATTAACCACATACAGTTCACAATATATTTATATAGCTTTGAGAGAAAAATAAATTAAGAATGACCAGGTAGGTAAAAATAATACCAACTTAAAATCCCAATTACTTAGAAACAAAGAGAGTTGTTTACTCTTCACATAAACAATATTGATAGAACTAAACTTAAATTAATATATATAAAAAATTAATGAGTATTTTTTNATTAATATATATAAAAAATTAATGAGTTATTTTTTTTATAAATTTTATGACTCAAACAAATAATTTTTTTAATTTATAAATATAAAAAGATATTATTAAATGTATAAATCATTAATGCATTTCCATTTTCTTTTTTCTGGCAAGGACGGAAAGCCATTTCGTTAACACAAAATCACGATCTTTCCATTTCCTTGAAACGGGTGACAAAGATTTTAAGGCAGAGGCTGTAGTAAATTTACACGCACAAAGTGCAGCGGAGAGGCAGAACCCGATACACATACAGCATCACGGCACTAGAAGGATTCCAATCTTATTTTTATCTTAATAATCAATATCATATTCACACGCAATTCTCGACGTTAAACCATTTTCATCCTTAATCCAAATCTAGTTACTCTCTCTCTCTCTCTCTCACACACCCACGCACGCGATATAAATCTCTTCGCTCTTTTCCCATTTCTGAATCTCTTTGGTTCTCTCGCAAAGTGGGGAGCGTGTGTGTGGCCATGGCTATTGCAGCAGCAGCTCTCATCGTGCCACTGGGCCTGCTCTTCTTCGCCTCGGGTCTCGTTGTTAATCTCATTCAGGTGCCTTTGGATTTTCCCAATATCTATCATCATTTCTTTCCATTTTTAGTTTTATAGCATGTTAATTGGTTTATATGTCTCATTTACTTGCTTGCATTTTTCTTAGTTGAATTTGATTTTGATAGATTCTTCCAAGATTTTCCTTGATTGGAGTAAGTTCTTAGCTTGGTGGGTTTGCTATTTGTAGTGATTGCATTGCACAAAATATGTGCTGCTACTTGATTTATCAGTGGGGTTATTGCTTTGGTATAATCATCGTACATTTATGTTTATGTAAATCTAAGCTTTTGTTTAACTTTGTTTTGCATTAGACTAATCTCTGTATCTATGAGAGACCTTTCTCACTTCCTCTTATGCTATGTGTAAAAGGATAAATTCTTTTGTATTCTCACTTCCTCCTCTGGAAGACAAGGAAGAAGAAAAGTATTCAGAACTCTGACTTCTGTGCCCTTTTCCATTTTTGTTTTTAATATTGACGCTTAGGACTAGAATTAACGAGAGTCCTCAGCTCAACTATTTGGGTTAGTATAGGTTTATCCCTTATGATTGGATGTCCTTAAGATGTTTTTGTATATCTTTTCGTTTCAATCGAGGCTTAATTATTTTCATAGAATTAAGATAGAAACAGTTGAATGTCCGCAAGTAAAAGTGAAAAAAGGGTAAGAAAAATATTGAATTACTTTAGTGGATAATCAATTTGATCTCTCGATTCCTTTTGTCTCAGGCAATATGCTATGTCCTTCTACGGCCGCTGTCAAAGAATTTGTATAGACGGATCAACAGGATAGTAGCAGAACTATTGTGGCTGGAACTCGTATGGCTCATTGATTGGTGGGCAGGAGTTAAGGTGTTCTATCAGTTCCCAATTCTCTTTAGCTTTTAAGTTACATTTTTTTTTTTGGTCTAGAAATTCAGTTTCTTATGCCCCAGTGTAAAGTCTTGTTTACTCTATGTGGTATTCTAGATGACATGGTATTGAGTCTCAAAATTATACTTGAAATGCATTTCCATAGGGATGAATGTAATGCGTTAATGAACTTTGGGCCTGATCAGCAGTTTCAACACCACTTTCCCCTCAGAAGAAGGGATGTAGTAAGACTATGGGTGTGCCTGCCTTGTGCACGTGTGCCACTTATCAATAACACCTTGTAGCTTCTGGCCAAGTTCATGAAATAGTACATTAGTAGTTAAATCTAGGCCTTTTTTGCATGTGCAATCAGACCATTTGAGCAGCGGTTCTTTCATTGGGGAATGAACCATGCCCGTGTTTTGCCTACTTGAAAATGAATCAAACGTCAAAATTGATGTTTGACATGAATAATATGGAATTCCATCTGAGCAAGGCTGCCCTAGCAGGTATTCATTTCAGACATAAGGAGTACAGTTAAGCAAAGGAAACACAATTGCTGCCTTTCCATGATTCCAGGAATAGCATTGGCTAGAATTAGAAACCACAAAGTTTTTGGCTATGGTGAGCTATTTTCACATTGCTTCTGAGCTTGTAATATTTGGAATAGGATGTTCATTTGATGACTAGTGGGTTTATGCATGACACCACAGGATCTTTGATTTACTACTTTAAGGGGTTTTAGCCATTGAGATGGAGGGAAGATCCTACGGTGACATGCTACTAATTTAGCTGTATGGTGCATTGGGCTTTAGAGGAATGCTAGAATTTTCAAGGACCAATATTTGTTAATGTAGTTACTTATGTAGTTTCTTTGTTGGGCTTTCTTAGAGAATAATCTCTTGCTGATATTCAAAGAGGTTTGAGCTCTTTTAATCCAACTTTTATTTGCTATATATGTGCTGATCCATTAAGTGGAGTTGTTATCCTTCTTATTATCGTACTTATCTTTCCCTTCCTTTTTGATAATTTCTTCTTTTTATCCTCCCCTTCCAAAAAAATCTATCAAGAGGGGAAAGATTTTGGGTGAGACTAGATATTACTTGTAGACAAGAATCACAAGGCATGATGTACTAGTCCGTTTACTAATTTAGTGCTCTGATTTTCATTATTCTCCATCTTTAATAAGCTTTTTTTTTAAAAAAATAAATAAATAAAAATGGAAAATAAGGTCACACAAAAGCTTCGTTTGCTTAGGATTTTTTGGTTGAAATTAGTTTTGATTGAAGTGAATTATGTATTTCTCTTCTAATGTACCTCAAGGCAATTTGAAAGATAAGCTAGTGGACTATCCTCTGAAGAGTTCCTTTTGAAGCCAGTTTCCTTTTGTGAATGGTAATATTTAGGTGGTTGGTTGAGAATTTTTTAGCCATGAAATGTGGAAATAGAACTCAATGGAGATTATATTCTTTTGATATCTTTTCTGTTCTTTAATGTTTTGAACTTACCGTGGTCCCTTACTACTTCATGTTCTTATCTTGTTCTTTTAACTACTTTGAAGCTTGTGGCAGTCATGAAACATGATGAAATAAAAGTTTTACTGTGAAAGACATCATTACGAACTGTAATCTAATGATTTATTCTGTAGCATTTGGAATAATCAAAATTTCATTTTGGAACCTTCTTGCTCCAGATCCAAATATTCACAGATCGTGAAACCTTTCACTTGATGGGTAAGTTCCTTCTGGACCTGTGTATGTGGTGTGCTTGGTCTTCTTTTTCTTCTTCATTCTATTTTTTCCTGCATAGTGTATTTGTGTGTGTTTCAGAAACAATAAAAGGGATGTTTCTGTAACCAACATTTGCTTACTTTTCATTTCTGTTCTTCTGTTGTGGATTTTCCAGGTAAAGAGCATGCACTTGTCGTATCCAATCACAGAAGTGACATTGATTGGCTTGTTGGATGGGTTTTAGCTCAGGTGAGTATCTTAGTTACTGTGAATGCTAGCAAATTAGTTCAAATTCATGTGTACATGAATGAGTAGTTTGTAAAAGGTGAGTTCTTTGACATTATCATACTAGGACAAAAGCACACTGTTTGTTTGCTTTGCTGGCTTACTTGTACATGTGTACCATTGTATCATAAGATGGAGGATACTCTTTGGTTTGATATTTTCTGTTTCTATGACATCTCTGGTTTGTGTTATGTGCTTCATCTACTGATTGATTTTTTGAATTTCATTATTGGTCAGCGTTCAGGTTGCCTCGGCAGCACTCTAGCTGTGATGAAGAAATCATCAAAATTTCTTCCGGTATGTTTTTGCATGAAATGTTTCTCGTGTTTTTGAAATGACAAGATGGAATGGTTCTTGTTAAATTAGTGGTTACAATTTAGTCATTTGATCAGGGGTCTCAGATGCAATGTTTATTGATGTCAGGGTATGAATTGTAGGGATGTAGAATTGGTGTATATATGGATTGATAATTAGTGGCATGGCCTAATGACTGGTTATGTTTATCAAATTGAACATATTGGACCAGGCAGCTTTTGATGCTGCCTAACTTGGATGTTTTCATTGGTTCACAGGTTAAGCCTTAATGAATTGTGAAACGGTTGATGAATAACTTGAACCCTCAATGCTATGTAATATATCCCTTACCTTGATCACTGAGCACTTAAATGCTGGAATGTCTACTTGCTTCAGGCTTGTGGGCCTCTGGATGGAATTTGATCTAGATGTGGTCATGTCTTATAAGTGTGTGTTGGAATGATATATTTATATGTCTGTAAACAAAATTGAAAGTTTCTATAAATTATGCTAAAAGGTAGTTTCTATTGCATGACATATTTGAAAATAATAACACCATCAACTCTTTCTTATATGTTCCACTTATTTTTCGTATTTGCTAAACGCCAATTATAAGCTGTAACAGTTTATGTTCATGTTTGCTTTGCCTTTTAGATTACTTTAATCTACCATAGCACTAGGTGCAATTTTCCAACTTGGACAAAACAAACACTAGTTATTGAGCACTATGAATCATTTCAACTCGTATTTATCATGAGTAAAGCATTATGAATTTGATTTTCTGCCAATTTGATCTCAATTTCTTGCTGTCAATGTTGATCTATTTACTGAATTCAACATACGCAGGTCATTGGTTGGTCAATGTGGTTTTCTGAGTATCTTTTTCTGGAGAGAAGCTGGGCAAAGGATGAAAGTACATTAAAGGTATGAGTTACTAAAGTATACTTCATGTACATGTTCTATGCACGTAAGACACTCATGTTCATGCATACCGTTGACTAAGGTATATAATTACTTTATTTTTTTCCTTCTTGGTTCATATTCTTAACTACATTTGTGAATCTCATTTGAATCTCGTGTTACTGTATCTGCAGTCAGGCCTCCAACGATTAAGGGATTTCCCTCTTCCCTTTTGGTTGGCTCTCTTTGTGGAAGGAACTCGCTTTACACAGGCAAAACTATTAGCTGCTCAGGAATATGCAACCTCAACAGGATTGCCTGTTCCGAGAAATGTCTTGATTCCTCGGACTAAGGTAAATTCTAAAATTTTTCCCTTGCTTTTCTTTCTACATATAGGAAAACTGTGTTGCAAGAATTTGGTCTAGCTTTCTGGCTCAATAGATCGGTAGCTAATTTATGTTAGAATCTATATGTGCATAATTCTGAGTGGCATAGTCTATGAAATGATGTTACTGTGTGCTGCTTGAAATTAGGTTGTTACCTCTCTGCCTGTCAAGAGTAGGTGGGTTTGCATCAATTATAACCTGTATATGGAGGATTTATTTTATCTTTGTTAATTGTAATTGAGATTGGTGATCTTGTGGATAAGATTTTTAGAAACCATGTGCTAGATTCATATGGACATAGCTGATGGATTTGTATTTCTTGAAGACTATGAAAATTTGCATGAGAGATAAAGCCAAACATGTGATATTTAAATTTCTGTGAATTTATAGCCTACATAAACTCTTCTTTGTGGTAGGTGCTATTATGAATTTGAACAAATAGCAATCTCCTTGTGGATAATATGTGATTCTGAAATTTTACAACAGTACAATCCCCGAGCTCCTTTCTAAATAAACAAAAACAAAAACAAAAACAACTGAGTGGTAGCAATCTATATTAGGTCTGCAATGTTCTTCTCTTTGGTTTGCTCTGAAATATTTACTCAATTATGTTGCTTTCAGGGTTTTGTTTCAGCAGTAAGTCATATGCGCTCATTTGTTCCAGCCATTTATGATGTAACAGTGTCTCTTCCTAAAAGTTCACCAGCTCCTACAATGTTAAGACTGTTCAAGGGGCAACCATCGGTGGTAAGCCAATCAAAATTGAGATATAGAACCAACTACTTCTAAATTCTTGCTCCCCCATCCCCCTTTTCTCCTACCATATTGTGTAAAAGACAGTTACTTTGACATATTTTTCTATATACCAGTCATGTTTGCTGTGGTTTGTCTGGAGTTGCAATTTTCATGTCTTGTAAACCAATTACAAGTTTGTGATTTCATTGACTTTCCCTTCTTGAGCCTGTCAATGGTTCAATCCTTTTGCTTTTTTTTATTTTTCTTATTTCAGCATGCCCCACTGCTGTCAAACTACAGTAATTCATGGGCAGATAATGTAACTGCAGAAATAAATTCTGAGGGGAATAGGAATAGGTATTAGATGGCACAAAATTATTGAGTCCCCCGCTAACTGTATGTCTCTTGACTTCAGCATATTCTGCTTTTTCTTTTGGTGAATTGCATATTCTGCTCTATCAGTGAGCTTACTCTTGGAGAATTTGGAATAGGCTTCTTTGATTTCTTTCTATGGTTAGCCACAGTACTGTTCAAGTACTTTCGAGGGATAGTTGTTTTATGAAATGAGATAACTACAGTACAGTTTTTAAGGATCCATAGTTGTCTAAGCAGCTAGCTGGGGACAGGATGGTTTATGTAGCTTCATTACGGTGCTTTGCTTTTGGAACTTTTAAGGGTCATTTTCTTGCAGAGGGATGGATGAATGGCTTGTTTTCATTAAGTTTTTGCTTTATAGTATACTTGTTTTAACCCTATTCATTATCATCCTTGCATATTCTTGCGTATATTTCTTTATATAATTTCTTATTTTCTCACAAAAAAGGGGGAAAAACTGCTCTTATGAATAAATGGATGTTTGGAGGAGAGTCAATAATTGTGTCATATGAGAGAAATAGTTTATCTCTTAATGAAAAATTTAATCATTATCACTATCACAGGTGCACGTGCATATCAAGCGGCATTTGATGAAGGAATTGCCTGAAACAGATGAAGCTGTTGCTCAATGGTGCCGAGATCTATTTGTGGCTAAGGTGCATATTAATTGAACTCTTATGTTTTCCTTTTCTTTGCAGGGTTCATAATTCTGATGTGCATGTTCAAGTTTTTGTTGTTATAGAGGTAGAATAAGTCCTTACTGCAAAATTTTGCACATTATTTGAACTTGTTCCTGAGATTTGTTGCTTCTCTTCGACTAATAATCCTGCTGGTGTGATTAGTTTACATATTCATTTTTCTTCCTTTCTTTCCCAGGATGCATTGTTAGACAAACATATAGCTGAGGATACCTTTAGTAATCAAGAGCTGCAAGATACTGGTCGACCCCTAAAGTCTCTTTTGGTGAGATACTGTCTCTCAAGCCATCTAACCCTCCATCTTGATTTCCCTTCATCAGTTGTCCACTTGTCTTGTATGCTTTGTGCCTGTTTGTTTGCCAATTTGATAATAAGTTTCATGTTGGGAGCAGGTCGTCATCTTGTGGGCTTGTCTGATTGTTGGGGGGGCTTTAAAGTTCCTCGTTTGGTCTTCACTTCTATCGTCCTGGAAGGGTGTTGCATTTTTAGCTTTTGGTTTGGCCGTTGTTACTGTTCTGATGCAGATCTTGATTCAATTCTCTCAGTCAGAACGTTCAACCCCTGCCAAGGTTGCCCCTACGAAGCCCAAGAATAGGGGAGAGCAACCAGAGACCAGGAATGACAAAGAACACTAGGTCACTTACTTGTTTCCCGAATCTTCCGTACGTAGGAACTTCATCTACTATCACATTTTTGTGAACTGAATTTGCATGTATCTGTGTTTAGGGACTCACCAAATCTCATAATGTTTTTGCATTGAAAATCCACCTTAGTGGTGTGTATTCAATTCTATGTGGTAGCATTAAGCATATCTATTCATTATTTGCTAATTGACTAGGGTAATTTTGTATACACAATATAGGATCGCTTTAGAAGAGTGTTGAAAGTAGTAAAATCCTATTTGATATTTTAATTTTTTTTTTTTAATGTTTACATCTTTAGGTGTTGGAATATTAGTATGCAGGGCTCTTCTATTCCTCTTTACATCTTCTGGTTTGTCATTTATGCATTTCTCTGATTTGCGTTGCTATTTATAAGACATTCTTTTTTTCATTGTAAACAAGCCATAAATGAGACACCTTTGTTCTGTATTTCTTTGTGGGCTAAAGAAAGAAAATCACGAGGAAAGTGGGAATTCATGCAAGTCCCTTTTTACCGGTTTGCAGTTCGCACTTCGTGTGCAAGTTTTGACTGCGATGCATATGAAATAATATGGTAATATAGTAATGGAGTTTTTTTTTTTTTTTTTCTTGATGTGGCATGTCAATTTTTGGAGCTACATTGAGCGAATGTTAAATTACTTTTGAAAAATGCCTCTATTGGTTTTTGTTATGAACATAGCGTCCAGATATCTCAAAGAAGAATGAGATTCTAGGTTTGAACCATATCGCTCCAAATGCCCCAGTTAAAAAAAATAAGATAATCTGAAAAGGTTAAATAAAAGTAATCTAAAGTGAGTATATTTAGAGTAATCTTTGATTCGTTCTTGTTCTCATGTAATGAATACTAATTGGAATTTGCAATTGGGAATGATGGTAAAAAGAGTATTTGAACAGTTGGGTAATAATTTTTTTCCCCATAAGCTGCTGTAGTATTTGAAGTTTTAAACGGTTGGGTATAGACTTTTTTCCGGTAAACTGGTTTAAGATTCCTTTTTATTAAAGCATGTCAAAGCGACTATGGTGGAGGGAGGCGATCCAAGAGTTCCCACAAGGACAAAAGCCTCCTACTGCAGTCTCTGGCTGTGTTATAGTAAGGAAACCCAGAAGCAAGACCATGACTATAGAAATCACTAGACGTTGTATTCATCCTAAACATTCTGGAGCTTTAGGTCAAAGGGGAAAACAAAGAGACATGTGAAAGCCAAAGCCAAAACAAAGGACTTCAGGGTGTATTCCAGACCTCAATTTATTCTTGTGTCAAGAGGGGCTGTTCAATAATATTTTTTTCAGATGTACCACAATTTATTCTTTGTTTGTTACGCAGTATAATGGAGTTTCTGTAATAAAATTTGGGCACTATCATGCCATTTTACTTATAGACTAGCAACAAAAAAAGTTCCTGAAACAATTGCCACATCGAACATGCTAGTGTTTGGTACGGAAAATTTAAAATTTTCTTTCCCCAATAAGGAGGGAAATTCTTGTATATTCTCAAAGCACTACATCATTAAACATAAAATAAGTGATTTTTATTGAATTTTTTGTATAAATCCTACCAATAAATTCAAGGATTTCTCAAAAAAATTGAGCTCTTATATATTCGGCCATCCCTTAAATTCTCAGTTGAAAAATATAATTATGTCTATCTAACGAAAATAAAATAAAATTACTTATTTGTTTCTAGATGAGTTAGACAAATGACATATATATAATTTTAAAATTTTTAAAATTAGTTGTCGATTCCCCTTAATTTTTGTTTATTTGTTATACCATAAGTCCATCACCCCTTAATTTCAACTTGTGTGTGTAAAACAAACAAATTTTTTTTTTTCATAGAAACAAAGTTTTTTAGACTACTACTATATTGTTTCACACTATAAACATATGACAATATTTAAATTTAATTTGATTTAATTTTTTTTTTTTATATGATTGAAGTTGATTTACATAGACTTCAATTGACCCATTCGAATTTTTTTTTTTTCTATATAACTTGTGTCTTATATAATATTTCACATAGATTTTTTCTAGTAAGGTAGCCAATTAGGAGTATATTGTCTAACTTTATTTCAAAACAGAGAACCAGATGTATATTTCTAAAATGCAGTGAAATTAAACAAAAATGTGTAAATATATTTTTTGTAAGGCACTTCATTTGCTCTAAATTAAAAAAAAGTACATGGACTTATAAGTTGGGCCGAAATTCTTCCGGCAAGTCGCGTCTCTAACCTGGTAGTCTGGGCCATGGCCCAAAAATATGGTACTGGGCTTTCTCGTCGGCATAGAGGCTTAGGCCCATAACCCTAAAAAGACCCCCACCATCACACCCACTTCACTGTTCGTATTATTAAGCGAAAAAGAAAAAGAAAAAAATAAAAAGGGAACGGGTTTGCTGTATTGCCTTTGCCTCGCAATACGAAGGTGTACTACAAACAGGGTCGGCTCCCCAGTTCTCGTGTGAGTGTCCCTCTGCCTCCCTCTCTCTCCCTTCTGAGGAAGCTGAAGCTTCATTCCCTTCAAACTCTGAGAGCACATATACGCAACCCTAAGCTTCAACTGTAACGCCGGCTCCTGTGAACTCTTTCTTCTACTTAAGTTTTTAGATATTCATCTTCTTTTTCAGCATCAGCCGCTTTACTCTTTGGAGAGCTTTAATTCCTTCCTTGAACAGAAAATCCCATCATGGTTCAAACAATCGAGGTAACCCTATTCCTTCCTCAAATTCTGAAGCTTTTCTACATCTTTAATTTTTTTTTTTTTTGTTTTTGTTTTTGTTTTTGTTTAGTAAGAGCAATAAACTCAATATAGTCTGAAAGAGAGTTGAGTAACGGGTTTAGCTCCTTAAGGTCATTAATAATGCAGTGAACTTCTTTCTTTATATGTTATAATGTTATTGAATTTTTGTTATTTATACATGTTTATTTTTTCTATTCACACTGACCTGTTTGGTTGCAGAGACAATTTCTAATTTGACTGAATGAAGTTTTATATTGATATAGGTGAATTTCACATTGAAAGAAGTTAACAGTTTTAATGCTAGGTGTAAAAGATGGACCGTTATATTATCTTCTTTAGTTTGTGCTTGATTTTACCATCTTTGAAAGAGAATAGTAATTAGGAAAGTGATGAGACCTGTGTAATTTGCTGCATTCAATTGTGAACTTTTCCCCCGGGTAATGATGTAATAGCTAGACTCCAATGGAATACGGGAAAATAGGGCTGGAATGGGGATGCCATCCACATTTGTAAAAACCAATAAAAAATGGAAATTAGTAGTTTGTTTCTTTTGTTTTCACACTTCATCAAAGACTGTAAATCTGAACCCTGTCGTGTGTTTCTCCTTTATCGAATACTAGTAAGATGATATCCATGTTAGAAAATTTTAACAAAGTTACTGAGAAGAAAAAAGAATCTAGTACTNTGCCATCCACATTTGTAAAAACCAATAAAAAATGGAAATTAGTAGTTTGTTTCTTTTGTTTTCACACTTCATCAAAGACTGTAAATCTGAACCCTGTCGTGTGTTTCTCCTTTATCGAATACTAATAAGATGATATCCATGTTAGAAAATTTTAACAAAGTTACTGAGAAGAAAAAAGAATCTAGTACTGAATTTTCATTTTTTTGTTTTTATTCTATTATCTAAAATAACGTTCCCAAACCCTAGAATTATAGATTCAGGAATGTCAGGAATTGAACTTCATAAAGTTTTTGGCAATTTAAAGTGAGTACTTAAGCTCTAGCCGGTTATACTTGTGTGTATGTTTAAATATATCACTGCTAGTTGAAATGAGCTGCTAACAAGAATGTGAGGCTTATCTTCTTTCTGATTTGATTATGAGGAAGAAAGGGAAAAGCAGAAAAGAGGTAGCAGTAAGAAGGAAAAGTTATTTACTCAAATAGTTGTATTATTAGTCACTGATGTCAGAGCTTTCTTCACTCTATCTCTTTGAATCGTACGATAGGTTGCCAAGAAAATTTGTTTAGTTGTTTTTTCGCTCACTGTCTCTTTGTAGACTAGGCTGATTCCTATCGTAGTTCTTTAAAATCTGAATCTTCAATTTTGCAGGTTGCAACTGAGTCTGTTGAGGAAGTTGCATTTAGTTTCTACACTGATGAAGAGAAACAAAAGACTAGCATTGTGAAGATAACAAAACCCATTTTACTTGATAGTGTGGATAGGCCTGAGCCTGGTGGATTGTATGATCCAGCTTTAGGCCCACTGGACGAGAGGAGTCTGTATGTTTCATCAACATTTGACCATATAAAATACATTTTGACTTCTATTTATGATATTTGAGTATGAGAGTTCACTTTTGGCTGGTGAATACTTTGGAGAAGAGGGTATCTGTCTTCTGGTTGCATGACTTTGCTGAAATGCTTGCTTGCCTATAATTATTTATGGCCATTTTTAGGGCAGTGATGAGAAGGCTTAATTGCTATTTAAACTACAAGTTACTTTTGAATCAGTAATAGAGAATCATTATATTTCCTTTGTTGGTGTAAAACTCTTTCAGTATCAGTGAATGATATGCTGTCACCTCATTAAAGTGATTTAGGAACATCATGAAAGTCATATAACTTTTTATTTTTTTGGTAAAAGAAGAATTTATAACTTTTAACAAGTAAAACTTTTAGTATTGCCTTTCTTCACTTCTTCTCAACTCTGCTAAAGAAGGCAATCTTAAATCATATAATTATTTTTCAAAGATCTGAAAGGTATTCCTCTTTCTTTCAAAATTTTTCCATCAGAATTTTGGAATATCATCTTTATACTGGAATTGTTTTACAATGTTAATGACTAGATCCAAGCTGACTTCAGGAGTTTCCATGCCAATTGAAGTATAGTACTGATGGGTTGTTGATCTTTGTTATAGGATGCATGGATTTAGCCTCATATTCATAAGGCTTGTTGTTTGAGACATTGGGTAATGGGTAGAATTCTGTGGTTATGTAGTTAACAGTATCATTGAATTCAACCCAATTTAGAGCAAATTAACTGAATGTGAATTGAACAAGGGAAGACATAATGTTTGGGCCTCCGCAAAATTCTCTGCATCCACTGGTAAAGACTTAAAACATTGTCAATACACATGATAAATTGCATGGCCTTCAAGTTGATTCCAACAAAAAAAAAAAAAGGCAATCCAGTCCCTCTGCTGTTTTCCTTGGTTCTTATCTTCACAATTTCATATTTTATATTTGTGTTGTCTGAGATTCTTTATCTTTACTGTGTTTATGGGAGAGGATTGTCTTTATGGCCTTGCAGAGGAAAGTTTTGGGCTAATGTATATTGCTCTTTGTTTCAGTTTATTTTTTCTTAGGAATATGTCTTGGCTTTCTAGTTGTTCTCTTAATGAATTCTTCTTTTATCCCTAAAGGAAAAGAGTACAATAGTGTAGCTTATGTAACCTGATCTTCAAATGTGTAATATCTTACTAACCTTGAACTGTTGGAGTCTATACATAGCTGCATGGAGATAAGATTTAGTGGAGTATTAAGTAATAATTTTCTGATAATTGATGATGGTTATTTGATGGCATATTTATACATATGTAACCTGATCTTCAAATGCATAATTGATACATCTGTTTTGCTTGATGCAGCTGTAAATCCTGTGGTGATCTTTCAAAAAACTGCCGAGGACATTTTGGTCATATTGAACTTGTTTACCCAGCCTATAACCCTTTGCTGTTCAATACTCTTCACAGTATTCTACAAACAACTTGTTTCTTTTGCCATCATTTTCGGGCATCCAGAGAGGAGGTATATATACGTTGATATGGTATTATTAGAAAACAATCACAAATGGTATCTTTATTTGTAGTTTCCTCATGCTTATACTTATAATAAAATGTCTATGCATTTCTTGGCCATTATTCATGTAGTTTGATATTGATTCAAGGTGGAGAAATGTACATCCCAATTGAAGCTGATCATGGAAGGCAATATTGTTGGGGCCAAAAACTTGGATTCAATTGACGAAAGTGAATCCACATATGTGGGTGATGATGACAGTAGTCAATGTCATGGTGCTGAGTACCTGCAAGGAAAATGGACCTCTCTTCAATTTAGTGAAGCAATGTCTGTTCTAAATAAATTTCTGAAGCGGCGAAACAAGAAATGTAATTCTTGTGGAAAGTCGAATCCAAAAATCAGTAAACCAACCTTTGGATGGTTTCATCTGGTAAATCTTTTGATTTTCTGTTACTTTGAAATTATATAGAAGAAGTCAAATATTATAAAGATCTCACTGATATTTTCCTATCTATCCTTATTAGGTTCATTTTGCATGCTTTGAGTTACCTTGGGGGTGGGGGTTGCATAAAAATCTTATTTATGTGAGGCAAGCATGATCTTCCAAGTTTCTTATTTATGTTTCTTTCTGATAGTTTCAAATATGCAGAGAGGTTTAAGTTTGGTTGGCAGTTGCAATTGTTAAGAAATATGGGTTGCCATTTCACAAAGTTTGAATACCTTAAAAGTCCTTGAATTTAGTGTTGACGTTGCATTCTTTAAGTGAAGTAATCTTTCTCCCAGATGACCCAATGCCATGTCTGTATATGTCCATGCTTGTTGACCTTGTCTACCCAGAATGACTAATTCTTTCTTCTTTTTTTCTTTTTCTTTTTGGGTTTCCGGTTTATGGATCTAGACTGGTCCCTCAGCCGAACAAGCTAGAGGAAATGTCATTAGAGGGAGCAAGCTGAAAGGATCAGCCAAAGGTGCTGCTGATAGTACATCCTTGTCTGATGAAATTAATGGTGATATTGTTGCTGTGGATTATACATCTGAAGAGGATATGCCTAATGGTACCCCTTCTGGTACTGTGGATAAAGCTGCAAAAAGGCATGGGAGAAAAGCTGAGGAATTAAATCTTGAGTTGTCGAAGCAAAAGAAATTTTCTGGACATTTGTTACCATCAGAGGTTAGTTTCCTGCAAATATTGTATTAGTGACTGTTGTTTACATCCTTTTTCTTATTTAAAATAAAACACGTCTATTACTGCCATAGTTATTACATGTTACATGCGATTCTAGAATCTGTTTGGATAACCACATTTAACTCTACTCAATTTACAGGTTAAAGATATTGTAAAGTCTTTGTGGACAAATGAGGGTCGGTTTTGTTCTTGTATTAGTGATATCCAAGATCAGGGATTTGGAAAGAATGCAGGTCACTCAATGTTCTTTCTAGAGACTATTCTTGTTCCACCAATCAAATTCCGCCCCCCGGCCAAAGGAGGTGATTCTGTAAGTTCTTTACTAAGAAACATGGATAAAATAATTTATTTATTCTTTTCAGATCAAGCAGCAACATGACATTGTCGTGAGAATATAGTTGATGATGTGATCTCTGATCAAATTGTTAGTTTCTGAGCAAATTTAGTATGTTACTAATACATGTGTCTTGTTCTATGATCTCTTTCCTGTAGAGGTAGACTGCTAGGATATTTCTTGTAAAAAAGATCTTTGCATGTTAATTTATCATCATTTTTTCTGAAGAGAAAACTTTTCTACTTTGGAACATATGTGTTGCTTTCTATAAGAACTGTTATGGATTCTTGGTATCAATATTCATTGTGTCTTTTGATATTATAATCAGCCTATTTTCCCTGACTTCTTGTTCCCTCAACATTACACAATGAAATGGAGGTAACTGTTGGTGAAGCTTGGAAGAAAAAGGGGAGCCATGGGGTTCAGGTTTTCTAGCCGAATGGTGAACTGTTTTGATAATGTCTTGAGAGTGCAGTTTTGTCTCGAGACACTAAGCAAACTGGTATTAAAAAAATGAGTCTTTTTTTTTTAATTTTTTTTTTTTAAATAAGAGAAGAGATTGTATCAGAAGGAAGTGAAAGTACAGAAGATGTGGAGGATAAGATATTCTCCAGTCTCTCTACGCATAACAAAAAAGTAACATGGAAAAACTAACTAAGGACATCAATACAAAAGAGCTCACCAGTCCCTTTGCATTCAACCAAGGAGATTCCCGGAAAGAAACCTTCTTCTGAACACCATAGGGAGGCCAGGAAAACAAACTTGTCCCAAAGTGAAGGTAAAGACAAGGATTTTTCATTAAATACAGGAGTATTCCTCTCCAACTAGAGACACTAGAAAACAGCATAAAAGTATTCTGCCCTAACACTTTGCCCTCCTTATATTGGCCAAAACCCCTGAAGTTAGTCAAAAGAAATTGCTCCAAATTTTGAGGGCACATCCAAGGTTCACCTAGCACACCAAAAAGCCTATTCCAAATGTAACTTGTTACTGGGCAGGGTAAAAATAAGTGTGCAGCAGGTTCTGAAATAGAACAACGCATATCACATGCACAAATTCTTGTTAGGTCTACGGACCTGCAACATATTATTAGTATTTAAGAGGTGTAGAAAGTTTTAGGCATGTAGAAAATTTATGAGACACCCTTTAAAAATTGCTTATAAAAGTATTGTCTAACTCTCTTTAATCCCTAAATGTTCTAACTTTAGTACATCTTGCAATGCAAGTGTTTGTTTAAAAAAAAAAATTAAAGAAAATTGAAGAATTGTCATTTAAAGGTTTTAAGTTGATTTTTCTCCCCCTCCTCCCTTGGTGTCTTATTTGAATATTTTAGAAGTGATTTTATCTATCAGTTTCGTTGCTCCTATTGGAAGTAAAGCTAATGATTTCTTGTTTATTCGTTACATTATGAATACTTCTTTTTTTTTGGCTTCTAGGTATGCTTAAGTTATTGAACTTCTATTGTAGGTGATGGAGCATCCTCAAACAGTCTTGTTGAAGAAGGTCTTAGAGTCCAACATATCCTTGGGAAATGCTCATGTCAACAACTTAGATCGCTCAAAGATTGTCAGCCGGTGGATGGGTCTTCAGCAATCTATAAATATGTTTTTCGACAACAAAACTGCCTCTGGTGAGTGTCTTCTGACTTATAACATGTGTAGCTGTGTGTAAATGTAATTTGAGTTGGCTTGTAATGTTGTCAGTGACCTATATCTGACTAATCTCAAAGTAATTTTCTAGTTGATTTTACTGTTTAGTACATTTTCAGAATGTAGAAATGTTTATAATAGAAGGGTAAGGGTATTAAATCTCATTCAGGAGTCAAATAATAAAAAAGCTAAGCATGATAAGCCCTTTAGTATGTTTATCTTTCCATTCCCTATATTTTGAATTCTTAAAATAAAATTTTATAATATTTTAACTTCCAAAATCATGGTCTCATATTGATAAAAAAAATGTAGCTTATAAAAAAAACTGGATTCTGATTTTTTTTTCTTAAGGTAATAATGCAAATGCATCCAGTGGCTTTTTTGAAATATGAAATGTATAGGTTTTATAAAGTTTCTATGATATAAGTGTTGCAAAGGGTTCTGACTATAAAACCATATAAATGTGACTGGTGTCCTTATGTTCTTTTGGTGTTCTGTTCAGCAGGCTACCTTATCCTCATTCTCTCTCTTTCTTTTTTTTTGGGGGGGGNGGGGGGGGGGGGGGTTGTTGTTGTTCTCATTGTTTCCCTCCATTAACAATATTTCTTCTATATAATATAATGACAGGGCACAAAAAATTGACTTTCTACAGTAAGGAGGGACAAATAGACTTTTATTATTTCTAGTTCCCCCCCCTTAATTTTCTATAAGAGGCAGCAAGGTGCATAAATTGCATGCAGATGATTGCTGAAAGTGAAACATGAAAGACAATAAAATTTGGAGAGCCTTATTGTGTTGATGAGCCTGTTTGTATTCTTTGTTTTTATTTTGTGCCTTTGATGGGGAAGCTATCTTGTTCTCCTCTTTCTTTCTACTATTTTTTCTCTCTAATAAAATTTTTCTTCTGGCTCCATTTGTTTTGATAGAAATGGTTTCAAAGGAAATTTTGTTTTGCCTACAAACTTAGACATTATTTGGAGTTCCTGTTACTGAAACAAGGTCTTGGGTGGGTCCACTAGACGAATCTGTGTGTATCACTGGATAAGTATGTATTATGGATAACTTGATGGCTCTTACATCAAATTCTATTGACTTCTTTGCTGGTCTAGGTCAAAGAGATGTGCCTTCAGGAATTTGCCAGTTGCTGGAGAAGAAGGAAGGCATCTTCCGCCAAAAAATGATGGGAAAGAGGGTCAATTTTGCATGCCGCTCTGTCATATCACCAGATCCTTATTTAGCTGTCAATGAAATTGGAATTCCCCCATATTTTGCTTTAAGATTAACGTATCCCGAGGTGAGGATTTTGACTATTTACTAGTTCATAGGTGCATCTATGATTTGTTTCTGTTATGAACTTCTGGCATCTATTTAATTTAGCAATCTGCATGTGTTACTGCACATGCTAATATGGGTCTAATTAATAGAAGCGTATATCTTGCAGTGGTACAATTTGTGTGTCATTCTCTTCCTATATTTAATCTGATGATCTCATAGTGAACAAACAAACAATTTGGCCCTTTTTGCTTTTCACAGACCAGATAATCTAAAAGAGAAGACTTCAAAATAGAAATGAAAACAAATGAGAAATGTACTTGTTGGGTGATACTGCAAGGGTTTTGCTGTTGATTGGATTATTGGTGCTTCAGCATGATATAGTTTGTTGAAGGGTCAGCAAAAAAATTTGTTCAATTTTCCTCTATTCAATCACTGAAGATCTTTAAGTTTGAGATTGGTTGATGGCTTATGCAGAATAGATTCAATAGAAATTTGCTCGGCTGCTACAGCTGTTAATGTGAAGGAATCTAGTATTTTAAAATTATATTTTGAGTGCGTGGAGTTATTAATAAGACAGTTGCATTAATTAATTGAAATTGGAAGGGAAAAGTGTAGAAATGAACATGGCTGAAATAAAAAATCCAGGGTGTGTGAAATTCTGGCAGCCGCGAGACGTTAGTGTCAGCTGGTCTTGATGGGCTATTTGATGGTCAAACAATGGGGAGAAGTATGTGATTGTCATTGTCATAAAATGATTTTATTAATAGGTTATAATGGGCAAGAAGTAAAAATTCCGAGGGGTCATCCTTGTCTATAACAGTATTCTATGGATGCATTCAGATTCTTTGAATGGGAAGGTGCCCCATAGGCTTTGTTTAGTTTGAATGGGGAAAAAGAATGGAAAGGATTAGAGAAGAAGAGAATGAAGTGGAAATGAAAGACTGTCTTCCTTATCTTTGTTTGGTTTAGTCAAAAGTAAAGAAAGAAATCAAATTTACATGACAAAAATTAAATCTTGTATATCCTTTTGTCGAAAAATAGATATAATGTGAAAAATATTGGTAAAAAGAGTAAATAAAGCTTGTCAACTTCCCATTCGTTCATTATACCTTCACCTTCATTTTGTGTGGACTCATTGTTGTTCCACCTCTTCTTCCCTTGTGATCTCCTTAAACAAACGAGGGAAGTTTTTCCTCCTATATCAACTTCTTTATTTTTGGAACCATCAAATCAAACAGAGCATGAGAGAATAATATCCACTTTTGCCGCCAATTTTTTTCTAGAAAAAAAAATTAAATTAGAGATTCAATATTCTAATTTAATTATTTTTTTTTTTTATTCTTTTTTGTTAGAGAAAGAAGTGATACAAAGAAAGAGGTGGATAAGATATCCTCCTTAAGCAAAATTAACACAGCAAAAAGAAAAGGAGATAAGGAAAATATCACATGTGGCAGGTTTGCAGACCTCATAAGGCCCTTCTTCCTTTTGAATAAATTTTTTGGGACTGGGTCTGTCCTTGAAGTCTTGAGCAGTTTTTATCTACCAGTTTTAGAGGTTTTGGAAACTTGGCAAGGTTTGTGTGGTTTGTGCCATTTTTGGTGCATTTGTTTAGAGTGTAATGCCGGTTTCTTTAAGGATAATTTGTTCCACCTGGAGTTGATTTGGGACAAGATTATGTGTATGGCCTTGCTTTGGTGTAAAGCACATGGTCTTTCTAAGGGGTTTCCCATTCAATAGGCTGAGGGACTGGACAGCTTTATTGAACTGATGCCTTTTGTTATCTCTTTTGTCTTATCTTTCTTTTTCTTTCTTTTATTTTTTCCTGTTCCTGTTTAGGAGGATTCTTATCCTTCTTTTATTTTTACTTCTTCCTTCCTTATCTTAATGAATTTCTTCTTTTATCAACAAAAAAAAAAAAAAATACAAAAGAGGAAAACATAGAATAGAATGGCTCCAATATCTCTGCATGGTAGTAAAGAACATTCCTTAAAGAAACCATGTGCATAGCACCAGAAAGAGCTGCAGTTATGGTTTGGCATTGTGGCTTAAAAAAGACAAAATGCTGCCATTTGATAGATCTGTGACTTTTGCCAAAGTACTTTAGAATGAAGAGTTTTATCAAGAATAGATCTTGAAAAAAACTCAGACCAAGGTCTAAACCATTTCAGCTTTAGACTACTAATAACTTGTCCTTCAAAACCATGAAGTATTAATCTGGGAATTTTTTTTTGCATGGTTATTACCTTCTAACACTGTGCATAAGTGCATTGTTATATTGGCATGGAACATGTTGATCAATAGTTGGATATACTTGTGCATGCATATGGTCTAATTGCATATTGAACTTTGCATGGAATATGATATCACTATTTTTTGAAACTTTTATTTTTATCTTCATGTTTCTCATTTTGTTTCTTTTCTCTTTCCCCCTACTTTTATGTTAATATATTGTAGAGAGTGACCCCCTGGAATGTAGCCAAGTTGAGGGATGCTGTCAGTAATGGTCCTGAACACCATCCAGGTGCCACACACTACGGTGATAAGCTATCAACTATCAAGCTTCCTCCAAAAGGGAAGTTGCTTTCTATGACAGCAAGGAAATTGCGATCCTCAAGAGGGGTTATTGTGCAAAAAGGCAAGATATATGATCATGAATTTGAAGGCAAAGTCGTATATCGCCACCTGAAAGATGGTGACGTTGTGCTTGTTAACCGGCAGGTACTGCTTTATTTCATTTTATAAATTATATTGTAATATATTTTAAATAGTTTAATATCATTGCACTGCCTTCTAATCCTTTAATGAAATATAGAAGTCTATCAATGACATTGAAATAGTGTATGCAAATTGAATGTTCTCATCAGTTATTGGAAATCAACCTTTTTTTAATTAGCATTTCTGGTTCTGTTTATACTAGTTTATTGTAATTGTTTTGTTTACTAGCTTGTTATTATATAACATATTTGACATATAAACAATTTTTATGAAGTAGGTTATATAGAGAATAACTGTGTTCTGAAGATGAACATTTCTTCCCTTGTGATTTCAATTGAACTTTCTATTCTCTTGCAGCCTACTCTTCATAAACCCAGTATAATGGCACATGTAGTTCGTGTATTAAAGGGGGAAAAAACAGTACGTATGCACTACGCAAACTGTAGGTAATATGAAACTTTAGTTTCTTTGAGCTCTGCTGTCATTGTGGGGGTGAATATTTGTTAACGCATTTGGCTCAAATCTTACCCCTCACAGAAAGGCTATCATGAGAATTTCATCTTGATGTATTCCTATAAATACTATCTCAAAGCTTAATATGGTAGTTAATATCAATCATTTTTTATTTTAATTTCAGTACTTACAATGCTGATTTTGATGGCGATGAAATGAATGTTCATTTTCCGCAAGACGAAATTTCTCGTGCGGAAGCTTACAACATTGTAAATGCCAACAATCAATATGTCAAGCCAACCAGTGGTGATCCAATTAGAGCCTTGATTCAGGTATTAGCATCACATTTGATATTGGTAACTTCCAAGCTTAGGAATTTTTTCTCTCTGATTTACTGAGCCAATTATGCCAGGATCATATTGTAAGTGCTGCACTTCTTACAAAGAAGGATACCTTTTTAAGTTACGAGGAGTTCAATCAACTTCTCTACAGTTCTGGTGTATCCACTGTCAGTCTGAGGTCTTTCCATGGCAAATCTGGGCAGAAAGTTTTGATGCTAAATTCTGAGAGTGAAATGTTCCTGCTTCCTCCAGCAATATTGAAGCCAGAACCCCTATGGACAGGAAAGCAGGTTACTATCAGTTAGAGTCTTAAATTAAAGATGTATTACACTATAGTTGTTTTATAGATTCAGTAGACAGCTTATCTTTTTTCCTTATTGTTTTTCTTTTGGGTACTATTCTATAGTATATAAAGTTTTAAGTTGTGTATCTTATTTGGTTGCCTGGGTATGATTTGCTTTTCTGTGGCAGATTATATAATTGCTTTAAGTAAATTTTGTTATTGTTGTCTTCCTAGGTTATCAGTGCCTTGCTACATTATATCACCAGAGGTTGCCCGCCTTTTACTGTTGAGAAGAGTGCGAAAATTCCGTGGAACTTTTTCAAGAATCAAAATGTGGTGGGAAAAAAATCTGCATCAAAAAAGAAGGAAGAGTTTGATGAAGATAAATTGTTAATACATAGAAATGATTTGGTGCGTGGTGTAGTTGACAAGGCTCAATTTGGTGACTATGGTATGGTTCATACAGTGCAAGAACTCTATGGCTCAAATGTTGCAGGCAATTTGCTTTCAGCATTAAGTCGTTTGTTCACTGCCTTTTTACAGGTAAGCCAGCAATTAATTTGTTTTGAAGTTTTAATTTTTGATGTTTAAGTCAACAATGTTGTGTTATGTGTTTTCTATCGTCCAGATGCATGGGTTCACATGTGGAGTAGATGATCTTCTCGTAACAAAAGGAAAAGATGGGGAAAGGAAGAAGCAACTTGAAAGTTGTGAGGAAATTGGTGAAATTGTTCATCGTGAATTTGTTGAAACCAATGATGGTGATAAAATAGGTACTTTGATGTAAAATTATTTGATTTTGTGAGTCATGTCATTATGAAATAATGTACCATGTCTAAATGTGATAACAGGTTTTAATTATTTCTAGTTTGGTAAATTACTAGTTTTTTATGTAAATTATTTTTGTCCAAATTTTAAAGTAGCTAGTTTATTTAATTTCAATCTTATGCTTTTAAAACAGAAGCCTCAGTGACTGTCCTATGGTAGTGGAAATTCTTCACGTCAGTAGCTTTGGGTTTTTCTTCTAATTCTTCTTCTTCTTCTCTCCCTCTTTTTTTTCGGTTTCTTCCCTTAAAGTCGTAGTTCAGCAGTGCAATAGAATAGTACCCTTTAGAACAAACTGGGTTTCCCCAATATTTCATGCAGAGATGGATGAGAGATGTCAATGTTCTTTAAAAGGTAGGGGTAGCTTCAATTGAGGATAGTACAAATAAGTGTCTTGTAGGATGTTTGTTGACAGTAAAGTGTGCCATCTTAAAGGAGACTTCTAACTGATCTCGAAGGAACAGCTGAGCCGATTTTATTTCCATCTTTGGCATCAAATTTGGTTTTGGAAAACAAGTGTTGGTTTACTTGCTGTATCCAGAACCGAAAGTAAGGCTGAGCAAACAATGTGTGAAGCTTTATCATTATGTCATACATTTAATACAATTTCTTATGTGTAAGCCTGCGCAAGGGGGTTCTAAAGTTTCCATGATATTCACATGAACTCTCATAGCCTCATTTCTTGTTGAATTACCACTTTTTTCTGGTAATGGATGCTGATAGAAAACATGTCCAAGAAGTGATGACAGATTGGTATACATATATATGCAAATAGAAACACAAAATCACTAAAAATTAATGTCTAATAAGCTGGATGAAGTTATATTTGTCCAACCAAATAAATTTAGGCTATTCATGTTTTCTCTGTTACCTTATTCTTAAGCGTGCAGCCAATTTACAGTTATCTTTTCTGGGGTCTCTGTGTTTGTGGACTGCCAATTTGTGCTTGCTGTGTAAATTTGTAATGTCTTTACATTTTTGGCTTGTCAGACCCAATCACACTGCAGTTGAATATTGAAAAAAGAATACGCAGTAATGGAGAAGCAGCCTTAACATACTTGGATAGGAAAATGACGAGCAATCTTAATTCTAGAACAAGCTCAGGTATATTGAAGGAACTACTGTCTGAAGGAATATGGAAACCCTCTGGGAAGAATTGTATTTCTCTTATGACTACATCTGGAGCTAAAGGTAGTATGGTAAGTTCCTAGTTGTTCTCATTTTAATACATTGACTACTTCATCTGGATATCTTGTTCTTAACATATTATGATACAGACCGCTGTCTATACAGTACATGTTGTTCTACCCGGAAAACAAATAAGTCCCCTATGTCATGCTTAAGTATCTTTTAGTAAATATATTGGCTCTGATGATATGATCCAATCTACTAAACCCTGTATCTTTAATACTCTTCAAGGATTAGATTTTGATGGAACTTTAAATCTGTGAGAAATGATGGAAGTGTGTAAGACTAGCTTCTCACAGGTGTTATTTATATTAACTGTACAATAAATACAGGCCTAATCATGGGCCTAATTACAAGCCTAGATGTAAGCTATAATAACTACTATATTCACAGTCAATCAATATTTTAATATTCTAAGAATATTCTAACACTCCCCCTTAAGCTGGAGCGTACATATCATATGTTCCAAGCTTGTTACAAATGTAGTTAACCGAGGGCCTCCGAGAGACTTAGTAAATATATCTGCCAACTGATCGTTTGATCTAACAAAACCAGTAGCGATATCCCCTGAAAGTATCTTCTCCCTAATAAAATGGCGGTCGATTTCTATATATTTGGTCCTTTCATGGAAGACTGGATTAGAGGCAATGTGGAGAGCTGCTTGGTTATCACATATTAATCTCATTTGCTGAACCTTCATAAATTTTAACTCTTGGAGTAACTGTTTCAGCCATATGAGCTCACAAGTTGCTTTAGCCATAATTCGGTATTCTATCTCAGTAGTAGACTGAGCAATAACAAATTGTTTCTTACTCTTTCATGACACTAGATTACCTCCAACAAATACACAATATCTAGTAGTTGAGCGTCTATCATATGGACATCCTACCTAATTAGCATCTGAATAGCCAATTACTTGAGTATGTCCTCTACCTTCTTACAAGAGACCTTTACCAGTGCCTTCTTGATGTATTTTAAAATATGAATCACTGCATCCCAATGACTGTCACATGGAGAACTCAGAAACTGACTAACTACACTCATCGGAAAAGCCATATCAGGTCATGTCACTGTGAGATAGTTGAGTTTTCCAACAAGTCTCCGATATCTGCTAGGATTTGATAAGGATTCCCCCTGATTGGGTAGGAGCTTGACATTTGGATCCATTGGAGTATCCACAGGTTTGCAATTTGACATGCCCGTTTCTCTTAAAATGTCCAAGGCATATTTCTGTTGTGAGATGGCAATACCCTTTTGTGATTTAGCAACTTCTATTCCTAGAAAATACTTGAGTTTGCCCAAATCCTTTGTCTGAAAGTGCTGGAATAGATGTTTAAGCTTTTGTATGCCATGTTGGTCATTCCTTATAATCACAATGTCATCTACATAGACAACCAAGTAAATGCATCAATTAGGGGATGAATGATAGTAAAAGATTGAATGATCGGCCTCGCTCCGAATCATACCAAACGCTCGGACGATTGCACTAAATCTCCCAAACCAAGCTCGTGGAGATTGTCGAAGTTTGTAGAGAGATCGATGAAGTCGACATACCAATCTAGACTCCCCCTGAGCAACAAACCCAAGTAGTTGCTCCATATAGACTTCCTCCTACAATTAGCCATGTAGAAAGGCGTTTTTAATATCGAGCTAATAAAGGGGCCAGCGGTGAATGACTGCCATAGAGAGAAAGAGGCGAACAGAGGCCATCTTGGCAACAAGAGAAAAAGTGTTGCCATAGTCAAGGCCATAGATCTAGGTATATTCTTTTGCAACCAATCGAGCCTTTAGACTATCTATTTGGCCATTAGTGCCAACTTTGACTGTATAAACTCAACGACAACCAACTGTAGATTTACCACGTGGGAGAAGAAACCAATTCCCAAGTGCTATTGGAGTCTAAGGCAGTCATTTCATCAATTATTGCCTTACGCCACCCTCGGTCGAAAAGTGCTTAACCTGTATTTTAGGAATCGAAACAAAAGACAAAGACGATACAAAGGCAGAATATGTTGGAGAGAAACGGTGATAGCTCACAAAATTGTAAATAGGGTGAGGGTTGCGAGTAGAACAAATACCTTTGTGGTCAACAATGGAACGATCCATGCTAGAAACCGGAACTGGAGAAACAACTGGAGCAAGAGGTAAGTCCACTGGGTTAGTGGCAAGGTTGTCTGCAGCGGCAGGGCTCTCAGTGACGGGGCTCTCAATAGGTTCGGGTCGAGGTCAGTGATGGTAGGTGAGGAAAGGAGGGGCCGAGTCAACAAAGGAAATAGCCTATGGAACGGGACTAGTGAAAGAAATAGGAAGAAGATTAGCAACAGTAGAATGTTTTAGAATATCAGAATGTCCTGAAGAGGAGAAGAATTGGGTTGTCTTAAAGAAAGTAACATCATGGGAGACTATATAATGTTTGAGTGCAGAAGAGAAACAACGATAACCTTTTTACAATCGAGAATAACCCAAAAAGACACATTTGAGAGATGTAGCTTGTAACTTATCTTTACCTGAAGTGAGATCATGAACAAAACACGTGCAACCAAAGACACGAAGAGGAAGAGAGTAGAGTAGCTAGTTGGGAAATAAAAGAGAATGAGGCACCTGATTTTGTAATACTGAGGATGGCATCCGATTAATCAGATAACAAGAGGTCATAATTGCGTCTCCCCAAAATTGCAGCGGAAGATTGTTATGAAGGAGGAGAGTACACACAGTCTCAATCAAGTGTTTGTTTTTCCACTCAGCCACCCTATTTTGTTGAGGGGTATGAGCACTAGAGGATTGATGGAGAATACCCTGAGAATTCATAAAAGATTAAAAGGGAGCAGAAAAATATTTACGTGCATTATCACTCCTCAAGGTGCGAATTGTGATACCAAACTAAGTTTTAATCTCTGAGCAAAATGTTTGAAAAATAGAGAATAGTTCATAACGATTTTTCATTAGAAATAACCAAGTGCATCGAGAAAAATCATTGACAAAGGTTACAAAGTACTGAAAGCCCAAAGTTGAGTTAACTCGACTAGGACCCCATATATCAAAATGAACTAAGGCAAATGGAGACTCAACTTGTTTATTGACACGACTAGGAAACAAACTACGAGCATGTTTTCTTAATTGACAAGACTCACATTCTAAAGTAGAGATACGAGAAAGGTTAGGCACCATCTTTTGGAGTTTCTGTAAACTGGGATGTCCTAAACGATGGTGGAGAAGTTCGGGTGAATCAACAACAGTTCAAGTCACAGGAGGTGATGATGCGGTGAGGTAATATAACCCATGGGACTCACGCCTTTGTCCAATCGTCCTCCTAGTGTCCCGATCTTGCATAAGAACTGAATTAGCAACAAAGGTAATAGAATAAGGTAGGGTTTGAGTTAATTTGCTAACAGAGATCAAATTAATTGGACACTCTAGTACAAAAAGGACGGAATTTAGAGATGAAGACTGCAAGGGCTTGGCTTGACCAATGGTTTTTACAACCATTAGCTAAGGTAACAGTGGACAGTGAATTAGAGTAAGTGAGTTTAAAGAATAGATTCTTGTTACTAGTCATGTGATCTGAAGCACCGGAATCAAGAACTCAGGGTCCAAGAGAGGATGATTGAGAGATGCAAGCAATAAGATTACTAGTATGAGCAACAAAGGCTGTGGAGGTGGACTGCTTGGTCTCTTGGAATCGCAGGAACTCATTATAGTCAGTAGCAGATACAGATACAGCACCAAATGAAGAATCATATTGTGCAACATTTGCAGTTTTAGTAGGTCGACCATGAAGGAGAAAACAACGGTCCACTGTGTGGCCAATTTTATGACAGTGAATAGATTGAGGTCGATCCCTGTTTCGAAAACGCTGATCACCACGTCCTCCCTTACTATCCTCTCGATTGTTCACTTGAGAGGCTAGTATAGTAGAATCAGTCAGGTAGTTGAAATAGAAACACTTGTAGGTGCTGAAATACGAATCAGCTGCTCAAACATAATATCCATAGTAGGAACCCCAGGATTGGCCAGAATTTAATTGCGGACCGAATACAATTCAGATGGCAAGCCGGCTAGTGCAAGAACCATGAAGAATTTGCCCCGATGTTCCTCTTCTTGTGCGACATAAGTTGAAAAGGGCATCATCTCATTGAATTCATGTTGAAGAGTCTCAATCTGCCCCATATAGGTCTGCATATCCAAATCTTGTTTCTTGATCGTCTTCATATTGGAAACAACATTATAAAGACGATTTATATCATTTGAGTAGAGCTTCTTGGCTTTGTGCCAAACTTCATAACAAGTACGATATGGCCGATATTGGCCAACAAGAATACGATCACTAGACTGCTAGAGGACATTGCAAAGATTTGCATCAACCTGTTTCCACTTAGGCTTATCCTGATTAGGGATATCTTTAACTTGTTTTACCAAGTATTCCTTATGGCCCTGGCCTAAGAACCACAACTCCACAGAAACAGACCATGTCATGTAGTTGGAGTAGAAGAGAGAATGTGGAATGGTTGACGTGCAGTGGTGTCAATGTCTGAAGAAGCCATTTGGATCTGTCCGTTCCAAAACAAAGTCCTAACCTTTAAAAAATGGAAGAGAACAGAACGGATGCAATGCTGTTCAAATCTGATAACACCAAAATAAGGGCAGGAATAGGTCGGAAATACATCGGAGCAGGAATATGGAAAGTTTCATGGTGATCGGAGAAGCCACACGCCTCCATGCACGGAAGAAGCTGTCGGCGCGTGGGAGTCACTCGCAGAGCTAGCAGCGGCGCGTGTGGGTGCATGCAAAGGCGGACGGCGATGCGATTCTGGGGATGGGCCGATCGGAGGCTTCTGACTTTGACTATGGAGGTGGATTTTGAAAACTCAAATCCTAGGGTGGCTAGAAAGAGGCACAGCCACTAAACCCTAGTGATAAGAACACTGCTGGAGTGAAAACACAGCAAGGGAGAGAATATTCATTGCTGGAAAAATGCATAGTGGGAAGGGAGAAATTTTTCTCACTAAAATTGCTCTTATACCATGTGAGAAATGATGGAAGTGTGTGAGACTAGCTTCTCACATGTATTATTTATATTAACTATACAATAAATACAGGCCTAATCATGGGCTTAATCACATCCTAGTTACAAGCCTAGATGTAAGCTATAATAACTACAATATTCACAGTCAATCAATATTCTAAGAATATTCTAACAAAATCTATGCAACTCTTACATTTTTCAAGTAATTTATTATTATGTACTTTTGGTGATGTTCCATGTTTAGATGATTAAATTGATGGAGATTACCTCATAAATTTATTTATACCAAGAACCTTTCTTCATTTTGAAATATTTTCCCCTTTTAATCAATAATATTTGCTTTTCATCACATTTTGGAAGTCCTGAAATTTTGCCCCTAGGAATAGAATGACATGTATTATTTTTAGCTTTATGAGATGAATAATTGTATTGAAGACTAGGTAGCCAATGTACATAATTCAAATTTAATTTGAAAGAAGTGTATATGCAAGCTCCTCAATAACATTCTATTTAAACGAAGATGCATTACTTTTTATTTAGGTACTACTTCTCTTTGCAATCATGCGAGCATCTGCTGCCATAGAGGACTTAGGTGCCCTGGGGAAGCTCAAAGTTTTAGAATGTTACTAAAGTCATATGGCTGAGAAATACTGTAGCAAATGTTCCCAGATTCTTAAAACCAATTTTTTTTCTGCATTTAACTAGTTTGGGCACTATAGCTGCTTCTCACCGGTTTCGTACTGGTTCCTTTAAGAACCAAGCTGTGCACGTTATCAGCAGTCTAAAACCTTGTGTCCAGTTTCTCCCATTGAACTGGTTCATCTGGTTTGGTTTCAGGAACATTCTTTTAACCTAAGTCCTTGCTCATCTTTCTTAATTGATATAAGTTATGAGTGTATTTGCTTATGATATTTATTGCAATATTAAGCTAATTATGTTTTTTCTTTTAAACAGGTCAATTTCCAGCAGATATCTTCTCATCTTGGCCAACAAGAGTTAGAAGGAAAACGAGTCCCACGCATGGTTTCTGGAAAGACCTTACCATGCTTTCCTCCCTGGGATTGTTCCTCTAGAGCAGGAGGGTTCATTATTGATCGGTTTCTCACAGGTCTTCATCCACAAGAATATTACTTCCACTGCATGGCTGGTCGTGAAGGGTAAATAAACTTCTTGATTGACATGAGGACAGTTCATTTTGGTTATATTTGTTAAATGATGAATATTATTTTTAATTGTTATTCCATTGTCTATATATTGTTTAAAACCAAGAAGTGAAAGATATAATGGCACTTAATACATAGTTAGAAAATTAGTACTTACTCGTAGAAGTATATATTAATTACAATGTTGGAGGAACTTAATCTTATTATTATATATTCATTTTAATAGGTAAAGTTAAGCTTTGAATATAAATAGAAAGAATTACTATAGAATAATCAAAAATAAAAAAACAGATGAGAAACAAATGAAAATTTGTTTGAATTTCACTGCCTTAAATTTTTCTGACCTGTGCTGGTCACAAAATTCACATGAATGCTTGAATGTATATACTTGTCTTAGCTTTCCTTCCCAAGGGTGTTGATGTATATGAAGGATGCAAACATCACCAATGCCGGTAGACATTTGTTGTGGGAAGAGAAAACTCTTTTTTTTTTTTTTTTTGTCATAAGGAAAAATGGAGTCTGCATTTGCAATATCTAGGACATCTTGAGCATTCAACCCCTGAAATATCCTCCTGTTATAGCAATGATAAAGTTCCAGCCTTCAAGTCCTAGGCTTGCTATCTAGCCCAAGCCCTTTCCCTCACATAAAGAACAAATCCTTGACATCTTTGAACATTACTCGTTTCCCTCTGGTGTTCTACACACCAAACTCTAAGGCACTTTTGTTGCTTTCACTGTGACATCTAACTCCCCCACTTGAAGGAGGAAGAATATGATGAATAACCATCAATAATATGATCAATTATAAATGCTATGTAACTTCAACACTTCAACTTTTCATGCATCATGTAATTTTAGTATATGCTAGGATTTTCTTATGTTATTTTTTCATGTTGTTTGTTCGTTCTATGTTTCCATTTTGGTCAAAATCAGCACCACAAATTCGTGGTTCATATATGGCTTACTCCCCCCCCCAACTCTCTTCCTCCACCAACAAAGCGCTGCCATTTTTGTGGCTTGTCCTCTTGCTGNCCCCCCCCCCCCCCCCCTTGCAGCTTTGGCTAAACTCGATCAATGTAGTTTAGGGAAATATTACATGGAAGTTATAATATATTGTTGATTGTCATATATTTACTTCTTCCTAGGTAATAACATCTTTGCACCACAGGTTAGTTGACACTGCAGTTAAAACATCTCGCAGTGGATACCTTCAAAGATGCCTCATAAAAAACCTTGAGTGTCTAAAAGTTTGTTATGATCATACTGTCCGTGATGCTGATGGTTCAATTATTCAGTTTCATTATGGAGAAGATGGTGTGGATGTCCATCAAACTAGCTTTATCACCAAATTTGAGGCATTGTTAACAGTAAGAACCTGTTTAATATTTTCTGGAAACCAAAAATTACAAGCGGAAGTTGTATCTTGTTATTTACTTTTTGCTTATTAATTTCAGAATAAAGAAATGATTTACAGCAAATGTCGCCGTCAATTAGACAGATCCAATCCTTATATCAACAAGTTGCCTGTTGCTCTTCAAGAAAAAGCAGAAAAATTCCTCCATGATTTCTCTTCAAAGCAGAGAATTCCCAGTTCAATGAGACAACCAGATTTCTTGAAGTTGATGGAGCACAAGTATGTCTCTAGTCTTGCTCAGCCGGGAGAGCCAGTTGGTGTGTTAGCAGCTCAATCTGTAGGAGAACCATCAACGCAGATGACGTAAGATTTTAATATTAGAGAATTTTCTCGGCATATTGTTAATTTAGTATTGAACCATTAAATGCATGATAATCACATGCATTGTTGCATTAGTGAAGCATATGTGAAATTATTAAACTATTTGTGATGCCAATCTGTTACAGTCACTGGAAACCCTAGAGCTGTTACAGATAAGCATGATATCTATGGAGGAAGTATTGTCTTTTGATAGACTAGGATGAGGCTATTACTTGGTGTGTTGGAATCAAATATGCATGTCTTTCAAGAGGTTTGGAAATAAGTTGAAATTTTTTATGGTCATGTGGGATGAGACCTGGGACTCATGTAGGAGCTAGAGGGATAGGAATTGCATTTCTGCTTTTTTTGCCTCCTTGTTTACTTTTAAGAGATATATGAGCTAACCCCACGTGGCTATTTAGTTGTGCTTGCTTAACATGACCGTTCCTTTCCCCCTTTTTCAGTTTGAATACTTTCCACCTTGCTGGTCGTGGTGAAATGAATGTAACGCTTGGAATTCCACGTCTACAAGAGATCTTGATGACTGCCTCAATTGACATCAAGACTCCAGTTATGACATGCCCCTTGGGACAAGATAAATCTATGTAAGATAATAACATTGTTCTGTGTACATTAGTCTCTGTGTGTTTCCTTTTATCCTTTTTTGTTCGTTTTGTTCCAGGAGAGTTCTTGATTTTTCTATGTACTCATATTAATATTTTGACATACTTGTTATTTGCAGGAATGATGCCATGCGTCTTGCTGATAAATTAAAGAAGATCACCGTAGCGGACATAATAGAGAGCATGAAACTGTCTGTTGTACCAGTAGCTGTTGACGGTCTTCAGATTTGCAGTATATATAAGCTTGAGATGGAGCTATACAAACCTAGACACTACCCGAAGTACACTGACATAACACTTGAAGACTGGAAGGAAACTCTTGAAGTTGTATTTGTGAGAGAGTTGGAGGATGCCATTCAAAATCATATTCTGTTGCTCTCTAAAATAAGCGGCATCAAAAACTTTGTGCCAAGTGCACAATCAAATTCTTCAGGTAGTTCAGAGGAAGATATTTCTAACAATGGATCACAATCTGAGAAAAAGGATCACAATAACGATAACGATGGTGATGATGATGATGGCGAAGAGACAGAAGGGGCCGAGGATCTTGGTTTAGATGCACAAAAGAGAAAACAGCAGAGTATTGATGAGATTGATTATGAGGATGGTCCTGAAGAGGACACGCATGAAGGAGAGCCATCAGAAGAATTTGCAGGAGAAGTTGTTCAGGATGGGAGTGATATTGAAGCTACTGAGGACGATATGACTGAGATACTTGATGGCAAGGATGTCCATTCATCAGGAATTGAGAAACGCTCTAAGCCCAAGTTAACTGAAGAAAAGACCAAACTGAAATCTAAAACAAAGAAGAGAGAACTAATGGAAAAGGAAACTGACAGGGCAATCTTTGTGGAAGCCAAAGGGATGCATTTTGAGGTCCATTTTAGATTTACCGATGAGCCTTATATTTTGTTGACTCAGGTACTTTCAGATGCACCCCAGTTTCTGTTAATATCCGTGATCTTAATTTCATGTCTGACCCTTTCTTTCTTTTCGCATTTTACTTATGTCGTGTTTATATTAGTGTGTACATATTGGGCTGTTCCACACTGATTAAAATCTTATTCTATATCCTGGGAGATTTTATACTAACTAGACGGGAAGATTCTTTCTACTTGCGATATCTGTATTTGGCTACATCATGTGGCAAATGCTGGGGATATCTGGGTGGCTGTTATCTATTTTTATCTGTATGGTGGGTGTTATCAGCAGTATGAATAACTTAATATTCTTAAGAAGTGTTACGTACATCCTGCAGACATCTTGTTAGTTACTTCTGAGACCTCCTAAAAGTTGGAAAATTAATATAAAATGCAAAATAACAAAAAAAAGAAAAACAAAAACAAAAAGGATTAACAATTGCAATTTTTTTTTACTTTTGTCATTGTCGTGCCTTAGAGCTTAGTCTTTTTCTTATTTTGTGTCATGCTTCTGTATAGGCGAATATTCACTCAAGGTGCTCTTTCTGTATTTTTTTTTTATTTTCTCAATTTTAGAAGTGGAAAAAATAATAAAATTGTTCTGTCCCGGTTGCTTGAGTGTTAGGTACAATACCATTTGTGCCTGAGGATAATGTATGATCAGCTTGCATGCTGTTACTTTTAGATAGGGGTGCCAAGAGTGGGTGCACCATCCTAAACTCTGGCCAAAACCGTAACGATTGTTGATTTCAAAAGAAATTATGAAGTGAAATGCCATCTGGAAGTAAATATAATAGCTATTGGGGATGTGTCCTTTATTTTTTTATTTTTATTTTTTGTCTTTATGATCTATATAAACTCCAAGTTCTTGGAATCACTGTCAACATAAAACTCACTTTGTTTCTGAACTAACTATTTGCAGATTGCTCAGAGAACAGCCAAGAAGGTTTGCATTCAGAACTTTGGGAAGGTTAACGAATGTAAAGCTGTTACATGCAAAGAAAGTCAAGTAATCTACTATGGTGATGATCACAGGAAAAGAGTTGATATTCCATCCTCAATAAAAGAAACAATTCCAGCACTTCAGACGACTGGTGTGGATTTCAAAACATTTTGGGAGTTGCAAGACGATCTTGACGTTAGGTACATTTATTCAAACAACATCCATGCTATGCTAAAAACTTATGGGGTGGAAGCCGCGAGAGAGACTATCATGAGGGAAATAACACACGTTTTCAAGTCTTATGGGATATCTGTAAGTATCCGGCACTTAACACTCATTGCTGACTATATGACCCATTCGGGTGGCTATCGTCCAATGAGCAGAATGGGGGGTATAGCAGAGTCAGTATCCCCTCTCAGTAAAATGTCTTTTGAGACAGCCTCCAAATTCATAGTTGAAGCAGCTTTCCATGGGGAGGTGGAAAACTTGGAGACTCCATCTTCTAGAATCTGCCTCGGGTTGCCGGTAAAGATGGGTACTGGCTGTTTTGAATTGACACACAAGTTGGAAATTTGACGTGAGTGGTATGTTCCTGAATTCTAGCCCTTTGGGACACCAGATGCGTGGAGTTCTCCAAAATTTTGACCCTAATGTACACTGTCATTATAAGCCATTTTACTTATTTATGGAAGAACCAGTTGTTTTCTAGTTTGAATGCCAGTCCTCTTATGGTTAATTTATGAACGGTATTACTTTTTTCATTAGATATGTAATAGGGAGTTCTTAAGATGACCTTTCTGAGATGTAATGAAATTGCAACACTCGAGTAGTTAGTATCAAGGTTACCTTGGGGTACTACCATATTGTGGGCCCTGCAAACAGTTGTGAAACCCCTTGGCCAAGAGTGCACATATTAATACGTTTTTAAATGTTCTTCATAGTAACGATTTCTCTATGACTATGGATACTGTCTTTTCTTTTCCATTTTCTTGCTAGTTTGTTACTTCAGAAAAAAATTTCTTCATATTTATTCTGTTTGATCAAAGTATTTAAGGTTATCTTTAGATGATAGTTGAATAGTGTTATTTGAATTTCATTTTTTTGTTAACCGATTAGATGGTAGATAAAATATAAAATAACTAGGAAGTTAATGAAATTTAGAAATTATCTAATCAAATGGTTTAAAAATTATTTCTCAAACCATAAAAGCATAAACTCAAACTTGGCACAGTACCTTTATCAGATTTCTGATGAAGAATATTTGCATTCTTGATAGACTCATTTAACATTAAGAAGCATTTTCTTCAGAAAGTTAATTTTAAAAAATCGCAATACTTGTATTTCTACTAACATATATTACTGAGTACATAGGATAGGAGTCTACATGATTGAGAAAACAATAATTACAACAGAGCATTGTGCTCTTTCGTTTTGCTAGTCAACTATTCTTCGATATTTGCTAAATAGAGTTCACTGTCTCAGCTATTAGGTCAATGGTCTCTACTTGTTTTTTTGGGTTTAGATCTTCACTGAATTATTCTTTATTCTGTAGGGTATCAAACTATAGCAAGTGAAACAGTTTTTACATTCAATTAATAGGAACCACACGTTAATTCGTCAGTTCCAGTTGCCCAGTTTTTTTTTTTTTTTTTGGTTGCAGAAACAATTTGTTTTTGTTTGAGGCATTAACACAGAGCACCTCAAAAGGACCCATTTAAGGGTTAGGCCTAAAGAAACAAGAGGGCTATTAGACCATAAGCCCATTGCCTAATAGTTTGGACCTCAAATCAAACAAAAAATTTCTTATAAATTTTTAAAAATAAAAAAAATTATTTTAATTCTCAAAAGATGTAACAAAAATCACTTGAATTCCTAAAAGTTTTACAAGTGAATTAAAATTTTTATTTTTAACTATTACTTAGATCCTTGAAAAGAATAATTTTAATTGATTTTTTAAATTTTCAAAGGCTCAAATAATACAAAAAAATCTTTTTGAAACTCAAATAATTTTCATGGCATTTACAAACATTAAGATAACTTTTTACTCAATTTTTATTATCAGCTTGTTTTCAAAAGGGCTGTGCATGTCTGTAGCTGCCAAAACATAATTATTTAAAGGGGAAAGAAAAAAGTGAGGATAATATCACAAATCACAATTATGATCTATAAATGGGTTAATAGTATTAAGTATAGATGTCTGTCAAAGCTACTGAATGAAAATGACATCAATTTTTGAAGGCTTTCCAAACAGTAATGATTGAAAGTCGAAGCTGTTAGCATCGCTTTCTTTCTCTTTCTCTGATAGCAGATGCGCTCGACTGAACTGAGTCTTAAAAGGTGATGGGAATGCTTGGTGGAGATGAAGTGCATCAAGGGCCCTTCCTCAAAACATGAAGCTGTCCTTGAATTTATTGGCTAACCAACTCGTCAGGGCCCTTCTGCTTCGTCACAACCTCTTCTCTTGATGCTGATTGTTTATCTAACTCTTCGTACTCAGTACAACACAACATAATAACCAGTTAAAAAAATTAACAAATATATTTGGGTGATGTTCTAATGGTTAATGACTTATGACTTTTCTCTTCTTTTAATTGCCGTCAGCTGTGGTTTAGCACAAACTTGAGTCATATGCTATTTATCTCCTTATACTTACAAATCAAGTAATCATCTCCTTTCGTCCTTTAACTTTGTATAAAAAACCCCATTTGGGTTTTTTTCGTCACATGCACTACAATTTAGTTATTTACCTTCATGATGTTTTGAAATTGCATAATTTGCGCCTTAAGATTTTTACTCTGTGAAAATCTCCCTTTATGATAGAGGTTGTCTAAATAATGGATAGAATCTTAGTGGAATTTTTTTTTTTTTTTGCATGAGTTTAAAATTCCAAAACTAATTGCTTGATTTGTAAGTATATAGTAAGATAAAATGCACATAACCCAAAATTATAAGGGATTTGTGAAATTTATAAAAACTAAGTAAAGTGAAATTCATGATATTGGGGATGAGCTATTCCATTTGTAGCTCTCATTTTAATGGAAAATAATTATAGAGATTAATTTGTCTCTCATTTTCAAATAGTACTATTTTGAGAATATATATATATATATATATATATATATATATATATATATATATATATATATAGTAATTATGAAGTGACAAGTTGGACCCAGAATTTCAATGTGTAGTGAATATGAGCTAATGAGAGTGGACTGCCAAGGCGGAGTTTGTCATCATAATAAGCACAGAATTCAGGTCCTGTATTGCGTTTGGAAGGCTTCTTTAATTGTTACACTTGCAATTACACACGTTCCCCTCATCCATAAGGTCATCAATTTGTGTCAACAGTGAGTCTCAATCATCATACTACCATTACCAATATTGCCATTTAACTGCCATTCTCAACTGTCTTAATGCAGAACCCAAATGAAATATAATCGTCATTTAGTTTCCTTTTCATTAATCATTTTTTTTAAAAAAAAATGCATAATGAACTATACATAGACTTATAAACTATATGAAATTATTAAGAGTTTTAACTCAATAGAGCATACTCTTAGTTATAAGACTAATTTTCTTATCTCTTTTCTTAATTTGAATTCTCTTGATTGCAAATATAGTTACTATTTACTGAAAAAAAAATTCTTATAAAAAAAAAGTTACTAAACGAGTATTGTATAATAATAATAGAGTTTGAGTGTCCATACCCGTTACAAATTGCTTTTTTTTTTTTAACTTCTGGTTAGTCGTTACATATTGCTATCATAGTCAACTACAAGCTATATGAATTAAAAAGCAATAACATCTTTTTGGTTTATTAATTACTCTCTACAAGTTTATATCATTCGGTAACCGATTAGAGCTCCATCTTGCCTTGGATTGTATAAAATTGCCGCATGACTCATGCATATACGAAATTTTCTCAAATCTTTTTCAATTATTAATGGGAATCCTTTATATGACACATATGTATATCCTTTCTAGCTTCTACGTACTATCACATGCTTGATTTGTCTTTTAAATCATTATTTAATTTGAGTATTAGTTTCTAGGGGACCACTAGAATTTACAAGAAGAATATGGAAGGAGGGATCTAAGCTTCTTTTTTAAGTATGGAGTTCATTTTTCTTTGTATATAGTGATTATGGGGATTAGCAATTGCAGGGCAGAGATATTTTGAAATTTCAGAAGACATGGACATGAGAACAAAAAATGATGCTTAATTAATTAGTAATAATACTCCTCTTACAAGGCAAACTCACTCGTGCTGTCTTGGAAATATAAAGGATATGAAAGAAGCATGGGATCTCTGGTCAACACAAATACCCTTTTTACTAAAAATGTTTGATTGTGTCCCCTTTTTCATACACAATGTTTACTGCTACTCTTTTGTTAAATGTATCCAATTCCAAACCATGCATGCTAGAGTGTATAAACCTCTTCAAACATGCATAACAAAACAATATTAATAATATTTGCATTGTTTTTACCTCAATGACAAATCTATGCATATAGTGCTTCCCCACTCCATGTTATCCATGTATGAAATTGTGCTTACATGTTGTATTTCCTCAAAATTTTGCTACATGTTTCCAAATTTCAAGGAATTTTAAAATGGTGAAGGTTAACTTTTTAGAGCTTTGAGCATCGAGAAGTTACATCTATTCTACCTTCACGTTTCGCAAAGAGAAAGAGATAGAGTGTTATCTATTTGTACGTGTTCAATAATGTTTGCTTCTCTTTTTCCGTTCTTATCAGTAGTGCAAGTGAGATGGGTATAAAGAGGGAGGAGGTACAAGGTGAAGACAACATTTGAGTAATTCATGCAACTGAAAGCACTCTTAGGGTTCTGTTTATGCTACAGTGCTTCTTCTGTGCAGATTGTACTAGTCAATTTGATATTTATATTGACTGTAAATTATTTGTATAGAGTCATCTTTTATATACGATTATAATAATTTGATGACATTTAATTTTGTCCTATGTTGGTATTATTGTCGTTATTATAACTAGTTTGATCAACATTTTAGTACTCTAGTTGTTTTGTTTCGTTTCTGAAATTAGAAGGAACTGTTTAATGTAAGTCTCCTTTTCCCATAGAAATGTTATTTATGGTTCATTTGATTATAAACAAGTTTAATAAAGTTTTTACACTTTCATCAATATTTATCATACTCAGTCTTGATGCCGTGGTGCGTGTATATATATACATGAGAAAAAGTTATGTACTTTAATTAGTTAAAAGAAAATAACTAAATTAAAAATGCAAAACTTTCTTTATAATTTTTTTTTAAAAAATGATCATTCATTCAATGTGGTATAATTTTACATGGTATGAAGCAGTTAAATTGAATACCATTTAACAAGAAAGCTACACTAAATTAAATCAAGGTCTAGGTTTTTCTCCTTTCCCCTATCCTAACTCCCTCTCTACCATACGCCAGTACTAACCCTAGAATTAGATTACAATTCTTAATTATTCTCTAACTCATCAATCGCAATAAAATTAATGGCCATTAATTTTGAATCCTATTTGTTGCTTGTACTCTAAGGAGTAATTAAGGATTGATTGTGTGGTAACAAAGAACAGTGTTAGTTCGTAAAAGATAGCATGCATTATTCGATGTAGGTTCGTATATAACAAGGAAGAGAAAAATGTTTGATATATCACTTAAAAAGTGAAATAAAAAATAATAAACTACATAAAAGGTTTAAGTAAAATTTATAGTTTAAATTTAAGTAACTCAAATTTTGAATTGTATAATTTAGATTGTGTGTGATGAGATATATTTAAAAAGCTACAACTTAATATTACTTGAGCAAAGAATACTGAGTTGAGTTTTGAAAAGAAAAACAAAAGCTAATTTCTATAAAAAAAATTTACTTTCGTTTTATGAAGAAAATTAAATTTTTGAAAAAAGAATAAAATAAAATTGAGAAAGCTAGTGAAAAGGGAGTAGAGGAAAGTGGTCCTGATGGTTCATATAAAAAGAATTTCCACGCAAGCAAGTGAATAGAGAAATGAATAAGTAAAAATCAAACCTTTCCCATTTACTCATCAATTATGCAGTGCATGCAGCAGTAAATAATGCGAATACTTAATACTCATAGCCTAACCCCTATCTCTTTTACCCTCTATTTTCCTTCGTTATCAATAGACCAGCTCATAGATTCAAACCAAGTCACACAACATTAACTTGCATATGTCCCAAGCTATATTAAAACAATATATCTCTCTTTCTCTCATACACACACCTGCGCGCAACGTGTCGGGTGGGAAGCAAAGCTAATATGCTTTGCAGCAAATTGAAGATGCTGGCGAGTAATTTATGTCTTCGATGTACTTTGTCTTTGCAAGCTATATTTGATTTTTCTTCCTTCCACACACACTCCTTGCCCCTTTTTTCAATCGATGTGGTCAATTGGTGAACAGCATGAATGTCATTAAATGCAGTTCAACATTCAAACCTAAACTTGAGGTTAATTCTGCTTTTACTGTTTTCACATGAAAAATAACAAACAGGAGTTAGATTCAATATTGTCATAGACTGTACTCTAATAACATGCAGCCTAACTATATGATAGTACATCTGGTGAATCACTAACCTATGGACAACAGTGAATTGGACAGTCAAAAGAAGTGTATATATATAATATATCAACCCACAATCAATGTTAGAGATAAAAACAGAGTTTTACTAGTCCTACACGATTCAAGTTCATATTTTTGCACATTTATATATATCGTGGGTTCATTAAAAGATTTTACTAAATGCATGTTTGTGAAGAGAGTGGACTACTTGAAACCCAAATCGCTACAATGAAAAACGTCAGAAGTTTCCGTTAAGAACTTAATTCTGCACTTTTGACAGTGCACTGAAACTTCATAAAATTCTTGTAACACAATCTGATAACTCAAATTAATACACACCATTATGCATGGCAGGCAAAGTAGTTAACATTTGATACACAGCACTGCATTTTTCGTAACTAAATTTAATTTTAACAAAAAGGGATTGGTCTGTACTTTATCTATTTTTAAGCCTATAGAGTTTTCTTGCAAGTGAATTATTTTAAATTAAACCTACACCTAATGCTTAAAGTTTTTAGATTGGTTAATATTTGACACTAAATAACCATTTAAGATAAAGGCAGGTGTTATACTATGTACTTAATCATTCATCAAAGGGATTATAATATAATTTGGGGAGAAGAGGGGAGGGAGATTGACAATCTCTATGAGCTCAAAGTTAGCTTAATTAGCCGACCGGGGTGCGCACACCAATGAAAATGTTGGCTACATTGGAACTGCTTGTTTCTTGTCCCTGCATTAATTTACCTTATTACTTATATAAATATACATGCTCATGGTGGCGCTGATCAGAAACACAGTCTATCTCTATGCCTGTCTTAGCTGGGATTCCTGCAATCTAAATTATATTACTACCATCACACCATCTTATACCTCTTGCTACTATAAATTTAAACTAGAACTAGAAGCATTATAATAAAAGCCATTATATATATAATAAATTTTATTTTGTGATTGGATGAAGCATAATGATATTTTTTTTTTTATCATAAGATTTTTTTTAATTAGAGATATGAAAAATAGAGATTTGGATTTATGACATTGAGAAGTTCTTTGACTAATTGTATTGTATATGCTTATAATATTAAGTAATTAATGTTATCCAATTTTTAATTTACACCTACACTTTTTTTAATATTTTATACTCAAAAACCTAAAATCATCTACTGTTATGACACCATCAAAATCTTACTCCGTGACCATATGAGCCAAATCAGGCAAGATCCAGCACGTGCAAGAAGACCCATATTCCCATCTCTATAGTATGATTGATGCTCCCTCTTTCCTGCAATTTCCAAGTAACCCTTACGTGAGGGGTTTGGTATAGAATCTCTTTTGGTTGTTGCATTATAGAAGTTTCAGCAATGAGGGAAACATTTTCTTTTGGCGGTGCAAGGAGGAAATATCTAACAAAGGAAAGCACTTATTTGCTTTTAGTATATAACCTAAATTAACAAAAAATTATTGTGAGATGGCTAATATCGTTTGAAAATTAAAATAATTATAATTTTTCTTTCTTAACAATGTTTTCGTTGAACCTTAAACTTTTAATTACAGCTAATAATTTAATTTGTTATTAGGTGAACTAAACATTTATTGATCATTTGTAATATTATATAGAACAAGATGATAACGTATTTTATAAAATAAAACAAAAAATAGTATAGGAGATAAATTAAGTGAGCGTCTATTAATTTACCATGGAGTTTTCATCTTAAGTGACCCGTAACCTGTGGAATGTGCTTGTGGATACCTTCAACGCCTGCATTTATGAGTGGGCCAATAACTAACTTAAATGAGTACTAGAAGCTGGTTCCAGTTAAAAAACTCTACAGCTATCTCCCAATATTCATATGCATAATTAAAGAGAATAAAATTAATGTTAAGCAACAATTAGTAGCTGAGCTGGAAATACCCATCCTCTTGACTTTTTCTTATACGAGTTTTACTGATTATAATGCGTCAGATTTCATGTTAAGTTTGCCATAAAACTTTTTTGCTAATTATTAAGTTTGCCATAAAACTTTTTTGCTAATTATTAAGTTTGCCATATTTAAAATAAAGAAGAAAGGATCAGATTAAGGAAATGTAAGTTTGAAAAGACTAACTATATTTTCTAGAATCCAGACCACTAACTTTTGCATGTTATCGAGTTTCTTGATATTATTTATTTTTAATTTACAATTTCCAATTTAAATTAATAAGATTTCTTATATTGCACTAATCATATCTGAGTGAAAACAAATAGAGCAAAGAGGAGAGAGAATGTTAGAACATGGAGGGAAATTAAGTCAAAAAGGAAGATGCNAGAATGTTAGAACATGGAGGGAAATTAAGTCAAAAAGGACGATGCTAGGTTTGGTGACGACAATGTTTTAGGTTATAATGATGTCATTATTATTAATGTTGTCGTTTAGCATTTCCTTTAATTAGTTTCACTTTAAATCAAACTGTTTAAATTTTTCGTTTACAAAATGAGTAATTGTAAAAATTACATGAATTATTAGTGGTTAACTAGTACGGATTGTGTTTTTTTTTTTGGTGTAAAAAAAAAAAAAGATAGAAAATATCAAATATAGAGAACAAACTATGTATGGAAGAAAAAAACGTAAATACAAATTATGGATGAAGGTATATGTAGTTAAAATTGTAATCATGTACATTATAATTTTAAATTATATATTCTCTATTTTTGAATTTTACTTTAGAAAAAAAATCCATCTCTGAGATTTTTTTTTTAAAAAAAAGTTTGTATAAGTATCTTATATCCATAAGCTATACAGACAAAATTTAAATTGAAAGAAAGAAGTATAAATAGTGCACTTCCCGAACTTACATTTTACCAACTCTGCAGTTTGTGTATTTAAATTTGTTAATTGATATAACATTGCTCATATTATTAGTATTAAGTTTACATGCTTCATATATATCTTCTATCTCTTTTTTAAGATCAATTTTTTTTTAAAAAAAAAAAGTATATGAATAAAATGGGCTTTTTGAAATATTTTAGCAAAAAAAGCATACATGGAAAATATTTATTGGTTTTATTTCTTAACTATAATTTGGATAATCATATGGAATATATCCTCTAGAGAGTTTCACTTAATTAATTTGAAAATTTTCAAAAATAATTATAATTTTTTCAAAGATGATTTGGAGTTTCTGTAAGTTACCCAATTCCCCTCCACCACCGACAGGGAAAAAAAGAAAAAAGAAAAGTAAAGACAACTTTTTGTAATCCATTTTTCCCCTTTAGCCCTCTTCTGTTACATAGGATTTCTCCTCTAGTCCAAGAAAAGCAATGAAAAAGGCTAATGAAAATCTCTTCTGTACACGAAATTAATTAGCTACAAAACAGTTTCTTTCAGTAATATATATCATGTTAATTACTCGGACAGTAGTTAAGTAGTTCACCATATAAAACTTATGAATTATTTTTTTTGCATTAATTATTCCAAAATATACAAAAATCAATCAAATCATATATTAAAGTTTTTTACAAATAATCATGCATATATGATAAATGACTCCCTTCTCTTTTTTTGTCTCCCTAATTGTATAAGTGCTTCGCCTAACTTCCTAATTGTTATTTTGATAGTGGTTTGTAAATGATGGCATTTTATATATATATATATATATATGTATATATATATATATATCAATATCATGTAAGTAATTATATGATTTAAATCCTATCATTTTTTATAAACATTGGCGCCTATATTTTTAATTAATAAATAATTTCACTTTATGTGGCTATAATTTATGACATGCATTGGTGGTTTCAAAAGGTTAATATTAAAAATGTATTATTCATATGTTTCAAAACTTGTACTTCGATGCCAATCTTACTTAAGAAATGCATTCTTTCTTGATTCATGAATTATTAAACTACTATGCCGTTTAGATGATGTTTATTCTATATATTTGCTAAATATTTACGCGTGCACAGCTTTTTTATTTTTTTGAAAAAATATTTACATGATTTCTTTAAATTAACTTCTTTCATAGTATATATCTTTAGAGGCTAACAATAATTGACTCAATTAACAAAATTGAGTTATGTGAACTCAAATTTTTTTTATTTAATTATTATTTGTTAGTAGATATATATCATCAAATACATGTGTTAATCTTCAAAGTTTATGAATTTTAAGTTCAAATATAAAGTTATAGTCAAAATATTAAAAATTAATTAAAATTAATAATATATTTATCTCCTAAATTTTTTAAATACCTCAAATATATTTACTTCGAAAATATAGTGACAAGCTAAACATATTAATGCATGTTAGATATGATTGCATCATTTATTGTTATTCCTATGATTTTCTCCTTTAAAATAAGTTGCTCAAGAACATTTAGTGTATGCCTATATTTTTTATTTAGAAATTTCTAAATAACAGCAAACAAGAAAATAAGTTAGTGAAAGTCGGTATTCTTCTAGTATTTTTTATAAAAAGAAAAAAATACATTTCTCAAAATATATGTTTATGTGAAAAGAAAAATTACTGTTTTACAAAATCAAATTATAATTTAAATATTTTATTAAAATAAAAAGTAGGATTACTGTTTTAAATACGATATTTTAGATTATTTCCTTGGAAAACTAGGACGTTTGTGATAAAAATTCATTCTATTCTTATTTGGTTTAAGATATGGAGAAAGTAAAGAAAATAAAAATAAAAATAAAAATAGAGAAGTCAATTACACAAAACGTATAACAGTTACTTTTTAAATTTCTTAAAACTTATTAGTTTTGGTTTTTCTTTGATTTTGTACGCTAAGGCTAAGTTTCTTTTCGTGCGATCTTAAGAGTACACACTACAATGACTTAGTATATTCAAAGAAAAAAATTTCTTAAATACTAGCTCCAATATTCAAGCATTTATTAGTGTGAATGAATTTATTGTATTCCTACCATCAAATCAAAGTCTTAAAATTTCTCTCAAAAAATATTGAGATGGCATATTTAAATTTCCATCTTTTACAATGTCTTAAAAAATGTAGCTAGCTAAAAAAAAAATTGATTGAATAGTAAATAACCATTTAAACGGCCGCTAACGGTTTTCTCCGGTATTCGGTTCATATCCTGTAAAGATATTAAGAATATAAAAATTGTCATTAGATTCCTTTTTGTAGTTAATTAAATTCTAATCATCAAAAATGCAAAAAAATAAATAAAAAAAAATTTCTCTTCCACTTGTGCCTTTACTTGTTTCTTTCCCTCTCTATGTCTCTCTGTCCAGTACCACAAATCTTTTTTACTCTCCCCTCTCTCTCTCCTCTCCACCGTCCACTTCCTTCAGCCATCTTGTACTCTCTCTATCTCTCTCTCTCTATAAAAGCAAACCCACCTATCTATAAAACTGTTCCCACTCTCACACACACACCTTTTTCACCCTTCACCCCATGGCTGACCCTTACTCTAATTTCTTCTCAGGTTTCTTCCAATTCAATCCCATCCACCATTACCCAGTTCCTTCTAACCCTCCTCCTTCTCATCATCGCCATCCCTATCATGTTCACAACTTCATCAACCACAACTCCAACTCCAGTAGCAGTAGCAGTAGCAGCAGCTTTTTCCATTACCAGCAACACCTTTCAGTCTCACCCCCTTCCCCTCCTCTCAGAGAAGCCCTTCCCCTTTTGAGCCTAACCCCAACAAAGCAAGATGATGATCTTCTCCTTCAAGAGCAAGAACAAGAGGACCTCCACTCTTGCACTGCCATGGATGTAGAGGAAAGGATCCTTAGACTTCACAGTAATAAACCCAAAGAAGAAGATGATGAGGACCACACTAGTGTTACTGTTGCACTCCACATAGGGTTGCCAAGCCCTAGTGCTGCTGAGATGGCCTCTGTGCTCTCTTCTTCTTCTGAGATCACTGATAAAGAGCAAGCAGATGCTAGCACTGAGGATTCTGGGTTCATGCTCAACAGGCTCAACAAGGGCCAGTATTGGATCCCTACTCCTTCTCAGATTCTCATTGGTCCAACACAGTTCTCTTGCCCTGTTTGCTGCAAAACCTTCAATAGATACAACAACATGCAGGTCAGTTAATAAAGCCCTTCTTCTTTTCTTTCTCTTTCTCTTTTCTGTTTTTTCTTCTACTTTCTTTCCTTCCTTCCAATTTAAGGTAAAAAAAAAAATCGCTTGATTCTGGTTCCCTCTCTGTCTATGCTTTTCTTGCCTGATTTGAACCGCTAACGGTTCTCTGATGCCTTTGATGGAAAGACGAAAGAGGAAAAGGTTGATTATTTGATGAAGCTATGAAGGGATACCTGTCCTCTTCTTCTGCTTTTGTTTTCAATTCCTTTCCTCCTTTTCTTTCCTTGTTCTTCAATCTGATTTTATTACTGTGATTAAAATTTTATTTTGAGTTTTTTTTGCATGGTAAATTAATGTTATGGGTATTATATATAAATGTTTTTTTATTTCCTAATTCAAGCTGAGACTTGGATCAGTACCTTTCCTTTTCGTTGATTAAACAACTCATGGCAATGTTCCTTATGCCTTTAGTACATTGAAGTCTGTGCTCCATATTTTGGCAGGTGCATAGAAACTGAAAATCTTGCAGCGTTTCTTCCAGATCGCTCAGATAATGATATTAATCCCACAAAACAAGTTAGTTTCTCTTTGTGGCCCTTCGGTCTGAATCCATACAGCTTCTCTAACTGAAACCCCCATACATGGGAATGGGATATTAGTATAATACCCTCCCTCCCTTCTCTCTTTTTCTCTCTCTAGCCCCAGGCCTTACTGAAATATCCACAATTTCGACTTGGCCTTTTCTTCCTTTCCCATTTCAGATATTGCAAAGAAACATTAAGTACTAATCTAGATTTCATAAAATTTTTGTTGCACGCGAAGAAAACCCTTTTGTTATTGTTTCAAAATTAAGGTCCTTGAATCAAATACTACTAATGCACAAATAAAAAAATCAGATCAAAAGTTTCTTCCAAATTAGAACTGTGAGGTAATGTCTATGTTAGTTGCAGTTCTCCAATTTAAGAAGGAAATGGAAATGCCACACCTTGGTTTATGATATAAAGCAAAGCACTTAATATCACATATTTTATACTAACAAAACAGATCTCCTTTTAATAAAAGCAAATGATTATGGTTTCCTTCAGATTTTTCAAGTGGGTTAGCTTTGTTTCTGTTACTTCACAATATAGTACAGCTTTTGATGATTTGCTGTGGTAGCTTTACTAATAATGTCTTTCTTTTGGGGGTGTCTATGATTTTTTCTTGTTCAGATGCATATGTGGGGGCATGGATCACAGTACAGAAAAGGGCCTGAATCTTTGAGGGGTACCCAACCCACAGGGATGCTGAGGCTTCCTTGCTATTGTTGTGCACCAGGTTGCAGGAACAATATTGATCACCCAAGAGCAAAGCCCCTCAAGGATTTTAGAACCCTTCAAACACATTATAAGAGAAAGCATGGGATTAAGCCCTTCATGTGCAGAAAATGTGGTAAGGCTTTCGCGGTGAGAGGGGATTGGAGAACTCATGAAAAGAATTGTGGCAAGCTTTGGTATTGTATCTGTGGGTCTGATTTCAAGCACAAGAGGTCCCTTAAGGATCATATAAAAGCTTTTGGGAGCGGCCATGCAGCTTATGGGATCGATGGCTTTGAAGAAGAAGATGAGCCTGCATCCGAAGTAGAGCAAGATAATGATGAGTCCCCTCAGTAACGACAATATTGGATATTAAATTTATATATAATATGTGAATTATCCTAGCTAGTTTTCGAACTGATTGGGACAAATATACCCATGGCTTCCTGTCTCATAACTATATATATGCTTCAAGTTTAAATGGAAAGCCAACTTTTTTCTAATTCTTTCTTCGTTTTTCTTCTTCTTCTTCTTTAATTCCGCTATTCTTTTTATTTATTTTTTTGGGCCTTCTTTTTCATGTTGGAAGTTTAGGATTCAAAACGCATTCCCTTCTTATTAAGCTGCTTAAGATATTGCAGAAGAATATTATTATTAATTGGTGTTAAATTTTGCAGCAGCATATATGCCTTAAACAGTATGGCTAAAGATATAAAGCACTTCAATATATATATCCCAGAGAAGTTTCAATTATAGATTTATAATGTGTCTTCTTTTGTTCCATTTTTCATACAATATATAGTGGGTTCACCATGCCGAGCTATAAACAGCAATAGTGCTATTCAATGTTCCGCTGTATGTTTCTTTGCCAGTAATGCAACATAGCTTCAACTGTTGTCTTTGTATTTCATACCTATAATTATACGTATGTGTCCAGTATATGTATATGTACTTCTACAAATGTATATATACACACACAATGTGAGCTCTTGTTTATTTAGGTATCTATACGTAAATGTACATTGAACTAGTGTATATAATTGAGCTCTATATATGCTGCATGCCAACAGGAAGGAGAAGAAGGGTTAAGATTTTGAAAGAAACCATTTTTCTCAAATGCAGAGGCTAGGTCTTCTTATAAGTGCAAAGTTTGAGGGATAATGATGCATGTGCATGGGCAATTTCATGTGGGGCATTTCATGGCTTTCTTGGCATTGATAACTTGCTTTTCTTTTGAAGACCCTCATGTGGGTATTGAAGACCATTCCGCAATTGTCTCAAATGGATGGGTGGAAGATGCACACATATATATCATCGGTCACAAAGGGCTTAAGTTCTATTTGTCACAAGCTAACTAGCGTTGAGTATATTTTGTGTGTGTGTTTGGAATTGTAGGTTATTAGCTAGATAGGCTTTTCATCCTGTGAAAATATACGTCAGCTTTTTGGTTGGGAGGTGCATATGATGCCCTTTTGCTTTGGATAGTGGAGAAGATGAGTTTGTTGATAGATGGAACATATACCATTTGAGATTCACCGTTGCTTGGAAAATTCAAAGCAAATGATTAGCTTTTTAAGAGAAAGAACACACAATAATAATGTAAGAAAGAAAGAAGAGGGATATGGAAAGATATTAGGTAGGATCGATGATATCATAATGGTCCCAGTTTGAAGTCTGTAAGGTATGAGAGAGTAGTACTGCAATGCAATGAAATGGATCTCATTTGCAGCTTTGGCTAGAGAGAGAAAGAGGAAGAGAGAGAGAGAGGATGGGCAAAAGGTCAGCTATAGCTGAAAACTGCAAGACTGTGGAGCCCAAGTTGTGTTGGTTGGGCTGATTGGCAACATATACTGATTCCTCCTACAGTGTATACACACCCTTCTGATGGATAAACTGTAGACTGAAACGACCTTTCAGCAATCTTTGACCACTTCTATATATCTCTTTCCCTCTCTCTCTCACACAATAGCTGTAAACTGCAGCCTTGAATTCATTTTGGTATGTACGTAATACATGTCTACATGATGTACAAACAACTGTACTTCGATCGGAACACTAATGCAAAAAAGAGAAACGGGTCTATAGCTATGTGTTTATAGATGAATAACTTAATATGAGTAATGAATGATACATCTATTTTTAAATATTATATTTTTATATTCATTATATGATGACTTTTAAATTTTATTAGATTTGTATATTTTTTTAGAATTGTTTACACTTATTATACCCCTTGAGATATAAATATATCATTTCATTATAAATACTTGTAGTTTCTCATACAGGATTGATCCTGTCAAATGTATAAGTAGGAGAAAAAATTGTGTGGTGTAAGTATACTATATATATTTGAAAGAGGAAAAAAAAAAAACTTTATTTGTGGAACTTTATTAGCTAATTAGCTTTTGTGTTGAGAACAATGGTCTTTTGTGTAAAACCATTGGCCTAGCAATTGCTCTAGCTAGCTCCACAAAGATAAACACACTGTCCAATGTCAGTTGATGGGCATGTGGGGTTACTAATTCCTTTGGTCACTGTGAAGTATAGGAATGCTATACCTGATGAAACTCAAACAGTAAACTATAACTAAAGCATTTAATGATAATCAATATCCCACCTCTTTGTTGTGGAGACCAACCCTACCACTATATTGATCCCTTGGGACTCTCCTCCATCAGATCTCTCTCTCTCTCTCTCTCTCTCTCTCTCTCTCTCTCTCTCTCTCTCTCTCTCCGTGAGAGTGTGGTGTGTGTCTCTCAACATCATCTTTTCTGTATGGCATTTGTGCTTTTATGGGAAGTCTCTATCTTAAAACCACCCATACCACCAATATGCCCTGCAAGGACATTACAAAAATTCACATTTATGCGATCATTATGACCTAGATTTAAGAACAATAATTATGTAGTCTTATAAGGTTACCCAAAAAAATAGATTTGGAAAAATAAATAAACGAAAAAAGACATTAATTGCAATATAAAAATAGTTCACGTAAGTTAATAAAGGTGATTATTTTGTTGTAGAAAGTATTAAATATATTAAATTGTAGTGTCTCTCTTTTGAAGAAAAAGAAAAAAAACAAGTACGTATAGACATGTATAAATTCATGCAAGTACATGCATCATTACTCTATTTTTATAACAGTTTACTGGGTCCTTCTCTTTTATAAGCAATCAAATAGGAGACCTCTTGACGTTATTAATATGTAGGTCATAATCCCAAGATTCTTCTCTTTTCAATTATATCTCTTACCAATAAATATTAATATTAATTAATTAACACTTTGATATGGCCAGGGTTACATAGCTAGTTTTGCAGCTTCATGATATACCGTGCCATGACCATGTAAAGGAGACCAAACAACCCAACACACTAGAACTTGTTATATCTGATATTCTCCTTTTGCATTCATATTCCAATACAGTAGGGACAACTTTGTCTCCCTTGGCTCGAATCACCACCTATTTTTTCCTTACTACTTTATATCTCACCCATAATCCTTGCAAACCCAAACAAGAGCCATGAAATTTCATGTTACAAATACATCAGAGTTTCTCAAACTATATGTAGATACCAGAGAATGTGAAAGTGGAATTTAATAAAGGCAATAACTACTTATCTACGGATGAGAAGGGTTCTTGTACATTGTAACCAAACATAGGTAAATAACTATATTTAGGAGCAGGGGTGGAGATCGTTCATGTTTGGGGCTACAAATTTTTAAAAATTAAAAGTTTTTCTTAAATTTGTTAATTTTTTAAAAATATTTAACTCTTCAAAAATTATAAAATTTTTATATATATCCTTAATAATTATATTTTAGCTCCTTCAAAAAATCAATGATAGTTTTGCTATTGTTAGGACTCATCAAGGGATCAATTCCTTGAATAATATAGTTTTAAGAAATAATTTCATCACTACCATTATTTTCAAACTAATTCTATGAGTATTGTTGTTTTGAATTTTTTATGTTACTGAAGATCTCACCTATTACGCAAAATGGGAATTGCGTAACTATTGTAATTAATGGCACCACTAGTGGAGTTGCAACATACTAAATGGCTACATTCCAATAGTCACACAATTCTCATTTTGTGTAATAGGTGGGATCCTTCGCCTCTCTCTCCTATTGTGCAACAACAGAAAAAATAATAAAAAATCCAAAACAACGATACTCATGGAATTAATTTGAAAACAGTAGTATTGATGAAATTATTTCTCAAAACTGCATTATTCAAGGAATTGATCCCTCACCAAGCATTACTAATGCTCACAAAATTGGTTTTAAAATTTATCCAAACAAAGAAAAAAAATAAGAGAATAAAAGATTTTTTTGTAACAATGAGAATAAAATATCACTTGTTATTGTATTTTGGTCAAAAAGATTGTTATAGTTTAATAATATATATTACATTATAATATATATATGTTTGGTGTTACCATGAACAACGACTCATTCAAAAATTTGTATTAGCCCAAATAATCTATAACAAAGACCTAGATAAATAAATTTAGATTGAAAACTGGCTTTATGATCTGCAATTTACTAATGAAGTTACTTTCCCTCATAGATTCTTTAATATATGTAGCCAATCTGGATGAGATCAAAAGGGACGCACGTCATAATCCACAAAAATTATATCTGCATGTTTTATGAATTATATTTGTTTTTCAGTGAAATGATTTCCAATGCCTTCGGGTAGGAACAAAATATATGATCCTTTAAATAAATGGACCACTCTAAGAAGGCTAATTTGAGGTACTTTTGATCCTCCTCAAAGTAGATGAGACAACTTTGTTAGTGAGGCCCCAATCAATAAAAGGAAAAGGGAAAAAGGCAAAAATAATCTTGACCCGTAATCACGATAACTTTGAAAAGATATATACACACACATATATTATATAAAAACATATGTGTAGTATTTAAAAATATTAAAATCAAAAGAAAACAAAAATCCTTCTTTTAGATTGTACCAAGAGAACTAAGTTTTCCCTTTCTTAAAAAATGAAAAATAGAAAAAATCTCTCTCAATTATCGTTATCCATGACATATGCTTGGCTACTTTGATGATCGTTTTCTTTTGGCTTTGATGCTTGGAGATTCTCCAAGTTGTGGGTGTTGGGTATTTTTTTTTGTTTGGCGAATATAGAGAAAAAACTTCAAGTAGAAGTAAGAGACCATGCTTCGACAAAAGATACACACACATAAGCACCATATATATATGTGGGGGAGAGAGAGATTTGAAGAATTCCTAGCTAGATAGCTTTTCCTTTTTGCTCAAGGTGAGGAGTGATTAAAGGTTGTGTTTGACGTTCATGCCCATCAAATCAAATAGGTATAATATATCTATTATGTTTTTTTATTTGGGACGACATGCATGTAATCAATTAGGTATTCTTTGATGAAGATCCCATTTTAAGATAAACAAACAAAAGTTAAAAGAAAGCCGCAGGCAAGGGCACTCATGCATCATGAGCAACCCAAACCCACACGATCGAACAAACAACAACCTTTGAAAAGTACTTCCAAACTTCAAAAGAAGCATCATACAGATCTTATGCAGTTTCAGCTTTGCTGGCAGTAAATCATTAACTAGAAAAACTAAAACAAAAGCCAAAACAGGACACTGCCGGAGCAAAGAAACGAGAAAAAGACCAAGCAAAACAGTATTTTAGTGAATCTTTCGTTGGCTAGCTATTAAGTAAAAATGTTACAACTGCCATTATCTGTCTTTTTCTTTGACATGACTATACCAATATTGTGGTGAAGTTTGATGGGTAATGTCTTGTTTGTTTTCTTCTCCATTTAACTTTCAGAATGATAGTGGTCTCTGCTATAGGTTAAAACTTCCAAAACAATAACCATGATATAAGACCAGGCACAGACAAACACAGAGAATATTAGACCTTTTTTTAAAAAAAAAAAATTAAGTTGATTTAATTAACAGTAGTACAGAATTGTCAGTTACTCTTTTGTTTCTTTACTTTGACATTGAATTTTTAAAATTCAGAAAATATGTAAATTTTTGGCCTCTATGTAAGTTTTTCAGGTTCATTAAGTATGACTCTTTCCTTTTTCTTTTCATGTAATATAATCAAAGAAAAATAAATTCATGACATACTCCTCATTAATTAAGGTTAATCCCGTAATTTGCATAAATCAATACATGTGGTGGCGACACTAGCCCAAAAGGAAACTATGATTGAAGCTTTGGATATGATCAAGTTTTTGACTGACAAGTTAATCGCATTTTGTTGGAGCAATGCTTTGGTGGGGCAAGTGTTTGATATGTACAGTTGGGGACCCATACATGGTACATGATAATTCCCATGATCATAATATCTTTTCTCAGAAATACAACAAGAAAATTAAAAGAGGAAACTTTTCCTTTCAAAAAGAGCACTTTCACCAGCTTCCGAGAAGGATCCTATCCTTAGATGTTTACCTGAAATAAAAAAGCAGAAAACGAAAGGTGAAAAGCAAAACACATAAACAAGTAAGTAACATTGCGCACTGATGCAAATTATATAAAAGACTCTTTTCTTTTATATTTTTTATGTGGGTGACATTCGAACTTCCTCCTATATATAGTCATTAATTATAAACGATTCCAAAACATGCAACATGTAATTAATTTTGATGCAATTAATCTTTCTAATTGAAAAATATATATCAGGATATCCAACCGATATTTTATGATTTTAAAACATAAATATTAACTGAAAAAATACCCTATCAAATTAACAAAAAAGAAGAAGCTAGCTTTATCACGCCAAAGAGATAATATCTGGATTGAGTCGTCAGAGAGGCAATTGCTATCAAGCATTTAAAGAGATTAGGACTAGAGCTGATCAAGTGGTAATGGTGAAAGAAAAGGAAGAGTTTGTGCTACTTGTTTCTTCTACCATGATAGGATGTATCATTACTTATTGGAGTAATATGCTCTATAGTAGCATAATCCCAACAGTTTGAACAAAATGTTTCCTTTATCCATATATGAATTCAGATTCGTACAAAATACTAAGTTTTGACTAAACCTACTAGTTGCACCAATTATTATACCATCCATAAAAAGATAAGTTATAATTTAACTATAAAGTTATATTAATAAAATAAAATAAAAAGTGTATTGGATTGTAAGTTAACAGACATAAACAAAATAGAAAGAAAAACTATAGTGAAGACATTTTTTTTTATTGAAAATTGCTTTATCTTTTATGAGAAATTAAGATCAATAATTCAGTGCCACCTCCTTTAAAACGCACACGACATAAAATTTATAAAATAACATGTTCTTAATTATCGAGTTTTATATATAAATGATTAAATCATCAAGTAATAATAATAATAAATTCATAAAATTTTCATGTCGATTATATGAATATATACAACATATGTATTTATATTTGTTTTGCTATAGCTATATCGTATATGTGTGGTGGCGGCACATATATATAAGGCTTTGCAATATTGGAGACAGATAGAATAAAGGCCACAGGCTGAAGGTGACAGAGGGAGTCCCCACATCCAGCTGAATTTTGCTCAGATAATACATGAGTGTGAGCAAAGGGCATAAACACATGCCTATAGGACCCTATATGTACATAGGATCATAAATGAGCAAGCAGATGTAAGTAGGCAAGAAGAAAGTGGATTCACTTGCTGCTACTCTTTTCTGGTTAAACCAACCCCATAAGTCCTTGCAATCCATTCCTCTCTTTTCTATTTTTTTGGCTGGAATAAAAGGACAAAGACTATCTAATGAACCAAGTTAAATGTTTTTGCACATAAGTCAGCTATCCGTTCCCTAATTAATGAACCAATTTCTATTCTCAGTAATTTGCTTCTCTCATCATCTCACCCAGTTCACCCTATATGTAGCCAATATTTATTCCCTCTCTCTTCAAGACTTTAGATTAGCTAGCTTAATCTGTTATCCGCTTGGCAAAGTCTACATATATTAAATAGCACAATCAACTCCATAATATTCTCGATCTGCACATGAAGTTGAAAGTGAGAGGTTATTTATTATTCGACTCAATTATGTACTTATAACATAAGAAAAATGCAACTTAGAATATTGGAAAATGTTTCCTGTACACAATTAATACTGAAACTTTTGCATGCAATCACGCAGTTATTTGAGAATACTCTCTCAAGTCTCGAGCCAAACAAGAGGGCTCATACATGTGTTTTGTTTATTTAAGATTTATCTGTAATTATTAGAATTATTCAAGTAGTATATTTTTTGTGTTTACCAAAATTGGAGCGGGCTTATAGTATGATATACTTTTGAGGCCCAAAAAGGCAAACTAGGTAGAGTCTTGAAAATGCTTTCTGCTAGTGATATATTCATTTCACTTTCACTTTGTTTCAGTGAAAATTTGTATGAGCTCTGGCTTGTTTGTACCCCGAAATGACACAAAAAAGTTAACAAGGCATGAGGCCCACAAAGGCAAGATGAGGGAAGAGAGTTTGTAATTTAAGCTTGGCCAAAAGTTGACGTATGCCGTATGGGATGTTTTCTGTCATTGTTGAGGAAACTTTACCTCTTGTTGTACTATGTAAGAAATTCTGGTGCACAAAGTATCTCTACCTCTTTTTGTTTAAAGTTTGAGCAACCACTCCAAAATTTCTTAACAATTTCAGCACCAAACCCATACCTATCACTCCTCAATCTTCTTCATGTTATTCCTCGCTGGGGTCTCTGTTTTGTCTCGTGATTTCAGAATTCAATCAAACACTTTGGTTTGGTAGGTGTATCTATCAAAATATATACAACTCCTTTCTCTTCCCCTTAATTAATTTGAAAATGGCCTTGTGAGATTGTTTGATTTTTGGGTATCTTATAAATGAATAGCAAATTAAGAAAATAACAAAAGGTATATGCATGCACCTTTTGTTCATTTTTCCTTCTTTTTATCCCTCTATCCAATACTGCTTTGGCTGATATATCTTGGGTGGATAAACCCCTTTTTTTTTTCTCTTATCTTTTGCTTTCACTTGCTCCGTAACTGAAGGTGTCTTTATCTCCCTCTTTCCCATACCCTTTCAATAAATCTTTGTGAACCAATCAAAACCTTAGCTTTTCTTTTTTCCTTTGCGAAGGGGAAAGTTGATTTAACGTATACAGCTTTAGTTGGAAGTGAATGAATGACTTCCACAAATTCATTCATGTTATGTTAGGGATTGTCATCGATCCCCCAAAACCCATTTAAACTGACATTCTCTTTTGAAAATCATGTATAGCAATTAGTAGTAGTTGTTGTTTTTCAATCACCATGAACTGATTTTCAGTGGTATGTCGAAGGAATTTATGTGCCACCTTTAATGACAATCATAAATGCAGATTTAGGAAATTGGGGGAATTCTTGCCTGAAATGGCTTGGCATTGGCCAATTGTGGCCATGTCCTTCCTTGCACTAGGATTCTTTTTGTTGGGTCACCCACAACCATTCCCCTCATAGATTTCAGTTGCCTATTAATTGGCATGTGCGAGGCACATGGGCTGTGTCCAAAACAAATCTCTCAAATAATGTGTGTGTGTGGGGAAATGATTTGAGTGTAAAGTTGTTGCCAACAATTTTTTAAAGTGAGTTCAAGGGATCTGCTAATTCCGTGGGGTTCACGGTTCACGACAAAAGACCTGTGTCCCCACTATGATATGCTTATGGTGTCAGATGCTTATGCTGTAACCTCTAATATATATCTAAATGGGCTTCTACATTTCGTTTGTTTTCTGGGTAAACACTGTATGGGCTTTGATAGTTCGGTTGGACTTTACTTAATTGGACCCAAATAATCTACTTCGGCCCCATCCTTCTTTTTTTTATATGAAGCCCATTCTTAACAAATATGATATGGGCCGGAATGGGCCTAGAAATTGCAATGCATCTTTCAAAAGAAAAGAAACGTGTTTGGATTCATTTAACACGTGTAAGAGTAATTGAGGTTGAGGCGGAGTCGTGGCTTGATTTTTCCAGTTAGATACGTAGACGCATGTGTAGGGAGGAGAGCCACAATTGAAAAGATTCACCGATTCATTCATGTGGGAATGGGATCCAACTCCAACACAAGTTACACCACACTAGTATCAGTGTCAACCATTAACAATTACAAGGTATATATAATATATTATATTAACGGCTATTGATAATTGATTGATAAAAGTGAAACCTGCAACTGCAAACTCTAACTAATTAAACTGAAAATGGAGTCTCTTAGTCCCAGTTTCCATGTTAAACCACCCTTACGCTCTGCCATTTCTTCAACTAAATTGGTAAAACCCTCTTCAATTCTATTCCATTCAAATAGATTTTCGTTCCCCAATAAATGGAAGGTTTCAGTTCCTTGGGCTTGGAATCGCTCACTTGAAGTTGAAACAAAGTGCAAGGTCCAATGCAATGGAAGTGGTGTTCAAGAATTGATTGAATCCGCTACCAAAAGGGCTTTAGGGTTTGGTGTTTCAGCAGCTCTATTCTTTTCAATCTTGTGTAACTCACCAGCTCTCGCAGAGTCTCTCACTGTGGCTTTTCCCGTTTCACGGGCGCCTGAGGTCATCAACTCTTCTATCCTTCATCATTATTGTTTTCTTTCAATTGCTAAATTAACTTCATCGAATCAGTAGTCCAATGTGTTTTGCGCCATTAGTTCAGTAATTTTCTTATTAAACTGGATTTTTTAGATGAAAAGCATGAAATGAAACTATTGGTTCGTAATTTGCAGGGTAATTCTTAATTAGCTGTTTAAACTCCACATTTAGCTATGTTAGGGAAATATATATAGCTCTATCATATTCATAGGACTGAAAATTTCAGTGCTACTAGAGTTTTGTTTGCTTGTAACCGTAACATGAACTGTGCTGAGTGGAGAAGTTTTGTTTGCTAGGTAAATGCAGTTCAAAGAACTCTCGTGGAGGCATGGGGTTTAATTCGAGAAACTTTTGTTGATCCTACATTTAATCATCAAGGTATTTCTGATTTCTTGTTTTTTTTTTTTTTTTTTTTTNTTTTTTTTTTTTATAAATCTAATTTTGTGTATTTTAAGCTAGTTTCTAGTTGGAGATATGGCGGATATTAGGAAATCGAACCTCAGATCTCAACCTTATGGGAGATTACATGGGTTAATATAAACCTTATGGATCAAAGTTTCTTTTATTGATTAATTATATACCAAGTGCTGATTATTGCATAATATGAATAAATAAGTATAATGTAACTATGCAGATTGGGATTTGAAGTTGCAGCAAACAATGGTGGAAATGTTTCCCCTGAACTCAGCAGATGCAGCATACAAGAAAATTGGTGGGATGCTTTCTACTCTTGGAGATCCTTTCACTCGTATTATCAGTCCAAAGGTCCTACTAATAAAATTTCCTTCTCTTCAGTCTGAATCTTACTTTTTAATGAATAAAAAATATGATAACTTAAGATATGATCATAAAATCCAATATACAATAGTTTCTGTTTCCTTTTCTTATCTGTTGCTGCCATATTCAACAGACTTCTGACAATGCCATTTCTTAGATGGACAAGTCTGTTAACTGTCAACTTTTGTGATCAATAATAACAGTGATTCCCACTTACAGGAATACCAAGGATTTAGAATTGGAAGTGATGGAAACTTACAAGGAGTGGGCCTCTTCATAAATGTTGAACCCAGAACGGGACATTTGGTCAGTAACTTGCAAAGAATACTTATTGTAGTTTACCACAATCAACCATGTTCAAATTTTATGCTCATTGTTCTGGGGACATTTGCTTATGCTATTAACCTTCCTTTATTGATATTTGGTTTCATTTACCCATTGGAGTCTTCACAGAGGCTTGAGCTATAGATAGGTCATGGAATTGGAGCCTATCTTGCTTCATGAATTGTATTTTCTTGAGTATTATACTCTTCTCTGTCAATTTACCTATTCACGACCAGATTTTATTATTATCTTTTTTCTTGGAGTTAAAATTGCAGGTTGTTTTGTCCTGTATAGAAGGTAGTCCAGCTGCTCGTGCTGGTTTACATCAAGGAGATGAGTTGGTTGAGATAAATGGTATTGATCAAGTATCTAGTCTTTCTACTTATTTATGGAGCTAATTTTCAGTTCTAGTCTTCTGAAATTATCCTAAAACATGCATTTATTTCAGTTCTAGTCTTCTGAAGTTATTCTAAAACAAGCATCTATTTGAAAACAATAACTACAGCCTTATGCTCTAAGCACAAGAGAAATGCTTTTTCTGCACCATAAAAAACCATTATTATTTGTGCAAAAATACCTGAATTGGTATGCTTTCTACTCGTCAGATTGAATTAATATGTAGACAAGAGCCCCCAACTTATTCCCTGTGTACCTTCCTTTATCCATTTGAAAATTATTCTGTTTAGACTTTAGTCATAAATTTCTAACCTGTCGAATTCAACCTCTGAAGTAAAATGAGTGATTTCTTTTGTTTGAAAACATAATTTCTGTTTATTCAGGGGAGAGGCTTGATGGCGTTGATGGTGAAGCTGCAGCACAGAGGCTTAGAGGGAATGCTGGAACAGCTGTTACAGTAAAGGTCCATAGTTTAACTATCAAAGTTTTCATTTGGCAATATAAGCACTATCCTATTATTGAGTCACACCTCAGATAGACATTTGTGGGTACCTTTGAAACTATGCCTGCTGTTCTGGGAGAGATTTCCATGTTCATGAGCCCTGATTTATCTATATTCATTTCCAACAGGTACCTACTTGTTGGGCCAATCTTAAAGGGGTATATTATGTGAGGTGTTGTTTTAGAAAAGATGTATACAGAAATTCATACACTTCTTACAAGGTTTTAGAGTATTTGAACCTGAAACTTGCTACAAACTAATTTATACTTTCCTTCTCCAGGTCAAGGACTCAGGACATGATTTTGGTATCCGAGAGGTAAATAATGATGTTTAATTGGTTATACTGCATGAGATGAAACTGATTTCTTCTATCTCAATTTTTGCTTTTATAGAGAAGCATTTATCCAACGAGCATTTCCCCTTTTAATTCAACTTTTTGACAATAATTATGTTGCTAACCTAATTCCTTAAGTTCTCGTGTGTGCCTGAAGGTAAAACTGCCACGTGAGAATATTAAGCTCTCTCCAGTAGCTAGTGCCATCATTCCTCATAGACTACCAGATGGGCGGCTGACAAAGACTGGTTATGTGAAATTGTCAGCATTCTCTCAGGTGAGCAGTGGATCTGTTGTCAACAAATGTATATGGTTAAAGGAATAAAAACATTAGCCCAACTCTCATTTGAATGTTCAATTTTTGAGTATGCTTTCATATGAGCAATTTATAAACTATTCTGGTTCCATAATGACAGACTGCTGCTGAAGACATGAAGAGTGCAATTCAGGAATTGGAAAGTCAAGGAGTACACTCATACATACTTGATCTACGGAACAATCCAGTAACCTTTTTATTTGAAGGAAAATTCCATATAGAGTATTACTTGGCCTCTGGCTCTGGATTAAAATAACCTAACTATTATCCTTCTTTTTCCTGTAATTTATATTGCAGGGAGGCCTGGTAAAAGCTGGACTTGATGTTGCCCAGATGTGGTTAGATGGAGATGAGACTCTAGTGAATACAATTGATAGGAATGGGAATATGTTGCCAATTAACATGGTCAATGGGCATGCTATAACACATGATCCACTTGTCGTGATGGTGAGTACCAACTTTCAAGTTTATTTTTCTTTTTAATAATGCAGCAATGTTTCTGCCAAAGGTAATGTATTGCAATTTATGTAATTTCTGAGCAGGTAAATGAGGGAAGCGCAAGTGCCAGTGAGATCTTAGCTGGGGCATTACATGATAATGGCCGTGCTATTCTTGTGGGGCACAAAACCTTTGGGAAAGGAAAGATTCAGGTATCACTAGTTTTTGTTAAATAGTGACATACATACATGGGATGTTAATTCTTGTTATTAACCAAAATATTTAAGAAAATACATGTAATATATAAGGTGGATCCATTTCTCAATGAGCGTTAAATCATAAAGGCATGGATGATGAATTAACAATATGCACCATTATGTTGTGATTCTGATGATTATTCAGTGAAAGACACCTTGGTAATTGATGTGTTTCCATCGACTTCCATTTGAAAGATCAAAGAAGATAAAAATATAGCCTTTTAGATCCATGTTTTAATTAATGGCGGGGTTTCTTGCTTATGACAGAGTGTCACAGAGCTTCATGATGGATCAGCCCTATTTGTAACAGTAGCAAAATATCTATCACCAGCACTTCATGACATAGATCAGGTTGGGATAACACCAGACGTGCAGTGCACAACAGAAATGCTTAATTCAAGTTCAGTCTCATCTTTGGAAGCAGATTCCTGTATCATGATAGCAGAGCACGAGTTGGATATAAAAGAGTCCAAGGGGACTGCTTCTTGACCATTTCACTGCTTCTCTACCCATTTAATTTCAATGTATAGTTGAAAGAATGGTTTGCTTGGTGCATGTGTTTCAGCCAGTATATGGGTTTGTAGAATGTACATTGTAATTGTAATTAGCAACAGTAGAAGATAAGATAAGAAACTGATTGTATATATCATTCAATACAAGAAAGAAAATTACGTGATTATTCTGGCATTTCAATTTACAAAGTTACTTTAAGTGTTCTGATATGATTTCGTGAAAAGTAATATATATCAATTCTACTCACTTCAATTCATACTGATATTACAGAGCTAACTTTTACAATGCAAATAAACACAGAACCGTAATAAAAAAGGTATCATGCATAGAGTAATTAAAATAAAAGAACCTCAAATTCACTGTTAATGTATAATTTTTAACCCACAAGCCAAAACAAAATTACTCGCAGCAAATGACAAACTTCAACCCCAATGAATCCCAATTCACTGCAACATAAAGGCCACAAGAGAAACCAACAGAGAAGAGCCAAACGAGGCCACCCCAGAGACATGCAAAGCAAACCCAGCTCCAGCCTCCAATGGCGGTGCAGGTGCAATGGCTGGATCCTGTGCCACAACTTTAGTAACACAAAACAACGCCACAAGCATTACTGCCATTAAAATGTGAGCTGCAGAGCTACTAAGATGTGCCATTTCCACACAGAATATGTGTGTGTTGCTGTAATACAAGTGACTAAGAGGCCCAAAAGATGTATCAGCTGGGAATTGAATGGTTGAATAATAGAAGCAAGTGGTTTGAATTTATAGCATTTTGTTGAAGGGTGTATGTGGAAACTGAAAAGGGAGAAATAGGTTTATCGTTTTCAATTTGGTAAGTGGTTTACGAAACGTTAACTTTATTCAATGTTACTATGCCTTCTGAATTACGGCTATTAAGACCCACAAGACCAATCAAAGCCACTGGCATTGCATTGCGTCCTCAAGGTGGGAACTAAACTAGGAGCCACTTACGTTACAGTTGGAGGAACAATCCTGTGTTACCATTTTATGGTATACATTCAAGTTTCTGATTGACACGTAGGATTCTTGGTTCTTTTTGCTGCAAAAATTGTTGGTTGCTGGACGTAGTAGAAAAGAAAAGATTGGATTGCTTCGCAGGGTAACTTCTTCTCAATTCATTGCAGCTGGGAATTCGTTTTCCGTCCAGCCTAGGCGCCATTGACGTAATAACGTTGCTGCGCGTTTTGGAAATGTCTCTTTGCTGCTACCGATGGAGAAAAATCTAGAAAGTTTTATTTGGCAATTGGGGATAACTAGGTATCAATTATACCATACATACACAAAATAAGACTAGTTTTCACTTTCAGCATAACATCTGGCTATTATAAAAATGGTCAAGTTAAGGTTAACCATTTTAATCAACGTCAAGTGATATGTCACTAAAAAAGCTAGTGTGTTGCAAAATAAATTTCTTTGATTATTGCATATCCAAATAATTAATATGTTATTAAACAAATTACTTCGATTGTAATTAATGACATGTGAGTCTAATGACATTTTCTTTAGTCATAAGAATTAAAAAATTTAAAATCATAAATTTTATTCTCACAGTATATTCCCCTCCCTAATACATAACCAAAAAAANTAAAACAAAACCAAAAAAAAAAAAAAAAGGTACTTCAACACGGCCGTGCGCATAACCATATGCAGCTTTTCTTTTTCTCCCGAGGTTTCATCTAATCTAATAATGTACATGATATATTTAAAACGATGGATCACCTATTTTCTTTTTTCTTGTTGGCATTGGTATTAATTTGGTTTGTATCTAATCCTAGGAAAAGGTAAATAAAGAATGACAACACAAAGACTCAAGTGTAGGCTTAATCTGAGAGAAAATAGGAAGGACAAAGTAGAGAATGGCAACGCATGCATGAAGACATCTTTTTACATTAGAAACCATCGATCTAGTAATTAGTATGAATAAAAAAGAAAAGGTAAAGCCCAAATTCTGGGGCCGTTTGGCGATGGTTTAGTGCTACAACAGTACAACTGGTATCAACATAGCAAATTAAGACGTTGAGAAAATTTGTGTGCCACAAATATATTAGAAGCAAAGCCTGAAACCTTGGAAAACCATACCCGTACAACTACAAGGGTTTGAGAAGCAAAAGAAGTGGTATTTTCCGAAAATAACTCCAAGTTAGAAGGCAAGGCACACCCCATTGTTCCACAGACCTGCAAGAAGAGAAGAAAACGTAGTTTCTTCTTGAGCAACAAAATAAATAGCGGGTCTGATGCCAAAACTAGTCCCTTTTTTTTGTTTTTGAGATCATATGGACATGAAGAAGGTTACCTGTTTGGTTCTTGTTGTTGCGGCGCTTTGACTTAGTTATTGTAGTTTTAGAAATTTTTTACACAATTATTGTACATTAAAATATATTTACGTGAATAATATAATTTTAAAAAAAATTTTGATTTGGACATGGGCCACCGAACACACTATGAGCATATCCTACAGAACATGCCCCGGCCCACGTGGTACGTCCGTACATTCTCCTCACTCATTCTCCTCGCAGACAGCCTTTCACAGTTCACAGAAAGCCAACAACTCATACCGTACAACCGTGCGCCAAATTCAACTTGCTGGAAATCATGGGTGGCAGAGGACTATGCAATGGAGAACAAGGTCTGAAACAAGAGCTGGCTAGGCAAGTCGATGACCCACCAATAACCGGCAAAGAGCAAGAAAACTCAGGTAGCTCGGCCCCCTCCTCCACTGTTCCTGAAGATGCTTTTGAAAAGGAAATGCTGGGGCTAACAGGGGGATTTCCCGGGGGTGAAAAGGGGTTGAAAAAATTTATTGAGGAAAACCCTCCGCCCAAAAATTCTCCGGCAGCAAATATTACTGACGTCGCCCTTTCAAAGAAGCCAAAACCACCTGAATTGCCTCTCTTGTTGCCCGGAATGATTGCCATTGTGAAGAACCCAAATAACCCATACTACATGTACTGTGGTATTGTTCAACGCATCACTGATGGTAAGGCAGGGGTTCCGTTCGAAGGAGGGAATTGGGCCGGGGCTGTAGGGACACGCCGCCTGGTGGGCCGTGTCGTCCAAATCAGTTTTTTTTTTGTTTTTAAATTTTAAAAAACTACATTATTACGTAAATATGTTTCAATGAACGACAATTGTATAAAAAACTACTAAAACTACAAGGTCAAAGTGCCTCTTAGTTGCCGCTGCCTCCATGAGCGCAGCATTGGCTGCCACCGAGGTTCCTACAGCAGCACCAGCAACAGCACCAGGCCCTTCAACCGGAGCCGCCGCTAGCTTGCCCGTTGTTGGATCCTTGATTGGTGCCTCTATCTTGTCTTTCTTTGCCTTGTTCCACTAAGCTCACCAACAATTCATGTAACAGAGTCTATAGGGGGAAGAAGGAAATTATTGTAATGGAATACGGGGTGAAAATACACAATTATCATTTTGATTCATATCATTGCTCAATGTAATTCACTTTTCTATCATATACCTTTTTCTCCCTCTTCTCTCTTTTAGTTCACAACTTTAATTTTTATGTTTTGATTTCTTCAACTAATACAAAAACATACTTACATTTCGCTACTACCTATAAGAAATATGCAGGGTAACCTGTAGGACAGGTTCCAATTGATGCATGATCAGTCATATAAGAATCAACTCACCCTAAAAAGTAACCTTCCAATTCTTTTCAAATATCTGATCACTACCCCAAAGAATGTTTTAAGGCTTTGAGTGTCTTCCTTTTTTTACTTTCATTAGATCAATAGCTTATCAATTTTAATTATAAAATGTAATGTGTCATTGGTTTTGAGCACATGTTTTGGGAAAAAGTTGAGTGATTAGGATTTTTCCAACTCAGTAATCCATCTTGGAGAGAAGATCCTATATTGCTTGTATTAACGAATTAAACGGAGAATTATCAGAAATTTTTTTTTTAAAAAAACTAATTCTTTCATCTTTCTTTTTTGCTAAATGAGAAATATTTTCTTTCTATATTTTTGTCTGTCTTATCCAAACCAAAATTCTAAAATGATTGAGATCTGCAAAATTATTTCAGAGTCCAAAATTAATGTAACAAGTTTCAACGATTTAGGAGGACGAAATGAGCAATTCTTTAGGGTCTGTTTAAGAGTTTTTTGGAGGGAAAATGAGAGGAGAGGAGAGGAGAGGAAAGGGAAGAAAATGAAGAGAAGGGAAAGGGAGATGTTTTCCTCTCCTTTGTTTAGATGATTAAAATTAATAAAATGAGAGAAAATAAAAGGAAAAGTTATATTATAAAATATTTTTACTAATTTATCTTTTATTATTAAAAAAAAGACATATTTGATATAAAATTAAATAATATAATATTCTTTTTTTCTTTTTCTCTCTTGTATCTCTTATATTTCTTTCTCTTTTTCTCTAAAATTAAATAATATAACAAATCCTATCTTTCTCATAATTTTTTTTATTTTATTTTTTGGTAAAAATTATTATTTTACATTTGTTGTTAGCCCAACACATGTGACTATAAAAAGTCACAACCACTTTTTGACCTTTCCTTTCCATCAAAAGCCTTTATCCTTCAAAGGCTTAGATTTTTGCCATCTTGCATTGCACCTTGTGCCAAAATTGAGAACAAGGACACACGGGAGTGTGGGGGTAAAACCGGACAACACCTTCCTTACCTCTCCAAACCCCCGATTTGGGAAGTTAAAATTTGTGAATGAAAAAGGAATATAGAGGTTAGAGTTTAACCCTCCCTTTCCTCTCCCCTTTCAAACTAAAACTTCTAAACAAGGGAGTAAACTTTCTCATTTCTCTCATCTCCTTTTTTTTTTCTTCCAAAATAAACTCTCAAACAAATCCTTAAGGAGAAACTCTTCGGCCCAAGGGCCCAAATATGACTAAGAAAAATCTTCGGCCCGTCGATAACAAACGCAAAGTAAAACGGTGGGAGAAATTCATGGTATTGAAAAAGCCAGACCACCCAACTTCCATTAACATTTCTAATTGTCTGGCTCGGCCCAAAAATAAAATAAATGATGTTTTCTAAACAATGAAATCAACCAATTGATCACTATAGTTTACACTTTCCAGCAAAAACAAGGAAAATTCAACTTACTCAAATAATTTGATTCATTCACTATAACACTGAAATATTATTTTCCAGTCTCCAATCCTCAATCAAGCAACAGTCCGGAAGACCAAACTTGTGTGACATTTGAAAATACACATTTCTAACAGTAATGTATAAATTAAAGACAAGCACCTCTCAATCTCTCAAACAAACTACTAAGTTTCTGTATTAAATTTTTGTGCACACATAAGGCTCTTTGTCAACCATATTGCCGTTTCTCTAGATGATACAGCTTCTCCCCCAAAGGGTTTTAGCACACCAGCAAGCTCTTCAAGTTTGTCTTGCTTAAGTAGCTGAGCACATAACTCAAGCAGAGATTCCAGAGCATCAGCTCTTTGATGGCCTGGACCATCCAACACACTCTTGGTTGCATCACCGATTATTGAAGTAAGTGTACTCAAAGAATTGTCACTTGGTCCCTGATCAACCACATCAGCAGTATCATTTTCTTTTTGCGTGGAGCAACTGCTGTCATGTGTTTTAGCCATGCCTTCTGTAACTTCACCATTACTCTCAGAAGACATAGGGTCCAAGTAAGAACCTTCTGTAAACCCATCAGGATTTTCCCTTTTCTTTAAGCAACTTACAGATTCAATGTTATGTTCAACCCTAACAGGCTGCACTGGTGCTGACCTTTCCTCATCAAGAGACCCATCCTTATCAGTGCTGTCTGCACTGGCAGAAGACATAGGGTCCAAGTTAGGGACTTCGGTAAATCCATCAGGATTTTCCCTTTTCTTTAAGCAACTTACAGATTCAATGTTATGTTCAACCCTAACAGGCTGCATAACTGGTGCTGACCTTTCCTCATCAAGAGACCCATCCTTATCAGTGCTGTCTGCACTGGCAGAAGACATAGGGTCCAAGTTAGGGACTTCGGTAAATCCATCAGAATTTTCCTTTTTCTTTAAGCAACTTACAGATTCAATGTCATGTTCAACCCTAATAGGCTGCATAGTTGGTGGTGACCTTTCCTCATCAAGAGACCCATCCTTATCAGTGCTGCCTGCACTGGATGTTATTGATTTTCTGGAGTCCTCAGATTTGGTATCTTCCCTCAGTGCTTCAGCTTTATCGAAATATTCATGGGAAAAAGTATCTTCAACTTTTGTGTTTTTCACTGCATTTATTATGTCAACCACTTCTGATTTGTGAAACTGTTCAGCAGCAAATCCTCCTTGTCCTTCGTGCTCAAAATCTGGTGTACTTTTCGACGTTATCTCAATGTCAACTGTTTCCCTTGCAGGTCTTCTTTTAATGTCTGCTTCCTTGGACACACTGCAACTGGTTGATTCAGATGTTGTTGACCCATCTTTTGAGCCAGACATACTAGTAGATGATTCTACTACGAAACTGATGGGATCAACCATCTTGGTCTCAAGGTTGTCTTCTGCACTGCTTGATACTGTTAGCTTGTCATCATTAGAGGAATCGCTAGGCTGTACATCTCCATTTCCCTCAAATGGACGAACCCGTTCCAAATGATTTACTAATCCCACTTCTTTGTCCCTATGAACTTTGCCACCACCAGATCTGTTAGATCTTCTTGTTTTATCCTTTGAGTTACTTATGGGATATATTGGAAGAAAATTAGATGATGCACTACGGCAGCGGAGAACATATGGCTGTAAATGAGTATGCCTTAACAGTTCTGCTGCCTGTCAACAAAGACATGCAGCATTAGAATGAACACTTACATCCGAATCAATTAGACAAGGTCATAGGCTCAGTTGAACTCACTGTTGGTCTATGTTCTGGGTTCTTCCTTAGCATGCTTTTGATAATCTGTTTCCTGTCACACCAAATTCATCTTGTTTTAATTCTAGCATTCAAATAAAATTATAATAAGGATAAAGAAAGGAAAAAAATCATGCAACTACAAGTGCAAAATATACGGGTAAATTTTTGGTTTGCTTTAAATATAGTTTTATTCGTTTAGAGAAAAACAAAAAAGGTTAAATAATTGATCAAAAGGACAAGTGAAAGTGGCATGGCAGCAATGTGACTGGTAATGATTTTGAATAAGTTACTTACAGCGTGGAAGAATAAACAATTGGCAGCGGAGAAATGGAGGATCTATTTATTTTATTGATAAGTCCAGCCATGTCCTGTTTCATTCACTCATTCATTAAATGATTTATTTTAGTTATAAATACATAGTGAAGTATGGAGACTTCATTGCTAGTAATGATATAAAATTCTTGCAGATGGTTCAAGTTGTCCTTACTGGAGCACGAAATGCCGGTTGATGAGCAGCAATTTCAAACATGCAGCAACCTTTACACACAAAGAGATGTCATTCTCACACAAGGTCATAGATAATATATCTTTGTCAATTAGAATCAGACATCCATAAATCTTACCAAGAGACCATATATCAGATTTATAGCCATAAGGTATATCTGCAAGGAGCTCAGGACACATGTAGTTTGGAGTTCCAACAACCTACATGGGATATAGGAAGGGAGTAAAAGATAAATGGGCATCAATATGTGGATTTAATTGAAGTATCATTAATGTTGGTGATAAGGCGTTCAGAGCAATAAATATCTAAGCGACATTATTCATGGTAAAATGAAACAATCAATTACTTGGCATGACAGTTTGTTAACAGGGGTAAATAATACAAACAAGTTTCTTGAAGAAGGTATCATAAAATGCTAATATATGAAGATAATATACAATACCGAGGAAGTAAGATCTTCTGTATTAAGTAGCTTTGCAAGACCAAAGTCACCTGTATGGTACATGCAATACACATTTTAGATAACATCCTACATGAAAGTAGAAAATGATGACCTTTCAAAGGATAATGCCTCCATACCAAGCCGGATGTCATTGTCTTTGGTGAGGAATATATTGGAACACTGAAATTAAATGAAGTTACATTAATGTAAACATCATGTATAGGACTTCTTTGGCAGGATAAGGAATATGCAATACCTTAAGATCTCTATGAAGTACACGATTGAAGTGCAGGTAGTCCACAGCTAGCAACAACTGAGTCAGCCATTTGCAGAGCTTCTGCAGGAGAAAATGGTGACGCAGAGTGGGTAAGAAATACCCATATAAGAATGTAGAAACAAATTGTACATTAAACCTTTCTACTTACCTCCTCAGGAAAAAATGATCCTCGGGCTTTCTTTATGTTCTCAGCCCTGCTCCACAAAGATTTTAGCGTTGAATGATTCAGCTTCATTTAGGGAGTTTAAATCATTGTTTATAATTTATGCACACCACACCCATGCACAGATTGGCATATAAATGTATACATATCAGAAAATATATGCACTCTTATAAAATAGATGAGACCTATGGAATTCTCAATCCCTCATCCAAGTGTTTTCATCTCAATCTTAGAATTCGATCTAAGATTACTAATTTTGAAATAATTTTTTGACATATCTTTCTGTCAAGCTTCTGTATGGAAAGGTTATTATAACAATTCAACATTAATCAACAAGGACTCCTTTTGAGATTCTCTGCAACATGTATTAATTGGAAAACATGTTTTATGTAGTTATAAAAACAGTTTGTGGGCCCTTGTCTAACAACTGAGACTTTTAGGTCAAGAGGTTCTTTGACATAATATTACAGCCAAGTTGACCAAGTTCAAAGTTCAAATTTTTTTCACCCCAGTCTAATAAAAAATTTCAGTATCAAGTTTTGTGTAGTTTCAGTACAAGTATAGAAGTGTGGACTTTGTCTCCACATTCAAGTCCAGTGGGCTTTCAAATGAAAGGATGCGTTAGTTATGAAAACCACCATTGTTAGACCTTATGTATCGCTTAAGCTTTTTAGGTAAACAGTTTACGTGTAGATTGCTAACAGAAACTCTCTTTTCTCCTAACATGATAACTGATTGAAGGCTGAATAAGGAAGCATTAAATGGGATGAAGGAAAGGTCAATGTCAGTCTCATAAAGGAACAAACATAATTACACGGAATTGCTCTGTAATTGAAAATAATCATGCAAAAGAGCATCGATGTTACTTTTCTGTCAGATATTACTTTTACTTACATGTCACCTCCTTCACAATAGCCAGTTATGATGCATATGTAGTCCCCCTACAAAACATGAAAATCTTAGAAACATGCACATAGAATCATACACCAGAATAATCAGACACATCTATAAAATTTCAAACCTATTTTGTCATCCCCATATGAATATAAAACTGAAAACAAAAAGGAAAGATTATGTGCTTACCTTCTCTACCCAAGCATCTTTGTACTCCACAATATATGGGTTATTTAGTTTTGCAATCAGGTTCATCTGTAAGAGAGAAATAATAGATTGTTTTTCTTTATGTGAGCAGGTAAAAAGTATTTAAAACCAGCTTTAGACAACTCTTTGGATTGAAGCGTGTGAAATCATTATCAAGGACATCTGTATTTATTGACAACCTAGCTTCAAATCATATTTTCCTAAAAAATGCCATATTGCATGGTGTTTACAGTATTATGTAATCATTAAGAATAGAAATTATGTACGGAAGGGTGACAGTAAAGAGAAAACTGAGATGAGTTGCTTAGCAGCTACAAGATTACATCAAACCAAATACTTTTTCCATAATGATTCAATTTGCTTTTGCTGGATCATTCTTTTTCTCCATTTGGTCTGTGCATGCTATCTCTGGCTCCAAACTTCATAGAAACCGATTGACTGATACTATTTCTTCTTACTAAGAGGATAGATTTAGGGGGAAAAAACTAATTACTTAAAAAAGTAAATGAGTAGAATACGACATTAATGTGGGTGATTTGGTGCAAACAAATCTTTATGTCTAATCAACCAAGATAGAATGTAGGAAAACTAGAAAGTATTAAAATTACAAAAAAAAAAAAGTGTAGTTGTAGTTAAGTATATGCAATCGATGCCAGATGGAAGGATTTGTTAGACCAACCTCCTGATGCGCTGTACGTTTGAACTTCTCAGTTTGCTTGNCCAAACTTCATAGAAACCGATTGACTGATACTATTTCTTCTTACTAAGAGGATAGATTTAAGGGGAAAAAACTAATTACTTAAAAAAGTAAATGAGTGGAATACGACATTAATGTCGGTGATTTGGTGCAAACAAATCTTTATGTCTAATCAACCAAGATAGAATGTAGGAAAACTAGAAAGTATTAAAATTACAAAAAAAAATAAGTGTAGTTGTAGTTAAGTATATGCAATCGATGCCAGATGGAAGGATTTGTTAGACCAACCTCCTGATGCGCTGTACGTTTGAACTTCTCAGTTTGCTTGGCCAACCCAATCTTCTTCAGCACATACCTAACGGAGAACCAAGAAATCACGAAAATGAACAATAATTCAAGTTACAAGCAGAGGTTAGAGTTAATTGTTCTTGAATTGGGTGGGTTTCATTTTCCACAATTGAACACAGAAATCTCAAAAATCTCCAATTCCCTTTGCTGGGTTGTCGATATATTAACCAAAAAAATAAACCAACCTTGAATCGTTTATTTACATGGTTTGGAAGTTAGAGAGTAGCTAGGGAGAGGAAATCGCTTGGGCAAAGACTTAAGAGGGTTTTACCTTTTTTTCTCAGACTTGTGGAGAACGAGAAAAGCTGAGCCGAATGCTCCCCTGCCAATTTGCTCTATTACTTCATAGTCCTCCATTTTAGACTTGGTGTCACCATTATCGGTCTCCATGACAAGCTCCGAAAGCTAACAGAGAAAAGAGTGAAGAAGCTGCAGATCCTAATTGTTAAGAATCCAATTCATACATATAGAGGGAAATATTGATTCCTTGGTAAAGTTTCCGTTGCTTGTACCAACCCCTCTTATCTCCCAAACACTGTAATTGAAGGCAGCCGCTGGTTTGGAGATAGAGTATTAATTACCCAAAGTAAATATCATATCAGAATGACTTTGGATTCTCTCGTGTGTGTGTGTGTGTGTGTATTGAATTGAATTGAATTGAATTGATTTCAGAAACAATGAATGAGGGATTTTCACATGCAAAATGAGTAAAGCTACATTCCACAATTATGATGTTAAACTACCTTCCTACCGGAGAGAGAGAGCAGACTCAACTCAACTAAAGTCTAAAGCAGAATATAGCACTAGCGAAGAAAATTGAAAGGTTGATGACTTACCCAAAAGAAAGTAGAGAGATGTGAAAGGAGTAAGTCAAGTAAAGTAATATAGCACATACATAGTGTCACATTTATAATACTTTATTTATGACTCAATTTTATATCCTACCTAATTCTTTAAAAAAAAATAAAATTGGGGTAGAGAGAGAGCTTGAAGGGCAGAACTCTATAGTGACAGCTATGGAAAACTAAAGAAAAAGGCAAAGCTTTGCTTGCGTTTACAGATTCATGGGAGATCAAGATCATTCATGACAGGGAATGTTCCTACTTCCTAGCACGCAGTTGTGATGTCACACTCCTTGCACCTTTAAAAAAGAGAAAAAAAATATCATCAAATTTTTGTTAACCGCTGGGGTTGGGCTCAGGGAAATGATTATAGCTTTAACATCTCAAAGATTCTTAAAGGCCAAGTTGTATTGTATCACCATTTGTTATATATATGTTCTTTTTTATGAATTAATGTAATCACCTCTTATGAAAAAAGTAAATTGTGGATGTGGGCGAGAATAACACCACAATTTTTTTTAATTTTTGCAAACCTGCTCCTGGTCAACAACCATATTTCTTGTACTTGTGCTCAAGAATTGCAAAATTTAGGTGTTAATCATGCTTATTAGAACTGAACAAGCAAAAATTACTGTTAATTTGGTTATTATATAATGTCAAATCAAAATAGAATGTGTGTGAGATAAGAGAAGATCCAATTGCATTGCATATATACACTTAAAAGAGAAAGTGTAGTTGTATAGTACATTAGTGTAGATCATATAAATTTTTAGTAGAGTTCTCTTTGTTTAGATGTAACTATACAGTAGTGTGTTGTTAAACCATAGCAAATTTGATGCTGGTTAACAACAATATTGTTGTGCTTATGTTCTAAATTTGTGAAAGTTAGGTGCTGATCAGGCTAAGCTTGCCATCATTGTTGGTAATTACATGTTTAACAAACGAAGTTTCCAGTTAATTTGTTGATCGTGATGTCAAATCAAACCTACTAGGTTCGTTTAACTTATTACCTGCCAAAGAACTAGGTGCAGTGTCACTTCAGTAGGCTGTCGAAAATATGCAATATTATAGGTTTTACTAGTTGATCAAAACTTAAAAGAAGCTTAATAAGATTAACTCACATTTCAAAAGAAAATAGTAAGATTAACAGAATAGTTACAGCAAGTTATTTGTTTAAAAACCTAAAACTAGATCAACTGCAGCATCAAGGTCCAAAAGGTTAGCTATCTTAAGGGCACTAAGCATAAGCAACAGTACTGACCCAGCTTTCCCTCCAGAAACCAAGAAAAATTTTGGCAAAAAGAAAACTAAGGGCCATCCTATTGCACTTTCAATAACGCCCTTTTCCTCTCTAAGCCATACTATTGCACTTTCCCTACCATGCACGCATGCCTTTGTTATTGGTGTCTTTGCTAAGTTGTTATCAATATGAATCTAGAGAATTTTGCTCGGTGAGACATCGTTATTCTTCTGTTCAATTTCTATTTTCTTCTTAAGCATTTAATCCAACAATTCCCCTTCAGTTCTTCTCTTAATGAGCTGTCCCAAGTTCCCAACCACCACTATAACCAATGCCACAGTAAAATTAACAGCCATGCACTTTCTTTTTGGGTCATTAATAACCCTGCACTGTTGATACTAATCTTCCTCAGCTTGTTATAAGATCCAAAACTCCATCCAAAATCCAAAAGTTTAAATTTGATTCTCAAGACTATGAAAAGGATAATTTCTCATTGCTAAGAACTACTACATGGTATATAAAAAGTAACGTCCGTACACTTGAATATTAGGCTAAATGATGTTCAGTGTTATAAAGGCATGTTACAACAAACCCGTATCTGCCAAAAGAACAACTTCTCAAGTCTATCTTCAAACAAATTAGACTATCGGTATCGGGTATGATATCCCATCACTGCTTTCATTATAATTATCTTACTAATTCTCCCCATTCTTATCTTCAATAATACCACTGACCCATATCTGCCTACTGCAATTAAACCTACTAAAACTTTAAGTTGCTGAGTGGAATGAAAAACTTCAAAGTTGTCACTTGTCTTTGATTTAACCCCACTTATGACCAGATTGGTACTGAAGTTGCAAAAAGTACAATACACCTAACGATCAGAGAACCTGATCCAAGGATAAGATGCACTTTACTCTTCTCTAGGATTCTCACATACCCAACTCTAACGTGACAACATCATAGCCATTGATATTAATATATTTAATTTTGACCATTTATTTTTAACAGACAAGATTAATTATTTTTTACATAAACGACAGTGGTGCTGCAAAATCAAGAAGATATCACATATCTTCCTAACATGATAGAATTCCCCTTATCTCAAACACAAGCCTAAAACTTTCCTAAACATTCCTGGTCACTTAAATGAGCCCTGTTTCACCTTCGAAAGTGGCTGGTCACTATAAGTTACACAACAAAAGAACTCAGTAACATTTGATAACTAGGAGACACTATCACAGGTCTAGATCGATTGCTGGTTACTTCCGCTTTGACCTTTTTGCGGGCTTTCGGTTGTCCAGCTTTCTCTGTGCAGCTTCAAATTCTTCTTCTGAGGGTTCAGGCATATGGGCTCCACCATATTTGGAAATTAGAGATGAGAACATAGAATCAATTCGGCCTTTCCTCTCCTTTTGGCGTTGCGATATGATTGCATACAGACCTGTTTCTGACTGCTTATTTGACCTATAGAAGGTTTTAACATGGATCATTCCTGAATTATAGACTTCACAGCATTAAAAACATGAGATAAAGCCTGCCATGATGAACTTACTTTGCCCTCCTCCTTAAAGGACTAGTAGGTGGTTTGGTTTCAGATACTTGCTTTGCCCATTTCTGGTAGGCTTTTGTTGCCTTCAGTTCTCCTACAGAAAATGGAGCAGAATATAAAACAAAGCAGTAATAAAAATGCTTAACAACCCAAGCAAAATATCTAACATGATATGCGGAACTACAATGTCTCCATTCTCTTACTGACTTGCAGTCCTGGTCTGAGAATTCCCATGGTGAAACCTAGATATGACGCAAATATCTGACAAAACCAAAGCCAACAAAAACTAGTAATATTCTTACCAGCAGCAATAGCTTCATCAATGATATCCTTGAAACGGTGCGCGTCAAGTTTAGGATCAGAACAAAGCATTGAACAGAACAGCCTACAAAGGGAAATTACTTCAGATATCAAACTGAAAGCCTTTTCAAAAAATAGCTCATACTCATCACCATGCTGTCTTACCTGTTCATTTTACCCTTGCACTCCTTGTACAGAGCAATTAAATCATTCTTCTCAGAGTCAGATCCTCTATAGTTTGCTTCAAACTCCTCAATATCAGCTTCAGTGACCTGTGATTCTTACTTTTTAAAACTACACAAAAATGAAAGCAAATATACAATATGACCATCAATAAAAGCACAGCGCCATATTAAAATAAATACCTTCTTGTACATTGTTCTGAAAAAATCACGAAGATTCTGAACAACATCCCCAGAAAGATCCTAATTATCAGAAAGGATAAGTTAGTTGCAGATGAACACAGTTTAAATATCCTGAAGAGCTGATCCTTCATTCTGTTGTACATTAAAAGTATTACATCAAGGATAATTGCCTCTAATAATAGATCATAAAGATTTATGTTATATCTAGATATTGGCTATGATGCAATAATATCACATCCATTATGTATATCACGCTATTATGCAACAATACCATATCCATTATGTACAACTCATCACTTCCATAATTTAATAGAACTGTGAAAAGTGAACCAGATACTCACAGCATCATCAACACAACCAGTCTGATCATAAAGAGCCCGTTTCTCCTCATCCCCAAGAATTGAGATCACTTTTTGCAATTGCTGAAATTTCTCTTTAGCTTCCTGCAAAATTATCAGAAATGACAGCCATAAAGACCTGCAATAATAAAAAATTCTGATATAATTAAGTGACCTTAAAGAATCACCTCATCACCAGGATTCTTATCAGGATGGAGCCGCAAGGCCAACTTGTAGTATGCTTTCTTAATTTCCTGTTGAGATGCTGTTCTCTCCACACCAAGAACCTACAACCAGTCAAGCACTGGGTCATTGTCAAACATATCCTTGTTCACTAATTTCAATGCAAATCAAGAGAAGGGAACAAGATACTCAGGGTGGCACCAAGAGTAGAATACAGACCCGCAGGACCACCTATGAGATTCAGCATGCCAAAAGTACAGGGAATTGAATATATGGAACAGTTATTAGCTATGTTTGCAAAAGTAACAACCAGAGAGAAAACTTCATCCACCACCAGGACATCAAACCAGAAATAAGTCAATAACTCTACTGAAAATAAGCCAAATATAACTGTTTGTGGTTGCTAAGCAATTTGGTATATGATTAGAAATATTAAGTTTGGGGATATATAAGCCCAGTTGGTAGTACAACATCTTACGTTCCTACAGGAACAATCCTATGATGTTACACGATTGATGACATTCATTCATTCACTCCCTGTATAAGTGATAAAGAATACACTTAAATATATGAATATGCCCGGACCGCCAAGACTCCAAGAGATTGCAGAGGGTACAGCTATTAACTAGATTTTGAACTCCTCAAATTAGAATACTCTATCAAGCTCCCAAAGCAATTGCCAAGGAGCCTACAATCTAAATCCCAACAAATGCAATTGACCAAAATGCTAAATCACTCTATAAGGAACTTTCCAGGAATTGCTTGGTAAATTGGAGAAAGTTTCATAAACGAAGGGTGACATACAGAAAATCCATCAATTCTCATTTTATGAGTCTCTCCTCTGCTTAGAAACAAATCACCAACTTTGAGGTTGCTCCATCAAAATACACTAGAGCCTCAAAATTCTTTCATATTCAAAAAAATTCCACAAGAATGAATTGCCAGTATATAACCACTTTCACTAAAAGTCTACAGGTTTAGCCATCTCATATACAGGTCCCAGCTCTTTTATAAAGTTTAAGATGTCAAATTTGCTTGGCAGCCATCTATAAGTCTAGATAAAACAGATCTACGTCCCCACACCCCCAGTCTTTACCTATAAAAATACTTTGTCGCTCAAATTCTTCGTAACAAAATCAAGAAAATTGTATTGCCAACAAGAAAACCCGACACAAATTAGCTGCTGTTTGATCAATAGTTCTCTACCCACAAAATCCCAAAATTGAGATAGCATTCATCGCCTTGCTGCCCTCATTCCTCTCTAGTATAAATTTTTGCACTAGCAAACTAGTTAAGATCTGACAATTTACACCATCAAGCACATCAAGGCCACAAAACAGGTTGATGAAACTGGAGACTATTTTCTCGTGAAAAGACCACGTAAATACGCATGCATGCGTACAAACAGGCACAAGACAGAATGCAGAGAAAATTTTCTCGAAATTTGATGTTACACGAACAGGGGAAAAAATAAATCCTAAAACCTAATCTCAGGCTTCGGGAGAAACAACGCTTGAAGATGCAATCAAATTAATCATCTAAAACCAATCGATTCAATAACGGTACCTCGTAAAGGCTCTTTTCCTCGGAGGAATTTTGATTGCGATTCTGATGCTCCGCTTCTTGTTCTGCATCGTATTCTTCGTCATTGGAAACCCTAGCTTTCTTCTTCTTCGCCATTGTCTTGTCTTGAAAGCGTCTTCTAGTGGAAATGTAGTAGGAGAGTGAGGGCTTTTGCAGAAGATGAATCAAAGGCTAGCTAGGTGGATCTGTTCCTATTGAAATCAATTTCGTGATAAAATCAAATGCGAAGAAAAAGATTTGGCGGTCTTCTATTTGTTCCCGCCAATCGTTCCCGGCTTTACTCTTTTCCCGCCGTCAGGTTCTTGTGCGGACCTATTTATGGTGGAGATGCATCTGGACACCGTTCATCAAAGAGGAAACGGCAGTTCTGAGGCCTTTTGTAAGCGCCTCGAGCTTCGTGCCGCTTAAAGCAGTTGCATTGTAAGGCGTGTCAGCTAACAATTGGCTGATTAAACGGTGGGTATTTACTGGAGCCGTAGTTTGTGCACTACTCTGCAAAAACCTAACGAAGTTTTTTCCTTTTTTTAAAACCTAGAAGAAAAATGTTCAATAATTTATTTTATACATAACATACTTCCAAACAAAATGTATATGCATAAAAAATAAATAATAATTTTGAAAAAAGCAAAGAAAATAGTGAAGTTATCAGATACAAAAATGAGAGTGTAATTATTTAAAAAATTACTTACAAGTGATGAAAGTCATAGGTACTTATTATGAAGTTCTTTTTTACTACTATCCCCCATAAGTGTTTGAACCAATATATAATTGCATCTTAATAAAAAAAAAAAAATCTTAACAAAAGTAACACTCAAATTAGTTATATAATTAATATGTGATGATGACATATTTAAGCTAAATGATCATATATATAATTTTTATATGAAATGGCCATGAATATTTAAGAGATGATAACCACATTCGTAATAAAATAACTAGTAATAGGCACTCAACTTTTTTTTTCCATTATATATATATATATATTAATTGGAGATACGAAAAAATAAAAATTTAAACTTTAAATTTTAACCTTCTTGACTTAGTTATAAGGTATGTGTTTAAGTCACCAAACTATAATAATATAATATTACATGTGATTATTCTATGCACATTATATGTTGTTATATTTTTATGAATATTATTATTATAATTATATTAATTAATGTCAACTCTCTGGAAGATAATATTTGAAAAGTAGAGCTCTAATTATAATGTAAAATAAATGGTCAAATGTACTAAATATCAATTACTTAAAACTTTTGGCATTTTGTAATTAAGTTTTCTATTTATTTTGTTAAATAACAAAACTACTATAATATTGCTTTACTGATGTTAATATTTCTAATGACTTGGTAGTAACAAATGATATATTCCAATTTTCTACACACGAGCGAAGGGAAACACATACAGTAATATAAAAAAAAATTATAAATATTTGAGTATTTAATATTAAACTCGAAATTCTAAATTTAAATTCCATTTACTAGCTTGCTGCACATGTAAAAGCAATATCGAATACCTAGTATATTAATTTCTTTAGGGAATAAGAAAAGTAACATATTGCAAGTTGTATGTATGATGTTAACGCATTACTAACACCTTACTTCCCCCGGGAAATAATAAATAGTTATAGTTTTTCAAGTGTAATGCGATTATTTTATAGAGACTACTAAGTAGTAACTACACATATGGGTTTCTGACTGTTGTTGGATTTTTGGAGAAATAATCTTTAATGGTTTATTCACTTGTGTACAATTATATTGACATTTGACATTTCTAGTAAACAAGAGAGTGGATATCATAATTTCAATTGGGTTTCAAGAATAATTAATAAGGTAGTTGATTAATTAGTTGAGTATGGATTTATTGTATTATCTTTTTCAGCTTGGTTTGATATTTCACCAAATTTCATTATAGATTTTTTTGGCTTTAAAAGCTTAATGATATTTCATCTTTTCATTAAAAAAAAAAAAAAAAGAGAGAGTGGATAACAACTCTTGAGAATTCCTGACCATAAAAAAAAACTCTTAAGAATTAATTTATACCACTATAATTATGTAGTGTAAGGTTTATAAAAGATGATGAGTTATTTTTTGGGAGCTGTTATTTTTATACTTAATTTTATTAATATCATATTTTATTTAATGTTTAAATATAATATAAATTAATTTATTTTTATTTAATATAATTTTTTTAATTAAGTTAAAAATTTGCTATATTAATTAAAAATAATTTAACTTATATCATATTTAAATATTAAATAAGATGTAACATTAACAAAATAAAATTTATTTTTATCGTGTAATTAAATACTCGAAGAAATAAAACCAAAAAAAAAAGTGACCATGTATGCAATTTGAAAATTAAATGAGAAAAAAGGCACCAAAACAGAAAATATGAAACAATCCAAAGATAAAAAAAAAAAGAACAACGAAGCAGGAAAAAAAATGATGTGACAGATCATATAGAGGTGATTATAAATATTAAATAATATATCTTAAAATTTTCAAATGTTTTTATTTTTTGGCCTTTATAAAATATGACGAAATAAATAAAGACAAAGCCCACATAGCTCGGTCCATGTCTGCCAAAATTTTGATCCACACCACTTTGACAGTACAAAGCATAAGAAACCATGGGTCCGCCGTAGAGTTTTTTATATTCGTAAAAATAAAAGTAAAAGGAGAAAATTTCGGCACAAAAAAAAAAGGCAAAGTAAGTGAGGCCGGGCAAAATAGCAATTATGAGGTATTACAGGGGCAATTTATCTTGGACCACCGACTGTATGGAGAACGCAAGTTCAAATAGAAGTACAGAGAGATACAGACCAAAAGCCTATTCTACACGATACGACCGAACCCCTTTCTGTGTTCTCTTCGTCTGTAGCTGCGTTTAATATAGTACTTGTCTTTCTCCTGCTCCTTTGTGGTCTTCGATTTCCCCAATTATTATACAAAGTTATCTCATCGATTAGGGTCAGAGTTATTTCCATCTCTATCCCTTTTCCCTATTGAGAATTATTTCGTTATTTTCTGCCGTATATCAAAATTTCCTTCTTCTTCTTATCGTAGGAGGCAATAATCACCTGATTAGAGACTCGGGATCAGCAAAGCCAAGCACGCAGGTGAGGGCTTTATTTACCTGTTTTGGTACTTCTGTTCCAATTTATAATTCATTCAATTTCTTTTAGGGGTTGAGTGGGTTATGGTGGGTAGTAGTTCTGCTCGCAGTTTCTGTTTCTGTTTCCTCCCCTGTTTCTAAATTTGGATAGAAGAGTTATTGACTTTTTGTAATTTTCTTTTTTCTTGGTGGGGTTGATTATTTATGGCTTGTCGATTGCTGGGTGTAGTCCGTATGGAAGTAGCATGAAGTGGGTCATGCAATTGGAAGATTAAACTTGTTTTCTTTTCCTCACACCCCTTGTTTTATATTATGCTGTTGTGAATTCTGTCGATCTTAGTTGAATTTTAGAACTATTCTACTCAAGTTTGCGTATGTTGCTTGTGGATTTCTGGGTTTTCATTGCTTGTTGAATTATGAACACAAATTTTTGTTTGTTGATGCTGTGATGCATGATGTACATGCCCATGTGTGTCCAATGTTCGTAAGTTGGCTCCTGCTGTTCTTTATTTTACATTTTTGTATCTGTAGAAAGATAATTCTTTTGCCCAACGCCTGGAATATGCACAAGCGAGAAGGAATTCTGCCAGTTCATGTCTTACAAAAATATGCATGCCATGATGTCCATATTGAATATGGCTCTCTGTTGATTATTGATCTTGTTGTAATCCTTATGGTTGTTTTGAGTATCTAACTGCTTGTGTCTAAGAACTTGCATTTGCAATGAACCGATAATCGTTTGTATCATTATTTTGTAAGTGCATGTGCAAAGTTTGTAGTTATCTCTGTCCACTGTAGGGGAATGGGCTTTTGTTTTCATTTATCTTTTCCCGAGATGAGGTGCTTTACATGCAGGTGGTCATAAAAAATGGAGTCTCATGATGAGACAGGATGCCAGGCTCCAGAGCGTCCCATCCTTTGCATTAATAATTGTGGTTTCTTTGGAAGGGCTTCTACCATGAATATGTGTTCCAAATGTTACAAGGACATGCTGTTGAAGCAGGAACAGGAGAAATTTGCAGCATCATCTGTTGAAAACTTTGTGAATGGCAGCTCTAACAACATTGGGAAGGAGGCTGTGACTGCAGTTGCTACGGATATACAAATTACAACTGTGCAAGTAAAGACGGTCCATGCAGAGATTTCTGGGGACTCATCCTCTGGTCAGAGTTTGGAGATAAAAGCCAAGACTGGTCCTAGCAGATGTGCCGCTTGCCGGAAGCGTGTTGGGTTAACTGGTTTCAGCTGCAAATGTGGAAACCTCTTTTGTGCAATGCATCGCTATTCTGACAAACATGATTGCCCTTTCGATTATCGGACTGCTGGTCAGGATGCTATAGCTAAAGCGAACCCTCTAGTTAAGGCAGAAAAGCTTGACAAAATCTAGGCATGCACTGAAATGAAGGTTAATGTAGAGGCTTGATACTTCCCCTTTTACCAACGAGTCCTCATATATGGTGGCTGCCTGGCTTGTTTAGGTGTCCTTTATTAACTAAAATGGTTCATGTCATTGTAGCAAGGACATCTTTAGGGAAACCCTGCATTCCTTGCTGGTTGGTGAGGATTCACTTGTTAGCTTCAGTGTGAGTGTTTCTGGTGGTTTGATGGACATCTTTGGCTCATTTTGTAATTTGATTTCCTGGTTGGTCTGCATTTCTTTTTCTTAGCGCATTGATGTTTTTTCCCTGTTCAATGAAGTATGTTCTTTCACTGCTCGATGTTTTTATTAATTATTTTTATTTAGCTTTCTATGCACTAATCATGTGCTCTCTTTAAGTTTGAAACTTTTGGCTGGACTATTGATATTACTATACTTGTCACTGTACTGTTGTTGTCAATAATCCTTGGATTTTGAAATATATAGTTATGATTTAGCAAGGGATCTTAGTTATTGTATTTCTTTCATGACACACTTGGTGACGGACTATGTTTATGGCCTCCCAAAATTGTCATGTTTTCTCTTAAACCTAAAAAATCAGTGTCTTTTTTTGGGGAGTTGTAAGCTATTTACGGCTGAGGAAAGCATCGTTGCTGTGGCAGGTCCCCTAGTGTTCAACCTGGCAATTGTTCTTGATTCCTTGATGAGCGTAATTATAATTATTAATTGGCTTGTTCAAAATAGAATTTATTATTAGTTTTCTTGTGGTACGTTAGTGACAATGTGAGACAAGCTGAAGTATGTCTGGTGTTATATGAAAAAATCAATTAGCATTTTGATCATTCTTCTTGTTTTGGCGAGTACCTATTCTTTCATTTTATTATCTGGGTCACTCTTAGGTCGCGTTGTTGTAAAGTATAAGCAGTTTCAGGAGGAATTTTTTATGTGATATATTATTCTATGATTTTAGAACACTACAAGGAAAGTCAAGAGGAAGGAACCCCAGACTGCTTGAGGCAAAAGGTAATTTAGTCTAGGGGTTACTATACTTGTTCGAGTTAATTTTTTTAAATGCAATTGAGCATTTATTCATGTGAATTCTGGCTTTTGGATTGATGTTTCATACATTTTTAAGGGACGGTAGAAGAGTGAGTAGCATGCCATTTTGATACCGTTGTATGGTCACTTTTTTTATTTTCTTTTTTGTGGTTGGCTTTGTGATAGTGGATTGTGCCTATTTAGTTTCAAATTTCACTACTTAATGCTAAACTAAGCTTAGCAGGTGATCATTCTGTGTTTTGTGTTATAGTTATTATCTGATTATGATTTTGTCAAGTCTCTCAAGGGCTTAAAAAAACACAGTTACGTGTGTGTATTTCTGGTGTGTGGAGCCCATGGCGGAAGTAGTCCATAAGTAGTCCCACCAGGGGTGGGTAGTTTTGTCGAGTCTCTCTCGGCGGATAAAAAAGAGAGTAAAATTTCTTTTTGGTCTTTGAAAGATACACTTAGTGACACTTTCGTCCTTGAAAGATTTTTAGCGACAAATTGGTCCCTGAAAGATCATTTCGTCTACCATTTTAGTCATCTGTTAGTGAGACTTAACAGAAAAAGCTACGTGGCACGTTAAGTGCTGATGTGACCATCAATTGATGAGATGACAAGCTTATGTGGCGAATGGTTAGGATGTTGACTGGGGATCAAATAAAACGACGGCGTTTTACAAAGCATGTCAAACACATCATCTATCCTCTTTTCCCATACGGCGTCGTTTTCGGAGGTTGCTCAAATAAGTTCATCGAATCAGTTCATCAAATGGAGTCTGAAACTTAGGTGTTTGAACCCTAAGCATAACTTCAAATCGCGATTTTCCTGGTGTAACCCAACAACTCTGAAATCGAACCAAAAGAGGTGTGTGCTCTAATTCCCTTACATTTGTCGTTGGGAATGCAACGAAGATTTTCCCAAATTGACAGAGAGCAACCATAGCCATTGCGATTTTCCTTTCTCATAGTTGCGATTTTTCTTTTTCTCTCACTGTACCCATTGCGATTTGTTGGTACTCATTGTTGCTAGAATCGCGTAAGCCCCAAATTAGAACCCTAAGCCCCTATATTTATTGAAGTCCTTTTCTTGATTATAGGTGTGGTTTTGTTTGGTGTGAAATTCTAAATGAATGTCATTTGTAAGAAGAAAACAATATGCATTCCTTCATTTGATTTGATTTGGAAATCTGAACCCTGTGGGTTTTCTTTTCCATTTCCTTAGATATTTAAGTTTTCTTTCGCTTTGATCACATTCTTCTCATTTCTTCTATTCCATTTCCAATCTGGAGGTGTTTGGTCCCAGAACTCACTTGAACAAGGACAAAACAAAAGGTAGAAAATCACAAAGTCTTGAGAGATAAAGAGATAGGACATCTAGAAAGAATCCAAGAAGGAAGCATAGGATACAGTGTAGTGTTGGTAAATGTTGTATTAAAAAAGTGACAAGAAATTTTTTAAGAAAAATAACTAAAAAAGGGGCCTTTCTGGACACCAAGAAAAGAAATTGCGACAAGGGCTGAAAATGTGGCTGAGGGAAATCGAGGAGCTTGGTCTTTGAACAACAACTAAGTTCTTGTAGAAATATTCCCCCAAAATGGTGATGAACTGATCTCCCAGCAAAACGAAAACGATGCCCTATCAATTAAGGGAAAAATGGATTTCTATAGTAAAACGTCGTCGTCTTGCTTGCTCCCACTTCAGCAGTCTAGCCATTTGCTACATAAGTTTGCCAATACATCAACTGATGGTCACATCAGCATTTAACGTGCCACATGACTTTTTCTATTAAGTTCCACTAACAGACTCTAGCAGATGACTAAAATGGCAGACGGAATTATCTTTCAAGGACCAATTTGTCGTTAAAAATCTTTTAAAGACAAAAGTGTCACCGAGTATATCTTTCAAGAATTAAAAAGGGGTTTTATTAAAAAAAAATTCTATATATTTAGGGGATTTTACCATGTCAATGAGGTATGTGATACCTCATTGACATGACAACACTATAACCGTTGAAGTTAAAATATTTAATTTTGGCCGTTTACTTTTGGCGGTTAAAATTAATTACTTTTCATGTCAATGACATGACTTTGGTATTGTTACGTTATAGAGGTATACCTTCTTGATATTTAAAAAACCTTTATTAATTTATAATTTTATTATCAAAGACACAAGTGAATATCCCATTCTCGGGGTATTCATGATCATTAACCATAAAACTATATTGCTGAGATTATTTATGTTTACTTGTTCTGTTATGTGTTTGTGATTCGCGTGTTCATAGCAGCATCTCTGTCGTCGTGGTTGGTCTTCTGTTAGGCAGGTTTTTGAAGATGCTGCTATGACATTTTTGTGTCCGACCATATTTTGGTGTACAAGCTTCATGCAGATATCTCTCTTGAAAGAAGAATTATAGAGATCTTGCTCCATATCTTCATTTGGCCCATGCATGCGTTCCAATGTTTCTTGTTATCATTAACTTCAAAATTCGAAATAAAAGATGAGGATAAATTAATGTTCTTGTTCATTTTTCCAATCTTCTAAAGTCAAAACTGATATGCGGTATCCAAAAGATACATATCCCGTGTACGATGAAGAAAGCAAAAAATATTTCTTGCGTCCTTTGTCTAAATTTCTGTGACTTAAAAGACTCGAATTTAAAATCTAAGTGACTTTTCCCTCACTGCTTGTTTTGCTGTCAAATTCCTGGTGAAAACTGTGGAGAATTTTCCAGAACAGTGCTTGGTGGGTTTGTGGATGTGGTTCCAACGTCCAGGCCTAACACGATAACAGTGATTGATAGAACCTTAACCTTTTTTTTGCAGTGAACCTTCACCTTTTTAAATTCGCACGTATGCTGTTGTTTTATATTCAACTAAGTTGCTTCTTTGACTTGGCTTCCGTTTTCTACAACAATGTGCTAGGAAGGGGTAGCTGTTTGTTTTCTACTTCTCGTTTGGACTATTTGCAACTTTGTAAAGACAAATATTTTCCCTGTTTACGAAGACATTTGTGGGGTTAACTACCAAAACTAGCATACTTTTTAAGGGAGCAAGGCATCCTTAACCGAACTTTTAGGCACAAAGCAAGAATAAAAGACAGAAAGAAAGAAAGAAAGGAAGCTAAAAAGGGGTTTTTCCCTTTAGCCAAAGGAAGAAGGGCATATCAATTGATTATTGAAGATGGCGAGCAAAATCAAAGAAGCGTCCCCACCTCTCCACCGTCCCCTGAAAGCAATGTTGGGTATAACTATGAGACATGGAATGCGTATTATTATTCCTCATAGCTTTCTTCAATGCAATAAGTGAATTTTGATAATAAACTTGCCTTTCTCTCACACCCACCATTTCATGTCAGGTTTCTTTATGAAAGGACAAAAAGGTCACCCTCAATCCCTGAGCTGTGATCTATGATTTTGATTTGGGGTATGATCTGAGAATGCTGCAAACAAAGAGAGTAGTTACACAGACACCCATGTCCCTCTATTTATTTATATCTCCTTAATCTAATCTAAAGCTCATGATAGTCACAACTGTTATAGATTATTTTTGTCATTCTTATGTGAATATTATAATATTAAACAAGTATTTCCTCTCATTGGATGCTCAAGATTTTGACCTTTTTTCATTGAGAAGTTGACTATTGAAAGTATGGGAATATGCTTTCTTCGGATTTTCCAAAGGGACAAATAGAATGTGCCAAAACATTGTCATATAAACTTACATTTTTCAAAAATCTAATAATTAAGAAAATATACGTCATGATTTGCATGATTTATGCCTACGTTTGATAGGCCAATGATAGATAATTTCCATGTAAATAAAGGTTAAAACAAGAAGAACCAAACAAAGAGAAGAAGCAGCAAACATTAAAAATGGATTGATGAATCGGTGGGCATTGAATATGATGATTCCAAAGGCCACGCATACCTCGATGCCTTTGACTAGCATGATCACCAAAAAAAAGCCATGTCTATTAGCTACCTAAACAAATCATATTCTTTTCTGATAACTAATACTTCTCTAATTGGTAGCCAAGCATGATGGTTACTTGGAAGATTAAAGAAGAAATCATGTGTATGACTTTCTTGGTTTTCTTGGGTGATCTTGATTCGTCCTCAGTGTCAGTGATTAGTGCTATGGTGGTTCGTAAGTGTACGAAGCAAGGCAAAGTCAAAGGAGTTAATTGGACAGTGCCACCTAATGGTCGAACGTCAATGAACTTGTTGTACCAAATTCATTTCCTTTATTTGATCTTATCTTACATGTTTTTTCTGTTTTGAGTTGCTTCACGCTGTTATATGCAGTACAGTACTCTCAAAGAAGAATCTGGAAATTTTCTGATGCAGGACCAGTGGTTCTCGCTTTTAGATTTTCTTTTTGATTTTTCAAGCTGTGTTCGATAATTGCTCTTGTTTTGGTGTCCTTCCCTTTTAACACTTTCACAGCAACAGGTCAAATAGTACGTAAATAAAGTCAACTTTGAAGAAAGCCTGCCATTCCATTTCCAGGCTTCCATATTCAACACCCTCTCTCAAAAAAATATTTTTAGTTTGAATAGCGCTATCTACTTACAAACTTAAACTGTGTTGGATTAATATAATTCACACTAATTTTCAGTTTTATCAAAATTCAAAACCACTGATTATAATATAAAAAAGAAAGAATCTGCATGTGATATTTAAATAAATCTATAGCATACGCTGAAGCTCGGGATCTTTTATTGTTGATAGAAATCGTGTAAAGGTGACTTTACTATAATTCTGATGACTTTACGAACTTTATAGATTTTATCCTCTTTTGGCAGAGAAAAGTATGAGCCTTTTTGTTTATTCCAATGCTCTCTTTGCAATAAATTGGAAATTCCAGCCTATAGTTTTTATTTATTCTACTTATTGGGTCGGATAACCAATAAGCTCATAACCCACTGACGACGGCCTTTAATCATTCCCATCCCTATCCCTATCCCTATCCCTATCCCTATCACATCAACCTTCAAAATCTTATAAGAACATATCTTCGTAGGCGGGTATTACCATACCTGGAGTACGGATACCTTTGCCATGTGGGAAATATTAGAGCATTTATTAGCACTTGGGGGAAAAGTGTGATTCGTCGAAATCAACATGCATTGTTTACCAAAAAAAAAATTCAACACGGGCTCATTCTTAATTTTAAAAACATTGTTGGTCACTTTGAAATTAATCATAAACTAGTATCTCACAATTTTTTCAAATAATGGGTCCGTTTTCAATTCTACACTTGTTTAAACGTTGACAGGATTTTGACTCAAGCTATCTGATACCCTGAATTTTACTAAAGGTATGGAAGAGGGATCATCTTAGAATTATGAGTTAGAATGAATGGTGTGCCTTGTTCAGATGCTGAAACAGTGGATAAAAAGTGGTCCACAACCACAATTAATGTAAAGTAGAGGGTGCTTCTATTGCACATCTTCATTGGTTTGATGGAACATTATTCCTGGGTCCTCCTTGGCCCACAATTAATGTAAAAGTGTCTCTCTTTTTTTCAGTTAAATAATAAACGAGAGCTAGCAAGGGTCTCTAATCAGCGACAAAAGTGGGTGACAATTTGTAATAAATAAACAGATACTATTATTTGATTACTGCTACATCTAATACAGTTTTGGATTTAATTGTAGAATTTATTAATAGTGTAAAATAGTTATACATAATCATTAAATATATTCTATCATGTATAAAATAGTGAAGTTGTGTCCATGTTAGATAATGGGAGATTAAAGTTTTAGTCTAATAATTAAATTTTATGTGGAACAAACTCTAAGATAATATCAAAAATTTAATCTCGTAAAAAATATATCAAAGCCCGAGTTAAAATTAATATCATATAAAAAAAATATAAGAACCACTTTATAAAAAAAAACAGTGTTTTTTTAGTCTAATACTTTTCTTTCTCACGTGTAGTTGGAAAGAATCGAAACGAGTGTTGCGTTGGGTATGTGTTGGTGAAGTGAAGGTTTGTCTTATTATCGGCCATTGGACCTATCGTTATCGTCCTGCAGTTCTACTCTCTCACGAATCACGATCACGAGACGAGGAGATGAGAGGAATTGGAATCTTGTGTGTGTGGATGGCTGTTTGAGCTTGCAACTCACCNTGGGAGATTAAAGTTTTAGTCTAATAATTAAATTTTATGTGGAACAAACTCTAAGATAATATCAAAAATTTAATCTCGTAAAAAATATATCAAAGCCCGAGTTAAAATTAATATCATATAAAAAAAATATAAGAACCACTTTATAAAAAAAAACAGTTTTTTATAGTCTAATACTTTTCTTTCTCACGTGTAGTTGGAAAGAATCGAAACGAGTGTTGCGTTGGGTATGTGTTGGTGAAGTGAAGGTTTGTCTTATTATCGGCCATTGGACCTATCGTTATCGTCCTGCAGTTCTACTCTCTCACGAATCACGATCACGAGACGAGGAGATGAGAGGAATGTGTGGAGGATGGCTGTTTGAGCTTGCAACTCACCCAAACCCAATCTACCTCTCGTTATTCTCCATTTATTATTGCATTCAAACTAAAATGAATATTTTAATACACAGTACAAATATAATACAGAAAATTTAAGCTTTGATTCCCTCAAAAAGAAAACAAGTTTACTCTTTGATTTTGGGAATTTGGAATGTCGAGACCATCAATGATAAATTATGAAGAGAAACTCCATTCTCTTCAATTTTCAATTACTTTGATATATTATAATATTCCACAAAGAGTTAGTTTCATACGAGGAAGAAATTAATCTGGTATAAAAAATTCAGTATTCACCCTTAATTACTTTTTTTTGTAATTTTTTAATCCCTTAATCCTATCTCCTATTATTCTTCTCCTTTGATTCCCATTTCCCTCCCTGAAAGTGTAATGTTATTGTTTATTTTAACGTGCATGGGCCAGAGGTGTTGTCCAGTGTCTACTGACAGTCAATGCGAGACCCCACTGGGTAACACAAATTGACAATATTTGCACGTGACCATACTGATCCATTTTTCATGGCTTGCTAGCTGCTATGCTAACTCACAAGTCAAGCCCAATACAATCCAAAACATCTTCAATGCAGTGAGCAGTGAGCAGTGAGCAGTGAGGTACATTGAATTTATTTCCTCCTAAATAGGGTTTCTCTCTTTGGGTGGTGGAAGGTCAAATCCAGCGCTAGTCTTACTTCATTTTTTTACTACTTCGGATTCTATCTGTAACTTTAAAAAACTCAAACTCTTCTTCCCTCTTCCCTCTCTTCTCGCGGTGAAAAGTTGTTTCTCTCCATGAGTGGACAGATGATTGTAAAACTACCACTCACCTTAACAACTATTTTTGGCACAATGCTTTCTCTCCCTTCAGGGTCTTCTCTGTTGACGTTTATGTTGGTTCTGTTTTGGGTGGGTTTGTTAGTATTTAGTAATAATAAATATACTAAAAAGTGAAAACAAAAGAGAATATATTAAAGTATTGGGGGTAGAAAGTAAAGCATCAATGCTTGTGCTGTCTTGCAAAAAGGTGAAAACACAAGGCAATTGACATGGAAAATTGCAGTTTTTTAAACTTTCACTAACAAAAAAGTCCCAATGCCTATGATGAATCCTTGCATGTAAATGTAAAGGGAAAAGCCTTTTCTTTTCTTTTTAGCAGCCCATCAACATCCAGTAATATCTAATCTAGAGTCACGTTCTCACTGATATATAGGAAGCGTTGAAGAGAACACAAAGCAAGCTAAGCTCTCTTTCAGACACCTTAATGGCTACTACTTTGTGTACATACCTATTCCTTCTCTCTGTAACTGTAAGCTTTACATTTCTGAATCTTAGCTCATGTTCATCAGAGGCTGAGATCCTGCTCTCCTTCAAGGCCTCCATTGAAGACACTAAGAAGTCTCTTGCAAGCTGGTCCAATGCTTCAGCGACCCATTACTGTAACTGGACTGGAATCACCTGCATCACTGCATCTGTTACTTCTATTAACCTTCAAAGCTTAAACCTTTCTGGGGATATCACATCTTCAGTATGTGACCTTCCAAATCTGACTGAACTCAATCTTGCAGATAATCTATTCAACCAACCCATCCCTCTTCATCTTTCTCAGTGCAGTTCGTTGCAAACTTTGAATCTCAGTAACAATCTCATCTGGGGAACTATCCCATCTCAGATTTCTCAGTTTGGTTCCTTGAGAGTACTTGATTTCAGCAGAAACCACATAGAAGGGAATGTCCCAGAAAGCTTAGGCTCATTGAAGAACCTTCAAGTCCTCAACGTGGGAAGTAACTTGCTATCAGGTAGTGTACCTAGTATTTTTAGGAATTTCACTAAGCTTGCTGTGCTTGATTTGTCTCAAAATAAGTACTTGGTGAGTGAGATTCCTAAGGATATTGGGGAACTTGAAAATCTCAAGCAGCTACTGTTGCAGAGCTCTAGTTTTCAAGGTGAAATTCCAGATTCTTTTGGGGGTCTGCTTAGTTTGACTCATTTAGACCTCTCTGAGAACAATCTAACCGGTGAGGTTCCTCTTGATTTGGTGTCTTCTCTGAAGAACCTGGTCTCTTTTGATGTTTCTCAAAACAAACTCTTGGGGCCATTTCCAAATGGCATTTGTAAGGGACAAGGCCTTATAAATCTCAGTCTCCATACAAATGGCTTCAATGGTTCCATATCCAACTCCATTAGTGAATGTAAGAATCTTGAGAGATTTCAAGTTCAGAACAATGGATTTTCTGGAGACTTCCCTGATGCATTATGGTCATTACCCAAGATTAAGCTCATCAGAGCTGAAAACAACAGATTCTCAGGACAAATACCTGAGTCAATATCAGGAGCTGTTCAGTTGGAGCAAGTTCAGCTTGACAGTAACGAGTTTGCTGGGAAAATTCCTCAAAGTCTTGGGTTGCTCAAGAGCTTATACAGATTCTCTGCGTCTCTTAATCATTTGTATGGTGAGATCCCTCCAAATTTTTGTGATTCCCCTGTTATGAGTATAGTGAATCTTTCCCACAATTCTCTTTCTGGTAAAATCCCAGAGCTGAAAAAATGCCGGAAACTAGTTTCATTGTCTTTGGCGGACAACAGTCTTAATGGAGAAATACCTCCATCCCTTGCTGAGCTACCCGTGCTAACTTACCTTGATCTTTCAGATAATAATCTCACTGGCTCAATCCCACAAGGGCTTCAAAACTTGAAGCTTGCTCTTTTTAATGTATCCTTCAATCAGCTATCTGGTAGAGTACCTTACTCCTTGATTTCTGGTCTCCCCGCCTCATTTTTGGAAGGAAACCCTCAACTTTGTGGCCCTGGATTACCTACTTCCTGTTCTGATGACCCACCAAGACACCACAACGCTGCTCTTACAACTTTAACATGTGCCTTGATCTCTCTAGCCTTTCTTGTTGGAGCTGCCATTGTTGCTGTTGGATTTGCATTGTACCGGAGGAGGTCTCGCAAGCAAAATCAAATAGGGGTTTGGCGCTCAGTGTTCTTCTATCCTCTTAGAATTACTGAGCATGATCTACTTATGGGGATGGATGAGAAAAGTTCAAAAGGGAATGGTGGTATTTTTGGCAGAGTTTATGTTGTAAGTTTACCTAGTGGTGAATTAGTTGCTGTGAAGAAGATACTCAATTTTGGGAACCAGTCTTCAAAAAGTCTAAAACTTGAGGTCAAGACATTGGCGAAAATCAGGCATAAGAATATTGTGAAAATTCTGGGGTTTTGCCACTCTGATGAGTCAATTTTCCTCATCTATGAGCACTTGCATGAAGGAAGCTTAGGGGATATGATTTCTCGGCAGAATTTTGAGTTGCAGTGGGGAGTTAGACTAAGGATTGCCATTGGGGTTGCCCAAGGGCTAGCATATCTTCACAAGGATTATAATCCCCATTTGCTTCACAGAAATCTCAAGTCAAGCAACATTCTGTTGGATGCAAACTTTGAGCCAAAACTCACAGATTTTGCACTTGATCGAATTGTGGGTGAAGTTTCATTTCAATCAACTCTTGCTTCTGAAGCAGCAGCATCTTGTTATAATGCTCCAGGTATGAGAATCACAAAATCCCTTACTTGACTGATATAACATAACTGTTTATTAAAACATCTTCTGAAAATGCATTGTCCCGTGCATGATATAGCAAGACCTATAATTCATAAAGATTCCTTTTGATTCAAATTACACAACTGCTATATCTTGCATTGTCCGGCTTTGTTGCTCCTAACGTGCTTTCACTTTTGTCTTTCTTAAATAATGTGGCACTGTCATCTCTCTTTATGCAACTTTGGTGGCACATCTGGGTTTTGAAGCCTCAATAATGTTTGCTAAGAAATTCTCAGAATTTTACTCGTTTCGTTTTTATGAGGTTTACTGCTAAAGCATTTATTATTAACCTCAACATATTCTTTATAACATGATATTACATTATATCTCCATATTAGTGAATGGCAGTTTCTAGAGATGACTACACTGCATAGGAACACTGTCTTGCATATGAGCACTTGGCATATTTGTAACTGCTTTCTGATTCTCTTGTAAATATGCTATTCATGTTTTTCAAGAGTTAGAGAGATAATGAACATACTAACTAGGTTCCTTGCTTGCTTCATTGCAGAATATAGTTACAGTAAGAAAGCAAGTGAACAATTGGACGTGTACAGCTTTGGTGTTGTGTTGCTAGAGCTAGTGAGTGGGAGGAAAGCAGAGCAAAGAGAGTCAATGGACTCTCTTGACATTGTAAAGTGGGTTAGAAGGAAAGTGAACATCAGTAACGGTGTACTTCAAGTTCTTGACCCCAAAATATCACATTCTTGTCAGCAAGAAATGATTGGAGCTCTGGAAATTGCTCTTCATTGCACTTCAGTGGTGCCTGAAAAACGACCATCAATGGTAGATGTTGTTAGAGCTCTTCAGTCCCTTGAATCAAGGTTCTGCATTGCAAATTTACAGGATCCAAATGAGGAACACCCCCTTCCAATCTGAACTTCTCACCCCAAAAACTGCTATAATTTTCTTGTCTTTCTATGTAAATCCAGCTTTATATTTCACATCTGTTTTTGATATCTGATTATTTGGATGAGAATGTTTGAGCACAACATTTTGTGCAGTGCGTCAGGATCTGATTATGGATTTTAATCCACAGTAATGTTACTTATATAGTAATTATCACATTATTTCACATGGTAACATCTTAATTTAGTTGGTCCACCTAAACTTTGACTAAATTTACTTAGTCCCTCAAAATTTTTTTTTTACTTAAAAACTCTTTCTCTAGATTCATATTTTACACACTACTAAATAGTACCCGTGCTTCTCATGAGAACAAACATCATTCTTGAAACAAATAGATCATATCAATTGTTTTCCAAAATTCAAATTTGAGTTTTGATTGTATCACAAAAAACTTCAAACAAATGTAATAAAATTTCATTTTAGATAAGTATGGAAGTCGTAGGGTTTTCCGAAAAATCATCCTACATGTTCTCATCTCATTTAATCTTCCATTTTCAAAGATTATAACAAAGAAATGCAATAAAATATAAAATAAAAGCATTTGAGTCCAAATGAAAAAGTAACATAACAAATGACAAAAAGATAAATCTATATCAGACACTTTTTTTTTTTTTGGGAGAGATCAACCAAACACAAATAGACAATTACCAATGTTAATGGTTGTTTTATCTTTTCTGGGCCATGGTAGTCAATTTGTTGTTACGGCTGGCAAAGCAGGCCCAACCCGTTTTTCAAATTTCATGGGCTCAATGGACAGGTGAGGTTGGATTTACAATGGACATGGGCTTATTTGGGTTTCTCCCAGCCTTTTTTTTTTTGCCAAGNAGTAAATAAAATTAACTATGATAAAGAAGAAGAAGAAGTAAACAAAATTAACTGACTCCAAGTCTATGAAGTACAAACCCTAAAGTTTAGTTCCTTGAAGTTATCGGTTTAACAATTTAAAAAATTAATTAAAAAGTTATAATAATTACATTTCAAAATGTAGAAATCGTGAAATGGAATTGGTGGGGTTCTTCACTTATTTTTCCTTGGCCAATTTGACTCGTTAATTAATGTATTTTCCCGTTACAACCTATCTGGCTGGCTAACTTTGGTTTAACAGCTGTTCATATTCTCAGTTGTGGGTTCATAAGATTTCAACAGGTGTTGATACATGCAAAGTAAGCTCCAAAATTCTGCTAATAATTTTGAATTGTAATTGGTTACTTATTTGCTCTTTACAATCTAGCTTACATACTAAATAATCTGTATATTAAAGTTATCATCAAAATTTATGAATTCTATATTTATCAGAGTCAAAAGTATGAAAAATTATATATTATTTAGACCACTCATGTACAATGGATTACTGATATATATTATCTAGGCCAGCTTTAATTATGGTCAGCTCTATTATATATTAAATAACATTTAATTATTTAGATATATTACCTTAAATTTAAAAGTCTATCTGTATCATTTATTATGTAGTAATAAATTTATTACCCTTATAGAACCTTGGCAGTAAAATCCTTAGACTCACCAAAAAAAAAAAAAAAAATTGCAATCCTGTGAATTTTTAACCTTATTTGCCTTTTAGACCAAATAATTTGAGGTTGTTACAAATTAAATGTGCATATATACCAATAAGGTGAGTTGTAAGTTTCCATCTTGGAAAATTTGTTGAAATAGAAATTTACATGGTCAGAAGAATCTTTTATTATTAAAATAATTTTATTTACACATCAATTAATCTCACACTAAATTACAATGTTAGGCTAATCTCTAGCTATATAAATTGTAGGGATTAGTCCACTGCAAAATATTACCAAGCTAAGTCAGTCTCAGAGAAATTTCAGATAGAAGTGTCTCTGTCAAAGTGATGAGCTTAGTAGAGAAGTGAATCTCAGATATAAGTGTCTTTGTCAAAGTTATGAGCTTAGTAGAGAAGTGAATCTCAGATATAAGTGTCTCTGTCAAAGTGATGAGCTTATTAGAGAAGTGAATCATGGATCCTAGGCAGCTCAATTGAGATAGAGCAATTCGATGGTAATAAGATCGATTCTCTCTCTTTTTTTTTTTTCAAGCAAAGAAAAATCAAGTCTTCCTTTTGCTAATTTTTTTTTTTATCATTTGAATACAACTTTGTTAATTTCTTATCGGTTTTTTTTTTTTCTTCTGTAAAGCTTGATTAAAAAAGTTTTGTTTATCAAATGTGATGTGATTTTTGAGAGTAAAATTTTCAGATATATCGGGGGCATACAGATTCGGCGAGAGAATCGGATAGATAAGGAATTGGGTAAGCCTTCTGACATCGACTCCACTAACCCTTGAGACCCTCTGCATGTGATTTATGGTACCAAACACATTCGGTAACGTTCAGATCTATATATTTTTTTTTTTTTAAATGTGATGAATGACGGATCGATCGTCTCACTTGGTGATTGATCTACGATTCATCTTTTTCCTATCAAGATTCTATAAGTTTTACGATTTTAGATCTTGTGGTATAAAAATTGATTGAATTCATCAATTGACGATGGATTGGATAAGAGGGAGAAAAATCCATAGGGGTTTCCTTTGATTCAATAAGGTGGATTCACTTTAGAGTGTGATCTACTCTCGGCTTCGTATCAAAAAAAAAAAAAAAAAAAAAAAAAATTAGGAACTGAAGATATTCGTATTTAATTTATTTTTTTGTGCCTTTACAAGATTTTATAAATATATGTTTTAATTTGAGCGTGGCATTACATGCGTGTAAGAGGTTTTGAGTTTAATTCCCTTTTAATTTTAGGGATTTTCCCCCTAATTATGTTTCGCTCTCTCATTTAAAAAGATATAATTGTTTGTATGATTAATTTTGGGTTTTAATATTTTTTTCTTACTACTTTCTATGAAGAAAAAACTTTTTTTAAGCATGGTGGGTTTCAAATTTTCAATTATAGCTTCTTACGTCCATATTATGAAATATTTTTAGGGTAAGCGCAATCATCACTTGACTACTACTATTAATTTCCTTTTTCTGGCATTCTAGGGTTGTGTTTTACCCTCTTCTTGTTTCCCTTATTATATTTGCGAAAAAAATGGACAAAGATTTATTTTAATATTAGCATCTTGCATTCATATCATTAAATAATTTAAGTGGAAGCACAACCGTCACTATAGAGACTACTATATAATAATTAGTTAGCTAGAAGATGGGAAAATTCATAAAATTCGAAAGCTTTAAAANTGGAAGCACAACCGTCACTATAGAGACTACTATATAATAATTAGTTAGCTAGAAGATGAGAAAATTCATAAAACTCGAAAGCTTTAAAATAGTGTTTGATTTTCAATGTCTGAAAATTATTGTTCTTCTTAAACATATTCTATTTTCAATGATTAGACAAATCTTATTATTGGGTTGTTAAGTTCTATCTCTTTGTGTGTTTATGAAACTCAATGCAAATAGTGTTGTATATATAAATGGCTATATATAGAACTTGTAGGATTTTTTAACATATTAAAATGCATGGATATGCCATCTTCAGCACAGCAAAGGGAAACACAATGAACCTAATTACAAGTTTACATGGAATTCGTTGGCCCTTTTGGTTTGTTTATAACAGATTTGACAAAAGCTGATTTCCATTGCAGGATTATCTTCTTTGATTGAAGTTCAAACGAATATGAAATCAAACAATTGGGATCTCAATGGCACAATTTCCTCTGCCGCACAAACCCATCATCACCTAATCACTCCATATCTTGGAACTGCTAATAATGACCAAGGCATCTTGAATAATATGAAGCAAACTTCAAGGTTAGTGTAATATTAATATTCTAAGTACTTTAGTTTGGTTACTTATAATTAGTGTTATATTATATGATTCTTAATTAATTACTTGTGGTGTGAGCAATTGTGTAACAGGAATGTGAACAAAAAAAAGTGCAAGGGTAAACAAAATGTTCTTGCACCTCGCAGAAAGGTTCAGAAAGCCAAGCATAAGCGTGAACGAACAAGGAAACCCAAGAGCTCTATGTTTCGGGGAGTTTGCAAGTCAGATTATTCAATTTAAATTATGTTACTGTTATTTTTCTCACCTTAATGAATGAAAAGTATAATTAACCTTGAGTTGTTGACATAGGTATGGTAGACGTTATTCAGCATTTCTGTGGGATAACACTGGCCCTGGACCCAGAAGAGCAGGTTAAATCACCTTCTTTTTCTCTTATTTCATTCCCCAGTTTATTGGATTTATTAATTTCAAACCACAAACAAATACTTACTTGCTGTTTTGTGTTCACTTACTGCCTCTCGCCCTTTTTCCGCTGCTGCAGTTTATATTGGTAAGTGAAAGTGATTTCTTGTTTTATAATATTTAGTTTAAATCTTCAGTTCAGAGTGTCTTTAATGCTTTTATTTGGAGATTTACCAAAAATAATGTTTGGAAAGAAGAGAGAAAAGGATATTTGAGGTATATATATATATATAGAGAGAGAGAGAGAGAGAGAGAGAGTTTATTTGGAAACTTAAAAGTAAATATGAAAAGAGGAATAAATTTGAGAAAAATGTGTTTTCACCTAAACCTAGCTAAATACATTCTCTGCATAAGTTGAAAGAAGAGTAAAAGAAAATTATGGTAATGCAAATAATTAGATATCTATATAAACTTGTCATAATTAAGTTTGAAAAAAATATTAACGCTATACGTCTAATACATGTCTTCTCATAATTTTCTTTCCGCGTCTATTTACTGTTGTTCCCAAATTATTCATAGTTACTTCTTTTTATTTTCAATACCTCCATTTCTACTACAAAGAATATGAATAATAAATTCAAATTATCTTCTTATTTAATTCATTTATTATGTAAGTGGTGCATGAACTTTTCTTCCCAAAGAAAATGCAATCTTGTGCATAGTGCATATAAACCAAGTTAATTGAAAATTTTCCATGATGCCCTCTTTAGTTCATTGAACTATTCATAATATTTCTCAATTAATGCATACACAAGCAATTTTTTATTGAGATAGTGTCCTTCTTAGCTTGTAGATTTTTGCTCTGCACTGTAAGGGCTTGAAAAGACATTTTCATGCTAACTCATCTCGCAAAAGAAAAAGAGCTGTTATTTTGGTTTTTGATGTTGTTTTGGATGATATTAATTTCAAATTTAGATTTATGTTTGTAGCTATCAAAATTATCAATTGAATTAATTTATAAATGAATTCTTTAAGTAATTTCTCTCTCTCTCTGTGGTTGGTAGGTGTATCTAAAAATGAAGTTGATGCAGCTAAGGCGTATGATTTGGCAGCCATTAAGTTATGGGGCAATTTTGCCTGTACAAATTTTCCTGTACGTAGTAGATATAGATAATTCATTTTTTTTTGAAAAACAAAAAAAGGATTTTCTTATTCTGATATGCTGTAATCCCCGAAGGAGTAGTGAGATTTAATAATTGGCTGAATTTCATGTCATAAACATGGTGTTGTAGAAGAATCGCTATGAGAAAGAAATTGAGGAGATGAAGCACATCAGCAAAGATGATTATCTTGAGGTTATTAAAAGGTACGTTGCCAATAATTAATTAAATTACGGAAACAATTATTTGGTTTATGCAAATAGATGTATTTCATTGCTTTCTTATTTTGTTAATTTTGTTTAGCATTGTATTAATGATATCTTAAAGTTGACGAAATCTCAGGAAGGATAAGAGGATATCTGACTGCTACTCACGTTATCGTGGAGTCTCAAAGTGTGTAATCCTCCTCTCTCTCTCTCTCTCTCTCTCTCTCTCTCTCTCTCTCTCTCTCTTTCACTCACTCATGCACATCTTGAAACAGGAGCAAGTCATGTAAGAAGTGGCAAGCTAGGCTGGGTAGAGGAAGACAAATGCTAGCCTTATACTTGGGAACATTTGGTGAGTCCATATATATAGCCTAACACTTGTAATTCATTTTATGATATAAATATATATAGATATGGTACGCACTATGAACCGTGAAGCATAAACATGTCTAAAAGTTGAGAGATGCCTAACATATATATGCCTTTATGTGTTGAATACATGCATGTATAAAACTCCTTAATTTATTGAAGTATATTGATGATGTTCTATATACAGCACATTAATTTATGCGTATTTTACATAATACTACAATCGAGTCTAATATAGTGTATTTACCTTTGTCTTCAAATTCAACAATCAGACACCCAGGAGGAGGCAGCGAGGGCTTACGATATTGCCAACATAAAATACAAGGGTGTAGGAGCAGTGACTAATTTTGATCTCCATAGCTATAATGTCAAAAAAATCTTGACTTCAAATCTTCCAACTGGGAAGAGTGCTGCAATCAAGCTGAAGGAATTCATAGTGAAGGAGAAATTGATCAGAAGTGACAAGGGACATCATGAATCCCTGCTACATGCCTATCAAAACCCTAACACTGTCACTCATAATGGATTCACTGGCAATGTTGCAGATCATGATATTTCTACTGTTGAGGGCGCTCCTCTACAAGTATCATTAATGTTGCCACCGGCGACGTGGACGTCTGGTGGGGATTCTAGCAGTTCATTCATGACTGGGTTACAGTTTCAACCATCTCAACCACAACCACTACAAGTCCAACAGAATGAAAGTGAGGTGATTAATACTCATGAGTTGTTGTTGCCACAAAGCCATGATATTTCCGTTATTCTTGATGACTTTCAGGATCTTAATATCAATTTGGATCAGTGGGCATTGAACCTTGAAAAGAAGGAGATTTTTAGCAACAAGTTCAATATTGGAGTTGGAGATTCTCCAATGAATGGCTTGCTCAATGATACTCCAGCAGGACCAGGAGGGGCAAATGAGGCTGTAGGCTTATTATATTCCGGTTCTGGAGAATCCTCAATATTCAATGACATGCAACTACAGCTACCTCCAGTGGAACCAAATTCAGATATTTACCAATACCCATTTGAGGATTTAAGCTCCAGCTCTCAGCTCACTAGTGAGCATGTCCACTATCCTTGGTCTGACTCTGATCAAAGAAACACTACTCTCCAATCCCAGCTCATGACTGAAGATTTACAAGACACAGATATCAATGAATATCTCCAGAGTTGTTTAGAGGAAACTAATGGGAACTGTGCTAGTGCTAGTGCTACCAACATGGGCTCTGACTCTGATCAAACAAACACTGCTTTCCAGTCCCAGCTGGTGACTCATGAAGACTTACAAGATATAAATATCGGTGAATATTTCAAGAGGTTTTTTGAGGAAACCAATGGGAACTGTGCTAGTGCTAGTGCTATCAACATGGGGTTTGCTGCAGATGGACCTGTCCTGATTGCACCAGAAGATGGAAATTCGGCTCAAGAATGTGGCTTACAAGGAACCAACAACAGCAGCACTATTCCATCCAATGAGTTAGTCTACCATTTGGAAGGCGAAGAGTACCTTTATGATTTGCTTGGGGGGTTCTGATGCTGTTTTGAGGGGCAAAGACATCCTTTTACCTTTATAGTTTATGATTTAATTTAGAACTTCAGAACTTTTAAATATTGTTACTGCCATGCTTCTCATGAGCTTGAAGCATGATCTTTGTAGGGGTTCTCATGCTCTTTCGTAGGGCAAAGACATCCTTTTACTTTTATAGTTCATAATTTAGTTTACAAGTTTTGAACTTTTAAATATTGTTACTGCCATGCTTCTCATGAGCTTGAAACATGATCTTTGTAGGGGTTCTCATGCTACTTGTAGTGCCAAATGATGCTAGTTTAGTAGTACTATGTGTTGTGTTGGACATAAAGAAATATGCCATATGTCTTCACTTTTCTCTTTCTTCAAAAATGATCTTCAGTTACCTAGGAACGTCACTTCCCAGTTCATCTCAGACAAGGACAACAATGTCTCAGTAATTTGCTGATGGGTTTTCCAATTGACACCTCTTTTATTTTTTAAACATTGACTCATTGATATCAGTACAAAAAATTATATAGCTGAAAATTTTGTTATATCTAAAATATACATCTAAACACAAACGCACATTGATCTCTAATTTATTCTCTCCTGCTTCTGCACTGGAGCTTGAAGGTTATCACAAGAAAACATTTCATTGATAATTGTTAGATGTATAATATAAGCATTCTTATGCCAATTCAATTCGGATTCTCAGAAACACAGGCTGAGTTTTTTGCAAAAGTGATTAAAGCAAAAGCAAAAGCAAACCCATTGTGATCTGAGGTATTTACTAAACAATTAAAGCAAAACCCCAAGAGATCTAAATAATTTAAAGGCAAAGGGAAACACAAACGGTAAATAGTAATCGCGCATTTATGAATGTATCCAGTGACAAATTTGTTGACATTATTTGCCAACAAATATTTTAATGCTGCAATGTATTTAACGAAGATGACAGACCAAAGAAACCACTCTCATTTGCTTTTCTTAGCTGTTTTCCTTGAGAATTCAGTGTTCTGCCTCTGGGTTTTCTATACCAGATACAGGAATTCAGGAAAAGAGGACAGCGAAACAAGAAAAGTTCTATATATCCAAGCGGTGGAAGCTTGGGAGAGTACTCAGCAGTCAGCAGCACAGCCACAGAGTACTATCATACTTTTTTCTCTCTGCAGGTTTTCATCCTTCTTACTCTTTCTTCAATTTATAATTAAGATGATGGAATGCAAAATAGGGGTTTCAATTTAGATATAGAGACTGATTTTGATAATTGTTTATATAGAGCTCCTGCAGGTTCACAGGTTGTGGCACGGACATTGATTCTGCTCAAAAAGCTGCTCATCAGACTATAGAAATTGATCGTATGGAAATCTTTTTTTTTTCTCCTTTATGAGTTTATTGTCTATGATCAGAAAGAGATAACCTCCTTTTTTCCCTTCCATAAAATTCATCTTGAATCGAAATGAAAATGAAGTTTGGTTATCCTCATTTTTTTAAATTGGGCTCACTTCTTGTTCTGTAGGTCACAGCTTAGGGTTTGGATCGGACTCTAAAGTTCATTTGCTGAGTACAGTCTAGAGTCTCTAGACATATATAATCTGAAGGTAAATAAATATATAGGATCAAATGAATCTCATGATGACTGGAAATTATGAGAAAAATACTTAACCTCTTCATACTTTTACTTTCATTTGCCTATATGTAATTTATGTTGTGCATGATACTAACCCATTGATCGTTTTCTGTTTACAATTTTTGGTTTGAGCCATTTCAATCATAAAGAGGGTCATTAGAATCTTGTTTTAAAAATGTTTAAATTTCTCATAAAGTTGATGTAGGCTATTTCATAGTATTATGACAAAACTTAATAGTCAAGTTTAATTAAGAGACGCGCAAAATCATTTTTCAAAATTTTCTCTCTTTTTTGTGAATTTGGAAAATTTTTAATGAGCTATCCTTTTAATCTTTACTGATTTAATGAACCACTCTATATCATAAAAATGTTCTTTTTAAAAAAAANCATAAAAATGTTCTTTTTTAAAAAAAAAGTTTAAAAATGTTCTTCTAAAAAAATTACAAATGAGCAACTTTCTCATAAATTTCATGTAGGGTTTTTTGTAGTTCTATAATGAACTTAACGGTCAAGTTTAAGGCGCGAAACCATTTTTCAATTTTTTTTAAAGTTAGAATATTTAATGAGCCACTCTACCCCAAAAAAAATCCCTTTTTCTTTATTTTAAATAACCATATATTAACAAGGAGAAAATATTATTATTTACTCTTAAAAAATTACATTTTTATGAGTAAATTACAATAATGTTCAATTTCAAGAAGAGAAAAGATTTGAGGCCAAGTAGTTACTATAAATATCATATTTTACATTCTTTTCCCAAGTACTATGTACTCAACCATGTCAATGGAGTTTGAACTATTTGTGTATTCACTTAAGAATTTTCTTATTTTACTTTTTAACAAATTTGTGAGTATTGTGTTTGAATCCAGAGTCNAAAAAAAAAAAAAAAAAAAAAAAAAAAAAAAACTCATGTTCTTCACCATTTAATAAAAATATCAAATACAGATCAGCAGAATACTTTTCTGTCTACATGTTATTCTATCATCTTTTCCTTTTTCATCCTCTCAATTGCTTTCGTTTCCCTCTTTCTTGCTTTAATTAAGATATATTTAATTTTTAACCTAATAATAATAACCTCTCTAAGCTAATCTATGCCAAGCTACGTTCTAATTCTCGATAAATTAATTTTTAGGCAAAAACTATGGTGGTTTTAGAACCAACCTTGAATGTTCTAATATGCTTTCACTATGAAAGTTATGTTTTTAATAACAATATCTAGAATTATCTCTCATCTATATATATATATATATGCAGGATTTATTAGNTGCAGGATTTATTAGCCCTATTAGTCAACCAGAAGAAAGATGATGATGCCCAGAAGCTTCAATTGTGACATCATTTCACAGATCAAGGCAGCAATTTCTGCTGGTCACAGGAATGATCATTGGGAAATGTCACAACTATATAAAGGTGTTAAAAAGTATGTACTACTCATCTTATATATCATTGCCTTAATACTTCCATTTTTCTCTATTCAAGGGCAGCAAAACTGGCTAAAATGGGTTTTGTGAGAATTCAGGGCCAAGGGTGCACCATTGTATGTAGGTTTTATAGAAGACAGTGGGGGGATAAGTAAGTTTTCTATATATACCTCTTGAATATTATTCTTAATTAGCTCCATATCATGCATCTTGATAACTTAAATTCTAAATTATGTTTGTATCTTGCAGCATATCTTGGTGAGTGAAGCAACCTATTCAAGTGCTTTTCTATAAGTGCAAAAGGATAAGTGTATTAATTAATTAATTATATGATTTTTTATTTGTAAGAGGGAGAATTAAGTGAAAGTAAACGAAAATCAATATTTTTACCTAAACATTGTCCTTTTGTATATTTGTTGTACAGGTAGATATGATCACGAAGAGAACGCAGCCAAAGCTCGTGACTTGGTGGCTTTGAAATTTTGGGGACCTTCTGCAGAAACAAATTTTCCAGTATGCTGCTACTATATATCCTTCACATTTCTATATCATTTTGCATGCATAAATGCCACAACAAGAAAAATTAAATAAAGAGTAAAGGAGAAAGAAAGCATGCTAGAAAATTAATATGGTTCAGTTTTTAGATCTATGTCCACAGCCAAAAATCTTTGATACTTTCAGTAGGGAAGAAATCTGAGTACATTCTTCACACATGCTATAGTCCTACTAAACCTACACTTGCATTTTGCACATTGTAATATAACCTTCAATTGTCTACCGCGCCTAGGGATTAATCTATATATCACCCACAAGGTTATTTTTCTTAGAGTAGAAGGTGATTGAGGGTGTGTTTGGTTAGGTGAAAAATAGTGATGAAAGTGCAAATGGGAATTTTTTTTATTTTTATTTTCTTACTTTTTCACTTCTTGATATCTGGTAGATATAGATATATATATAGTGGAAATTAAAACTTATTTGTTCATCTCATTTTTCTTGTCCTAGGCAAGTGTAATTTACATTCAAAAATTTCACCTTCCCATTCAGCTATACAAAGCACATATAGCTCTTGTGGCACATGGATTAAGTTTATGGTACCTGACATTTTAATGTTGTTTTCAGAAAAGTGAGTACAAGGGCAATCTGGAGACTTTAGCTAGGATGTCAAAACAAGATGTTGTGGCTGCTGTAAGAGGGTATGTATCATAAAGACGCAAGTGATCCACTTCAAATTCTTAAGTTTCCTTTATTATTATAAAGAAAGGATATTAATTAAACCACATCATTTGGTTTTTAATTATATAGGCTAAGTAGAATCTGCTGGCGATCAACGTCAAGGTATAGAGGCGTATCCAGGTACCCATCACATTTCCCCCTCTCTACTCTCTACCTTTTATCTCTTCTCTCTCTCATATATATATATATATATATATATAGCTTTGACCAATGCTTGCTGCAGACACCAATTTACGGGAAAATGGGAAGCGAATGTTTATCTAGGCTACAGAAGCTTTTTCCTGGGAGTTTTCGGTTAAGTCACTGTAGATTTTTTTTTAAAATTAAAGCATTGTACATTGTATTTTTTTAATTAATTTAAGCTAACACATTATTTTCTTAACTGTTATCCAAACAGGAACCGAAAAGGAAGCCGCCATTGCTTATGATATCGAAATTATAAAGTGGAGTGGAATAAGAGCTAAAACAAATTTTGATATCAATTGTTACGACATAAGGGCCATTGTGGATTCAATTATTCCACAAGAGGAGGAGTGGGAAGAAGTTGAAGATTGTGACACCACCTTGTCCTTAGAAATTAAGGGGCTAACTAGTGAGATGGAGAATGATTTTGATGCAACCTCAACCTTCGGCTGGGCCTTCAGATCTGCACCTTCAGCTGCCTTTAGAGGCTATAAGAATAAGAGGATGAGAATTGGGGAACCCTATGCTGTTCCTCAACAGGGTCAAGACCTGAGCTTGGCCTTCAAGCATTCACCTGCGAGTGGCTTCAAGCCCTTTAAAATGAAGAACCCTATTTAGTCTCCTTGGTGAGTGAAGGCTAAGACAGAGCCACCCAGTGACCATTGCCCACACTGAGGTGAGGCTAGATTTTAAATAAGCTTTGTTTCTCTCATTTTGTCGTAAACTTTGGAACAGATATTTCATAATTATGTTTGAATAAATCTTCGTATAGCTATAATATTGAAAATAAAATTTATCAATTGAATTTACTTTTCTCTTTTAATATTATCTCTAAAAAATAACTAAAACCATATTTCACATAATACTCCCTTAGTCCTTTTCTTACCAAACTATATCAAAATAATCCCAATACAATAAAACTATTTTTTTTAGATGTAATTAAAGCTGTAAATTGCATGACAAAAGAGAACATATTAGAAACCAATGTTCTACCAAGTGTTGCAACTCAATTATCTAATAGACTAATACATAAACCCAGTAAACTGCAAAAGATCTTTATATATTCTTTTTTAAAATAATTTATTATAATATCTATTACAACAGATTTTCAATTCTATTCGTAAAACAAACAACACTTGAATGCTATGCTATAAGGACTTCATCTTATGTACGGATAAAAACTACCAGCCTTAGCTGCTATTACTCTTGGAAACTCAAATCATCTTTGAATGCTTCTATTCCTCTTCTTTATTTTCTCATTTCACAATTCCCCTCACCTATCTCTCCTACATATAGTAATTAACTCACAAGATTCACGTGGACCAGACTTCACGAAGGAGTTCATATCTAGCATTCATGCTGGTTTGACTCGTTTGCTCTTTATGCTTGCCATCTCCATTAACTGTGACAGTTGGAGATGGAGGCAACTTATGAATGATGGAAATAAGAGGGGAATCCAGTTCCTCTATTTCTTCATCACTGGTATATCCTCTCCTCTGAACAACAGAGACATTCCTCGCCAACTCAGCTTTTCCTCCTGCATCTGCAACTTTCTCTGCCACATTAGCAGAGGAGGGAGGGGAATAAACAGCTGGGGCAGCTGCATATGGGAAGCTTCTCACAGAGTCTGCTGACATTCTTCGCTCCACAATACTCTAAACATGAAATAAATAAAATTCCATAACATAGTTTTCCATTTCAAATTTTCAATATTGGAAGAAAATTGCTGTGCACTTACGTAGAAAGATAGAAAGCTACTATGATTATTCCATGAAATTCGCATTATATGCAACTAGGCATTGATCAATTCTAATGAATAACTTATCTTTTCTTCCCTTAATAAAGAAACGAGGTTATTAAGAGTCTAATATGTTATTGAAAGGACTCTTAACTGCTCTATTTTAGCCACTGAATGATGTATCAGAACATAGTGACAGTGACTGTAATGTTGTAGAATTATGTCCCAGAAACAAGAAAACTTAGGAGCCTCGTACCCATTTCTCATATGATGTTTACTTATTTTGTTAGAACAACTCTCAGACTAATCCAAGATAAGCTTCCATATTTATGTTATCAATAAATAACTCTAGTCTTATGGCTCTCAAGGTGATACCTCCGCATTGAGTGCCTCCAACACAGCTCCCGGAACAGGGTCTGGACAGAACTCATCTGGAGTGAAGTTGCAGAGTATCCGTTTAGCCAATGGAAGACTAATGGATGGACAAACCTGCACAAGATAAAATAAATAGAATGGAGTCAATGCAGAGACATATGCATAGCAACCAAAAAGAGAAAGAGAAAATCATATTCTTTGGTTAAAAGTGTATTTAAAATTATTAAATCAACCTCCTGTCTGACTTGTCTATCCATAAGCATGTCTTTTGGAAGCATGAGAAGGTCACTCAAGGCGTTAAGGAGAACAAAAGACTTAGGTTCACCATCTCCACCCAACTTGTCATCATCTTCACTGTTCTCCTCATCTTCTTGCACACAATCTTCAGCATCCATGCCAAACATATCAGTAAGCCATCTAGACCAATTGCCAATCTGCAATTATAGGCTCTTCCATTAGTCTCAACACTATAGGCATAAACTTCCCGGTATAAAACCTATACTGCATATTTATCATATCTATTAGGTAGAATAACCTCCAGACCCAGATCTTGTTCGTTTCATATTTATATTATTATCATGTTTCCAATTGTACCACTTCTTAAGACGGGGCCCTAGACTTCCCCACAGCAATGATATCAAAAAACCACACATCAAAGCAGCTGAACAACCCACTGTATAAAATTGCAGATGGTACACAACCAGAAAAAGAAAATTCGTATCTTAATTTTGATTATAGAAATTAGTGAAAGTTTCCATCAAGAGAGAAGGATAGTTATATTGATTGCAATATAAATTGCTACTTGCAACCAATATCTCACTATATAATTTTCTCCTCCTAGACAAAGGTATCCCTACCGGAAACAGATATCTTATAGGAAAGAAAAGTTTCCTGCTACAAGATTGGAAAATCATATGTTCAAAGACAACTTTTTAAATAACATATGAATACCAGGAAGGAACAGGAAAATTTGTGTACATACAGAATTTTTAAGTTGTGCACCAGACCCAAAACTTAAATCTCCAGCTGGAATTGGCAGAACCTTCGAATCCACAATAGGATCTGATACAGGATCAGTTGGGATCTCATGGGCTGACTCCCGCAGAATAGCATTGAACATTGCAACATCTAGTCTAGCTATGCACTGTTCCATAACCTGGTGGAAAAATTTAAATCTAATCAACATTTGAGCAAAAGAAAGGGAAGCAAAAAAATAATCTTCAAGAAAGGAGAGGAGATCAAGTAATGATAAGAAGGCATACCATTCTAGCCAACACAGGCAAGCAACCACACTCATGCCCTCCTGCGCGAACAGGACAAAGTCGTTGAAAAGCATCTTGGAAAGCATTTCTCCAAAGATTGATGGAAAAGCTTCCTTGCTTCTGATCACCAAGGGTAGGTCCCAGCAATTTTCCAATGGATTTATTTGCAGAGGAGTCCCTTGCCGGAGACTGCATATATGGAGTCAAAGCCTGAAAACATAGCCTGCTTCTTAGCTTATGATTGTTATGTAGTTGGGAAAATAGAAATGAACTTAATATCTAACCATTTGGCATAAGTGTAGACATAAGGTGGTTGAAATAGACAATATACTCCTCCCCGTTTTACCAAGAAATAAACAAGAACTCTTATTTCATTACATTAGTGAATGCACCAATATCTTTACTATAAGCATCAATAGTCTGACTTTTAGAAGAGACTAAAGTTATACCTGCCACCACACTGACTCCACTATACGAGAGAACACCCAAGATTCTACTTTTTCTAGTGCAGATATAAAGGTTCCTGTCTCCTGCCAATCTTCAACAAGATGCATAAAACCATTTACTTGTTTACAGTTGGAGATACCCTTCCATTTCAGTGCTGGAGGCTTCCCATCATTTCTCTTGCCAGTCCCGTTTGACTCAGCCAACTTCATAAGGGTACTTGATTGACATGAACTACCAAATGCTTGCAAAATTATCTCTCTCAGCACAATGGTATTCGACAACCAGAAAGTTAACCTAATTCACGAATCAAGAGCAGAATAGTTATTATTTATAGTCAAAAATAGTAGATGACAACATTTGAATAAAGTATGTACCTTGAAACATCACTACCGCAGGACTTAGCCACCAAAACAAGGCCAGAAACTGTATTCTTAGCAATTGTTGCTCGCTTGTCTAGGGTAAAATGCTTACAAGCATGAATATAGAGCCTAGAAAGGCGCCGAGCAGGTGTGTGCACTTTGTGCGCTGAGCTCCCATGCTCTGGTACAACAGAATAAAGTGATATTTCAAGAGCAGCAACTTCTCTCAGCTCCTCTTCAAGTTTTTCAACTCTTGCTTCCATTTCTTCAATTTTTAGTTCCAGAGCTGCCTCATCATCATGTTCACCATTTTCTTCAGCATCAATAGTTTCATGGCTTTCATCTTCACTTCCTACACTTTGTGCACCATTTGAGCCTCCATCCAGGACATCAAGTTCCTTGACCTCTTGGACAGGTTTTTCATCAACTCCATCAGAAGATTCCAATGAAGGTTTTGTAGGAACTTTCAGAGTCTTAGAATTGGCCAAGGAAGTATTTTTGCTATTAACTCTAGAAGGCCCTCTATTTGAATTCATAGGTTTCTTCTGATTGTTATGGGATTCTTTTGTTAGCGATTTATTTGTTTTTCTATCAGATCTCTCCCTTGATCCACGGTTACCTTCTGAAGGATTCACTTTTGCCTTACTCTTAGGCTCGCTTGAAGCTTTTTCTACTTTCTCATCCTCAACCACGAAAGAATCACCTTGGGATGATACTGAATCCTTTACTGTCTCAGTATCTGATACTTCTCCATTCCCTTCTTTTTGCTCTTTCTCTAAATCACTAGAATGATAATCGAGTACTCCATTCTTGTTTTCTTTGGTAACCATTTCATTAACTTTCAACTCGACAGGTGCCACCTCAGACCTGTTGACATCATCCACATAATGTATAACCATATTTTCATAAGTTTCTGAGGGCTCAGAGCCCGTGTTTGAATCACTTACAAAGGTAGGGGTTGGTCTAGCCGGAGATGTCAATGTTTTGCCGGAATTATCTTGATGCAATTTATTGTCTCTCCTTTCAGTTCTTCTAGAACTCTTTGTCTGACTATTCCTGGAAGCTTTTCTCTTCTCACTTTCTTTCATGCTTTTAAATCTCTTCAAACATCAATGATGAAGAAGCTGTGAAATGGAAAAATGGTAAGCATTAACTAATCTTAGCAAACTCCTTAAGGAGAAGATAGTTCGCAAGGCCAGTTCCAATAAATGAGTACCAAAACATGCTTCCTAATAGTATCAGTAAATGCTTCACAAATCAGTAAGGAAAGCAGAAAGATGACAAGTTCAGAAATTTCGTGTAGTGCACAATTTGTAGTTACTAACAGGAATCGAATTGAATTTCAGACATAAAAGTGCAATAAATAATTGAGACTTCGTATGAAAAGTAATAACATTTCTGGAAGGGCGAAAATTAACATAGAAGGAAAAATGGAGGCCCTGATGAAGAGCAAAAGGTAGTCTTAGTCTTAGACTCTCAGGCATTTGTGAAATTATCAGTGAAAATCTAATATATGTAATTCCAAAATGTGACCCCTAATAATCTTTGCATAAACATCACACGAAGATAAGGTGGGAAATTAATGGTGGACAAAGATTCTACTGGACATCATCATTCTGATGGTAATACTGCGGCACCAGAAAAGCGAAAACCACTAGATGGGGTATTACATCGGTTAAGTTTCAAATCATGAAGGATCTATAGCTTCACATCATGATCATAGCAGAAACATCAAAGATGCAATAGCCATAGCTCTTTGATACCCATCTTCTGTATCAGTTGCGTTCTCATCCGCTCCAGTATAATTTAGGTGAGTTCCTAAAATTGACTAGCACATCTCAGAATTACCTATATCAAGACCTCTTTTTGACTCTCTTGGTGAGTGTAAGCATGCATCCTTCACAAAATAAAGAAACTCTTTTACATGTTGAACCAAATCCAGTTAGAGTGGAATGACATATGTTGATACAGCCGAAATTTTCTTGACATAATAATATAATAAAAGAAGAAGAAGAAGAATAGCGAACCAGGCAAATTGAGAGATCCATTTCTCAGTAAAATAATAAATCTTCCAATCGAAACGTGATATACCAAGAGACCTAAAAATAAAAGGCGAAGAAATATTCTCCGTCACCATCATTGATTATTAGCTGGCTAGATTCTAATAATTGAACACCCATTTAACAACTGTCACTAATCTGTCTAACAATTTGTTTTTTAACTTTGACCAACGCAGTAGCTGTCCCAAAGCATAGATTTAGAGCTGTGGCTTCATTAGATATAGAGGGCTGTTAGTGAAATCTTCAGTGAACAGTAACTAAGCAGGGACTTGGATCTTAATTGACCCAGAGAACCAAACAGGGTCATTAGTAAGAAGTGAAACAGAGTTTGATGACTCTATGCAGGCCCTAACGAGCAACCGCGTAAACATGAACCTAATCAGTAACCATAACTCACGGAATGCAAATCTCTACTCGATTTCAGAATAAAATCACCACCAGACAACGTTTTCTCAATTTCTACCAAAACAACACCGAGAGAGGAAGTTACTAAAACGCAAGCAGAATCCAGATTTACAAAGAGTAAGCTTCAAGTCAAAATCAAATTACATTTATACCCAAGAATTGTAGACAGATAAAAGCAACCAACAACCTGGGAAACATCCAAAACAGAAACACAACCACATCGAATGCCAACAATATTTACGTATAAGAAACATAGAAACAAACAAGATCTTGCTACCAAATGCTTCATCGGAACAAAGAATTTTCCACAGCACGGGAACAATATCTAAATCTTCGTGTGTGGTCAATTCTCAGTTCTTAGTTTCTGGCTCTAGCACGTATAACGGACAGAAAAGGGGCGAAGAATGATAAATACAAGACAGGAGACGAGAGTAATAGCAGGAGAGAAAAGAGGCCGTAATTAATACGCCAAGAAGTGGGAAGTGGGAACAGTTAAAAACAATAAAAAGCGTTAAAACATGAATGGAACTTACCACACAGCTTTTTGGCTCTGCTTCCACAAGGACCACAACACAATCGTGAGGAATTGCTATACTGGGAGACAATCCTCGGGATTACCACATTTCTTTGATTACTGTACCGGTACCACCCCACAATGATCTTCCTGTTTTTCTCTTTCTCTCTCTGCGTAGTGGGTAGTGTGGACTGTAGAGTGTGTCTGCACTGCAGAGAGGGCTCCAAGTAGAGTCTGCATAAGCACATGAAGAGTGCGGGAACGTGACATTTAAAACGGAAGGACAGTCTCGTGAGTGGGCGTACGGAATGACCCATGGTGGTGACCGGGAAAGGTTGTCGGTGGTAGAAACTGACCGGGAGTGGCCGGTTAAGCTACGCGTTATGCGTAAGCTTTTTCTGGTGTACCTGCCATCATATCATTGTTGAATTACCGAGTTGTTATTGACCGCTCCTTGTCTTGTCTCCCTTTATACATCAGAGGCCAGTGCTATGATGTAAAAGATTGGTTAATCATGGAGTTGGTGAAATAGAGCTTCAATGGAACCTGCTCCATTCGATCTCTTATGATCGTTATCTTAAATCTTGTGGGTCCTAAGATCTTTACTAAGTTTGATTTCCTTATTGATAAAAATTCTCAATTTTACTTTCCAAAACAGAAAATGTCATGGTTCTAATTTCCTTTCTTTTTATGCTATCTCTTAAAAAAAATATTAACACCCCTTGTTGCAGTAGAGAGATCATTGAAAGCAAAAATTACTTTATCTCACAAGCAACATCTCTCCATTATAAAACACATTTCTTGATAAATATCTTTTAAAAAAAAAGTTGATATTGGATAATATGGAAGCATCATTATTTTAACAATTACTTAGAATTAAATATGATTTCTTTAAATGTATATTTTTGCTACATCTCAATGCAAGACACTGCTCTAACATTAATGTGTTGATCTATAGACATACTAATCCTGTCTTGTAACATTTGGTATCATACTTACATAAGGTTAAATTGGTCAATGAAACACATCATGTCAGATTTATTTAAACAATATTTTCTTAGGATCCTTTATGTGATTGTACAAATGGGTAAGTTAAAATTCTTTAGAAAGTGAGAAGAAATTGAACATATCAGTTATCGGTAGAAATTAAATTTAAATTTTTATATAATCTATCAAAATAATAATAGAGAAAATAAAAATGGTTAAATATAGAGAATTTCATATTAATAATAATCAAACTTAAATAGAGTGTTCATTTTGTACTAGTATACTATATACTATAAATATAGAAGTATAGATGTTAGATCTTCACTTCAATCCCAAGATTGGCATTGATGGCTATTGTAGGCTTTGACTAAATAATTAAACAATAAAGCAATAACCTATATATGTAAATAAGTTGCCTTATACTCCAATTAATAAAGAACTTCATAAAAATTAAGTTATTGTTTTAGGAGGGGAGGGCTCTATTGATTATCTAAAGCTGGTATGGTTGGCTAGTCTTTTTCATTGGCTATGCACACGTTGCCTTTGGCTGAAGAAGTTCTATATATCTTTGATGGCCTTCTATTTTCTAAACTATTATTATTTCTGGCTTCTAATGGATCCTAGGAAGTCGCCAAGAGTCAATGTAATTTTCTTTTTCTCAGTGACATCTGCTCAACATTACCCAACAAAAAAATCATAAAAGACGATTAGCAAACATTATTATTTGCTTATTTACTTTCTTTCGCATGTTTTATTCTGTTCAGTTTTTGTCAGTTGACCCATTTTGGGTAAATGGAGTTGCTTTTCTCTCTCTCTCTATATATATATATATATTAAAAAAAAAGTATATTACCTTTGATCAGATCCGAATATTTCAACCATTTAATAACTTTTATTTATTAGCATCTTTTGTTTATTATACTTCTATCATTCTATGTCATCTGATGACTATGAATACAAAATCAGGCTTTTGTAATATTTAATTTATCTTTACAACATTTATCAAAAAGAGAAATATTTACAAGTCACAACATTTAAGTGGATGTAAGAAATAAAAAAGGAGAGACATGGATTAAATAAGGAAATGAAAGTAATTTTTTTTTTTTGTAATAACTTATGAATCATGACCTAACTATAACTTTTAGATAGAACTAGAATTATCAAACATATGACAAGTCATCCCTACTTCAAGGGTCCTACTGCCGAAATAACTATAGTTGTAACTTGTGTGAAGAACATTTTAAGACCCTGATTTTGTCAATGAGAGGCATCAAACAAAAAATCATATTTTTGTGATGAGAGCCTTATGACTAACTGATCTACAACCCGATTAGCAAAATGAAAGTAACTTTGATCTTGACTATGTAAAACCTTTTAACTGAAGCTAAGAGACGCGGGCACTTTGACTGGATTATTATATTTCTACAATTTTTTTACATATTTATTATACTTTTAAACTTATTTATTTTAATATTATTTAAAAAAAATCAGAGTGAGTGGGTCTCACCGAACATGCAAATGGGCCCACAATGTGTCCACGTGGAATACGCCAGTGGACTCATGGTGTGTCCTCTCTTGTTGCATTTTAAGAATTAAAAAAACAAAAAGCTACAATGTCCGAAAATCATGAAAAAGTCAATGTAAAAGTTAAAACATGATATATAATGTTTATAAGGCACACTCTGTGGCTCATTTGTAGAGGTGTCAAAATGGGTTGGGCCCGTTGGGTTGGCCCGCCCCGCCATGCAAAAGGGTTGGGTTGGGTTAAGGTTTTGCTGGCCCGTTTGGAAGCGGGTTTCTGAGCCCGCCCCGTTTGGGTTGTGGGTTGATGGCGGGGCGGGCTGGCCCGCCAGTCTTTTNTCCATCTAATTGGCATTTTTTTTTTATATATAAAACCAAAAATGGGCCTCAATCCTTATGAAATTGACTTTTTTTCTTAGTATTAAATAACTCGCACGAGGGCACGACTCCTACACTAAGAAAAATAAGATAGAAACTACGTAGATAACGTGCATGCATGACCACTATGAGACGTTGAATTTTAGGTTAAATTATTATCTTTTTTTGTTATAATTTATTTCAGTTTAATTTTTTTTTTCAGATCAGTATTTATTTGGTTTTACATAATTTATTGTGTTGTTGGCGTGTGTATGTGTTTAATTCGGCAAATTTACAATAATAATACTATTTGGAAAAGTAATTACGGATTTAGGTTAGTTTTGAAAGTATTTACGGAAGTGGGTTAGTTTTTCTTGCTAAAAAACGTTGAAGCGTTTTNTCTTTCATATTTAAAATTAAATATTTTTTTTGTCAACAATCAACATGAGGAATCAACTAATAATTTTCTTTTTTTTTTAAATGTTATCATAGAAATATTATTTGCATATTTACCCAATACGCACTCAATTTTTTGTAAAAAGAAAAGCACACTTTTAAACTTATACATATAATGATATTCAAATTTTAATGTTTGAATTTTTTTACACTCTTCAAATATCATTTCTCTTTTTATGACCTCTTTCTATTGCTTGATAGATCAGTGGTTTGTTTTTCTTACAAAACAATGTTATTTAGGCACATATAAATGTATATTTTTTATACTTATGCGTATAATAATATTTAAATTTGTTTCAATGGAATTATTTACAACTCAAACTTCTTACACTCTAATACAATGTGTGCAAACATTATAGAATGCACCTACAAGTATAGAGTATTTCCATTCTACGTAAAATCTTGTTATCATAAATTGACCCTAGAGAGAAACTTCACTATTCAAAAGAATTCATTGTTCTTAATTCTTGTATTGGTTAAAACTTGAGCTACTAGTTGGAATATCACAAAATTATACAATACAATATGATGAGGAAGCACGGTAAGGACAAACAAGGTAATTTAAAATGCGAGTTATTCACATAGTGGACGCGCTTTTCCAAAGCAATATATGGTCATTCCTTTTTTGCTTTGACATTTTTATTTCGGCAAGTGAAGAGGTCACGTGCAAAGGAAGTGCCACCGACGGCCATAATCTTTTCCATGTTCAAAGTTGAATTGAGAATACAAAGAAGATCATGATTCTGTTTGTCTGTTGGGACAAGAATGGGCATCAACATGTGGTTTCTGCCTCCTCAGATCTCTATATAAGTATAAAATTTATGCATGTTGTTAGAAATTAAATTATGGGGGAAACCATTAAGAAACAATAAGAAAAACTCAAGGACTAGCAGAGCACTCATAAGAAAAACAAACTTCTGCTTTTCTCTGGATTTCACCGTATTTGGTTGCGTTTGCCATAGAACTGAACTCCCGTCTTTGCTTAACCAAACAATAGATTTGACTGTCAGGTTCTTGTCTTCACCACGCTCTTATTGAATCTTTTAATTAAACGCATATTCTAATAATGGGAAAACATTAAACAAAACTCAATTAAATATCTACTTAATATTATTTATCAATTTGTTTTTTTTTTTCGTTTATCAAGTTTAGTTGATGGTTATTGGGCTGCAACTTAGCCCGATCCAATATTGAGGGGGTGTTTGGTACAAGAATTTTTTTTAATTTCTTGAGAATCATGACTTAAGAAATTAAGATTCCTATGTTTGGTACAAAATTTTAAAAAAATATTCTCAAACAAATAGGATTTTTGAGAATAGTTTTGGGGCCAAGTCTACAATACCCATTGATAAAAATGGACACTGGTGTAAATGGTAATAAATAACTGAAATTAAGTCACATGTATGTTTCAGATTTGATGACTTAATATTAACTGTAATACTGAGATGTAATACTTTTGCCTCATAGGATTTAGATCCCTTGTACTAATACAACAGGGTCTAGTCTATTTTCTCGCATAATCCCATTCCACTGATTCCCAATGTAAACCAAACACGGCACTTCTGTTATAGAATACACAATGTTCAACCATTGGGCGTCCTTTTTACTATTGATTTTTATATTTCACTCTTTTGTATAATAAATTTATGTTCAGCTATAGTGATTATCTTGTTCATTGTAAGCTTATGATGTTGTAATGTTAGTAGTAAATATGAAATATGCAGCACAACAAGTGCAGTGCACAGGCTCTTTCTTCCACTTACCATGACAAAGAAAAAAAAAATCAAACCCATTGAATGAAAAGAATAGATTTTTATTTTTGCCATTTTGTGCATAAAAAATGTATTTTTTTNTTTTTTTTTTCATATTACTTATTATATATGGGTCTCACCATAAAAATGATATATAATAGTAATTTATTTATTTATTCATCCAAATTTAAATAGGAGTATTTTTGGAAAAATAATCAAGTTTCTCAAGAAAATAACATTTGAACCAAACATGAAATGTAAGATTCTCAAGAATAAATGTTTAACATTCCCAAGAATGTTTATGGCCAAGCAAATATAAATTATAACATTCTTGGGAACAAAATTTCTAAAAATGATGTTTCTCGGGAACTAAAAAAAATTCTTGTACCAAACACCCCTGAGAGTATTTGGATTGAGACCATTTCATTATTTACCAAATAAATAAGCAATTCTTCGTTGGAACCTATAAACAATCAGTCTAAGTGCTATCTTCTATTCATTAGCAAGAAAAAAAANAAAAAAAAAAAAAAAAAAAAAAAAAAAAAGTGCTATACTCTATTCGGCCCGTTTATGGAGATGGCTTTATATGTTTGCTGTCTTGACATAACCACTCTTCATACTCAAAATGGCCTCAATTCATCTGAAAACCCGTTAAAGAAAGGAAATCACAAGGCCAATTCATCTGAAAACCTGGAATATAAACACAGCATTAAAAGCAGCATATATGCACTCATCCCATTTGCAATGCCAATTCACGTATTGATAAAGAAGCCGTGTAATCTTTAATTTTACTACCAGATCAACATCATACTCTATTTCAAACCGCGGCAGCCACATTCCTAGAATTGCTAAACCAAATATAGCTTAGTTTACTGAATAGAGATGGACCCTGAACGATGGACAACCTTCCATGGTTTATGTCGCAGAAAGAGTATAGACTTCTTCAAGGAGCCTTAGCGCCACCAATGACTCAACGAAACCTAGATAGCAATGTCTAGGTTGTCCAGTATATTCACATCACAAAAGAAAGATATGGCTTGGTTCCAATGTCGACAGCTTGGATGATGTCTGTGAAATGTGAACCATCTTTCACAGCACGCATATAATGTGCACAGATGTCAGCGTAACAAGAGGAAGTAAAGGAGAAAAATCCTTCTCGGTATCTTAAACATTAGAATTCCCTTTCTTTTCTCATAAACTTGCCTATGCAATCATTAGTCACTACATTTACCCGACTAATACCTTCAAAAATTCAATAACCCTTTGCCAAGGCTTTCCACTGCATTACATATAATTTCCATAAAAGCCTTACCAGTTACTCCATCCAAGAGGCAGATGCACCAAACGCCAGTAAACTAGACAATATTCAACAAACCTCCAGAAGAGGACCCAAAAAAAAAAAAAACAAAAAAACACTCCACAAGGTCATGGTACAAAAGTTTCTCTAAAACCTTCCGAGGGAAGCAGCAACTAAACATAAATTTGTTTTCTATAAAATGAAATATGATGTAAAAATAGGTCAGGTCTGGTCTGGGATGGAAAAGTTGTCTCTGGACATCAGAAGGTATATCCCATCCCAAACCTGTGAAGTTCTAGGTTGGCATATTCAACCTGCCTGAATCCTTCCATTGTGCAAAGGCAAATTCAGTGAAGTCAGGTCAAGCCATACCAATGAAAATATTACGAGGAAAGACCCTATACCAGCAGCTCTGGTAAAAGAAAGTGTCTAGTTCAATTCAGACAAGTAGTATAGGGTGATCAACTTAGAAAACTGAAGAACCTAATTGAATGGCTAATCAAAATACCGATAAACAGCACTGTTCTATCTCTCTTGATACTCCACCAATAAGTTCAATCCCACCAAACAGGCATCATATATAAAGGAAATGCCGATTGCCGGACTAAGACAAACTATACATGCTTTCTAGTTTCTAGATTAGATAACCCCCCACCACAAGAAGAAAACAGACGGCTAAAAAACCAATTAATCATAATTATCACTAGGTATAGAGTAAATCACATACTTAAGAGGATTTTGATTCAGCAGCAGGGAAGATGGCCTTCTAACTATAGTTTATTATGGCTTCAGAAGCACAATAATAGTCATTGAACTATATTTCGTAACCATCTGAGCTAATTCTCATATGTAACTGTTTCTCCTCACTGAAATTATAGTTTAGTATGAATTCAGAAGCAAAATAATATTTTATTAAACTGTATGTTCATTATCATCAAAGAAAACCCTAAAACTGCTTGATGGTAATAACTCAGATAAATTCAGAGTATAATTCCACATCAGAATTTGGGAACTACAAACCGCTGCTAGATAGAAGACTTATACCCAAAAGCTAGTCAAGAGTGACTGCAAGACTTCTACCAGAAAAAAATAAACTTTTGTACTAGTAAATATTAATTAATACCAACATTTAACTTTTATGTTCACTCAAATCATTGACATCTAAACTCTATGAACAATAGCTATAAACTTACAATGATTAAATATATACAACCTGAAAACAAGAAAGGCAAGGGTAAGTTCTTCCAATATGCAAAACATTGAGTTTCAACCTACAGAAATCTCCATGGACATTACTCTTAAAGAGCAAGTAAAATATGCCTATATCCACAAGTTTTGACTCAAGTACATGGCTGTACGTGCATAGATGTAAAGATAAGCAGGCATGAAACTTCAATACCTAGGGGGCTGAATATCATAATATCATTATCTCCAACATTACCCGTCAACATATGTATACAGCTAATCATTCCAAGACGAACGAGCCAATTGCATTTCTAAATCTACTTGAAGAATGACATAAATTCTTGCTGCAATAAGTTTCTCAAAGGAATAAATAACAGGACAAGAAGATCATAGGTAAAAGCTTTAAGCCATTCACTTAACGCCCACGTAATCAAGGAATATCTGCATAAGCAGTGTGTTATCCACATTCAAAAGATTAAAGTGAGTCAACAACCTTATAAGCATCTGCGAAAATTAACAAGTTAAATGTCAAAATGAACAACTAAATATGCAGTAATCAGGCTTCACAAGAAGCCCAAATTCCATACTGATAGCCTTATTGAACTACATATCAACAGAAATTCCGATTTCTCTTGATCCTAAAAGCAGCCCACGGAACCCGAAATCTCATTAACCAAACACAAGAAACTCAACAAAAGGATCTATCCGAATTCACCACTATGGAGATCGAATTTCAATCGGATTCAGTGGAACCAGAAGCGGAGATACCAATATTTTCCATCTTGAGCCGTTCAAGGGCCTTCTCGTGCGCCCAATTTTCGATAGTCAAATCAGGCTTAGCATTAAGGCCGACACCAAGGATCACGATCGTTAGGAAGCTGGTAACGTAGCAAGGAAGCTCCCAATCTTCCCACTTGCGAGGCTGACCAGGGGGTGGTGGGGTTCGATTGAAGAGGTAACCCTTGGGGCGCTCCTCGTGGCCAGGGCTGGTCCAGCGGCTAGGACCGCCACCACCTCCTCGGGTTCGGAGGGTGCCAAGGAGCCGATGGCGGAGCATCGCGGAGGCGCTGCTTAAGGGTGCGGGTGCGGGCATCGTCTTTCCCTACAGGTCTTCACGCAGGGCAGGCTCCGAACAGTAGAGCACTAGAGAGCAAGAGAGAGAGAACAGCAGTGACTCTCTATCACTGCCTTTGTTTTCCTGTCGTTTTTTTTTTTTTTGGGTTATTTGCAGTTGTTTGGCCAACGAGAATTTGAGCCCAAGCCCATCAGATCAAGCCCGAAGGCCCAATTGGAAACACTGGGAACAATGGGTTCGTTTCCAAAGGCCGAAAAAAGAATAATGTTTTATCTCCTTTAATAAGAAAAATGACTATTATGAAGATAAATTTTGGGTAATTTTAGACTAGAGAAAGAAATTTAGGGAGGATTAGTAGACTATTCTATTTTTTTCTTTTGGTTTACACCTAAGGTATCTCCACACATTTTGGATATAGTGCTAATCTATGTTCGGGACGGGAGTAATAATCGGTAAATCAAGACATTTGGTCCATAATGCCTTAGGGTTCAACTTGTTTCCACTAAGCCAATACTTTATTAGTTAGTAAACTATTCCGTTAGATAGTCTTAGAATGGCTTTGATATTGTCGTTATATTTCAAAATTGGCTGGCTTTGATACACTGCATATGAATGACATGTAAGTTATAAAGATTAACACCAATTTTTGGAAGCTTTTAGTAAGCACTAGGCATATTAGATTACAGCAACGTCTCTAATGATTGGGATTTAGGCCAGGATTAAGCTATTTTAATCAAATAGCGGGTGGAATACATACCTAAATTGATATTCTTTGCAACATGCATCATGTACAGATTTAGTATCATACAATAAGTTAGATAATCGATGGTTCTTTGCCAATGCCGCTTCACTAAGGTAGTTCCACGCATAAAGACAACAGTACAGAACTAACCCTACTTCTACTGAGCTACAGATTTGAACAACTAAAATATCAAAGACAATACATTGAAGGCACCAACAGTATTTCCTTACATAAAGAGAAAATGAAGCCAAACTATCCAGTCTTTCCATCCACAATAATTTCATTCTATCACCTCACCAGTGTTTATATACCTACAAACCCACCAACAAGGGTGTAGATCATCTGGTAAGGAGGTATTTTAGCTTAACCAAAGGTTTCGGGTTCGAGTCTTTGGGTATGCAACTGCGTCTGTTGGGAGAGCTTTGCCACCCTTGTGGTCCTTCCTGGCTCGAAACCGAATTAGTCGGGCGAAACCTGAATACTGGTGGGAAATCAAAAAAAATATATACCTACAAACCCAGCTATGAGCCAAGGCTTCCACCTAGACTACCCACATCCACGGTACTAAAATTATAATCACTAGCTTCATCACCGGATCAGAAGCACTTAAATCTCACTTCTCTACTACAAGTTCATTTATTCTATAACAGTCGTTTTCTTGAGACAAAAAGGTATTTTAATTGTCATGAAATGTTATTCAGTATGAAGGACTACATCTGCCATGCATCTCACTACTTGCCTCTCCCTCCAAAATATAGATCCTCTAATGTAGAACCACTTCAAAGAATCTCTGAATAAGACCAATAGAAACCAAAACGAAATCCTTATATTGATTTCCACCAATTTATTCCATGTGGTCAAGGCACTACCAGATCCTTCCATGTCAAACACCAATCTACACCCAACTCTGCTCATTGTTACTAAAGTTTCTCAGTTGTTCTAAAACTTTGACCTGTAACCTTGCTCATTCTATGTTTCCTTGCTCGTTATGTTTCCCCATATCTTGGTGGGATTTCATGTCATCATTAAATCAGTAACCAAATTTCAGCTTAATTGCCAAACTCAGAGCAAACGAAATAAAAACCTCTTTTCTCCTGCACCTAACACATTAATTGATGACTTTCCATCAAGATCTTCTCACCAATAATCCCCACAAGAACATATTCCTCCAACGATTTGATGAAACCGATTTTTATCCCTCAGAGATATTTCTCTTTGATAAATCTTTGAGATAAGTTTAGCAAAATTATGGCAATCAACACAAATGCGGAGGTTTTTTATAACACGAATTGGCACACCTTCAGGTGTAGCAAGCAGCCCAAAAGTCAAAGCCAATTTTTCACTGTGGCCTAGAAGTATCTTTTCCTTCTGTTCCTCATCCACATCATGTAAAACACAACTCAAGTCAGGAACATAACCAGCTTCTTTAAATTTGACTGCTAAGTCCCTCACCTTTGTGATGACCTCTTCTCTTCTCGGATGGGATCGGTCACTTGCATGGAAAGTATGGAGTATTTGATCAAGCTCAATCCAGCTTCTCCCTGGCTCTTTTTTTACAGCTTTCTTCAACATCAAGTCCCTCACTGATCTTACATCTTCCCATCTTCCAGATGAAGCATATAAATTAGACAGAATAACATAATTCCCTGCATTTTCAGGCTCAATTTTTAGCAGCCGTTGACCCACAAATTCACCAATGTCAACATTTGAATGAACCCTACAAGCGCCTAAAAGGGAACCCCATATGGCAGCTGTTGGCTCAAAAGGCATCTTTTTGACGAACTCAAAAGCCTCTTCTACCCGACCAGCACGACCAAGCAAATCAACAACACACCCATAATGCTCAATCTCTGGCTCTACTCCAATTTTCCCACTAGCCATATCGTAAAAAACATCCAGGCCCTTGTTTTCTAGTCCTCCATGACTGCAACCAGATAACACAGCTAACATTGTTACACTGTCAGGTTTAACTTTATTCTCTTCTCTCATTGAAGTGAAAAGCTCAAGCACTTCTCTTCCCATTCCATGCTTGCTATACCCCACAAGCATTGCATTCCAAGAGATAACAGTTCTCTCAGGCATGGTATCAAAGATCCTTCTTGAGTAAGTGAGGTTTCCACATTTTGAGTACATGTCAATCAAAGAGTTTTGAAGGACAACATATGAGGAAACTTCGAAGCGAAGAACATGGTTGTGCACTTGCTTGCCCTGATCTAGAGCAGCAAGCCCAGATAGAGCAGTTAGAACACTGGCATAAGTAACATAATTTGAATGCATTCCTTCCCTTCGCAACTGGCAAAATAGCTCCAATGCCTCTTCATCCAAACCAAGTTGAGCATAGCCAGAGATTATAGCAGTACAAGAAACAACATCCCTTTCTGGCAAGCAGTCAAATACATTTCGAGCTTCATGAATTTTACCAGCTTTGGCATACATGTCCAGAAGGGAGCTTCCAACGTAGACATGGGATTCATAATTTGATTTTATAATAAGAGAGTGGATTTTCCTTCCCAAGACAAAACCTGGAGAACCTGTACATGAAGTAAGCACAGTCGCAAAAGTGAACTCATTAGGTTCTGTACCTGCCAAAAGGTATAGTTACTGTCAGTACAAGGAAACCATGGAGATAACAGTGACAAAAACATTAGAGGTGCAACTGAAAGGCAATATTCTGTTTATAGTTCTTGTCAATATTTTTGGCCGTAACTTAGTGTTTTTATTTTTTAAAAAGATCCCTATATCTCACCGTCACGGCTCGGAAGAATGTCTAACCTATTAAAACAGCAAACAATGACAACAGTGTTTCCACATAAAAATGATACTTGACAAAGCAAAATTAAGTTCCAAGTGCATGAAGAACAAATCCGATTAATTTCACAATAACATCCGATGATAATTTGATTGACCCATTTCTCTTAAACTTCTGCAAGCCAAGAATACCTGATCTTAACATCTGTACAAAAAGATTCAAGGCCTCAGAGGCATACCCCCTCTGAGAATAAGCAGAAATCATAGCTGTCCAGGACACCACATTCCGTTCAGGCATACCATCAAGCACTTGCCGTGCATCATTCAATGACTCACACTTAGTATAAAAGACGATCAACCTTGTTCTGAGGTATACAGGTGGGAGGTATTCAGTTTTAATCATGTGGGCATGGACTCTCTGACCTTCTCTAATGGCCCTTTGGTTCACACACTCATTCAAGAGTGTATTGTAGCCTTCAAACTTCATGTCAGGGCCCCGAAGGGCCATTTCTAGCAGGGCATTTTTAAGATGACCGTTACAGCTGAGAGTTCCAACAAGCCGTGAATTTGGCGGGAATAATACAAGGTGTAGTTGGCCGGTAAAGGTTTGGTGGATGCAAAAAAATAAATGTCTTGCACGGAGCATAGTTTGGAAGCACAAGCAGCGTCAGCGCTCAGCCCATAGATTTTGGGTTTAGGGGCCACACCACCTCTCCTCACTTCGCAACTTCAACATTTCAAACTTAGATTGGCCACGAGACAAGAGGAGACTGATAGAAATAATAGACTAGTGTCAGTGTGTTACATCTCAAATTTACTCCTAATATCAAAATTCAAACAGGACATATTACCAAGAAATTAAAATTTCAAACAGGACAGTCTCAATCTATTCTAGAGTCATATATAAATTTAACAGTTTAAAATTTTCTATACCACCTATACTTGACATAAATAAAATTATACGTTTTAAATTGAAAACTGGTTTTAAGAATAAAAAATATTTTTTAATTATATGTCAGCAAATTCTATCAAATTGTAAGGATACACTGACAGAAGAAATTTAAAAAGAAAATAAACTAATTACATTTTTCATTTTCATAAAATGAAAGGATTAAAATTATAATTATTTTACAAATAGATGACCCACTTTTTTTTTTGTATAAAGATTACCCACTTTACATGTACAGAAGTTGAACAACAAAAAATACTAAAAGGAACCAAAGAAAGTGGAATGTAACAATGAATGAACATGTATGATCAAAAGATCAAGCTCTCGAGAATGTTAGAAGAACAAATAAATTACAATTTTTATACCTTTCAATCACACAATTTTGAATGATAAATGCACCCTACATATCGTGGAATAGTCTCAAATCCAAGTGCTATTTGATGTATAAAGGAAATGTCCTTCCCATCTCTTGTACTTCTTTTCCCTTTACCATGATGGTATGTCACAATAAAGTATTAGCTTTTGATCAATTTTTGTTATTCAAGAAGATGCTATCTATAAGACACAAAGGCATTGGGTTTATTTCCTGCTTGTGTACAAACCAGAATTAAAATTAAGGAAAGAGATATTATTGACAGTAGAAGGCCCGAACTGTAGAGGATTATTCCACTGCCCTGAGTGATGATTTGACCATCTCATTTCCACATTTTTTACCTCAAGACCTTCAATATGCTCCATCATCATACCCGCGGTGCCGTGTTTAACCAATTCCTGGCACCCTGGTCTGTAGTCTATTAATCCACCAGGATATTTTGTCCATCTTCTGTAAGTTAGATTCATGTTTATGAATCTCAGGTTTCTTAAGAGTCCTCGTTTGGAACCAGATAGGAAGATACCATTTTCAGAATTTGCAGTGATGTTAATGAAAAGTAAATTTGAGATTGTTCCCTCCTTTGAGGTTGAGTCTCTTGGGCAGCTTGTCACGTATATAGGCTCAGCCCTCCCCCACCATAATGGGTCATAGTATCTTGTGCTAATATTTATATTTGAGAAGACAATGTCACTTACATTTCCTGCACAAGCAAAGTTGAAAACACTCAGACCCATGACACAAGTTTGAGGCTTCAGAGTTCAGAGACTCAAGTAAGCTACAATGTTGCTGAATCAAAAATTGAATAAGAGTAAAAGTGTCAAGAATGGTAGGAGAAGAGTGAAAATTGGTACTTGTTACTCTTCTCTTATCATTCCATATATCTTCATCCGATTTGCAGTTGAATTTAAAAGGGAAAATATCAAATTCGCTGGGAAGAAAAAGATATGATAGTGGGATAAATAAATAAAGATAAGAAGAAATAGGCACATTAAAGCATGAATCTGCATCTTTTTTTGTTTTCTGCTATGAATTAAAGGAAGTAGTTACCTCCATCGCGTATCTGGAATCCGAGGCCTCTGTGAGAATCTACAATAGTGATATTGTCAAAGAGCAAATGCTTGAAATCAAACCAACTAGCACTACCAAGTTTAATTGCTGAAGACTTTGTTCGAATCCAACAGTTGGTGGCTATCAAGTTATAGAGAGGACCTGTGTATGTCTTGGGACATATTGCATCATCCCCTGTCTCAATGTGGCATCTATTGATTACTGTGTTATTTGAATCCTCGATGTCTATTCCATCGTTGTTTGGTATGTTCAAGTCTCCATAAATTGAAACGTCTTCAATTGCAATATCTTCGCACCGTACTAAGTGTAAGCTGCAAATTATGAAATAGATATTTCAAAGAGTAAATATCACTAATTAAGAGAGAGAAAGAGAGCGCCACAAAGCCCGTGGAAGTATCTGGGGGCCTTAAAAAGTATTGAAGCCCGAAAACTGAGCAACGAAGATCATCATCCAACAAAGCACGTTACTAAGTCAAAAAGGAAATCTTATCTTTATCCGGAGACCCATGTCGGCTTTGCTTTGCGTGTCGTGTGGATAAACTCCACAACCACGAGATCAAATTCAAATCGTAGCAAATTGCAAGTGATACCCTATTATTGCCTAGAAACCAATGTGAATGTGCCAACTGCCAATCATATAATATTCCAAAACCAAGCTAGTCTTTTTCTCTTTTATTTATTTGCAATTACGTAAATGTGATGTTGTTGAGGAAAGAAGAAAAGTGTAAATTAGAAAAAGTTAGAGTAAAGTGGGCATACGCACCACCAGTAAGCGGGGTCATGGAGCGTAACGTTGGAGAGCCTGACGTGTTTGCAGCCTAGAAAACCAACCAGTCTGGGCCTACATTCGTCTCCTAAGCAAGCCCCTGTTTGGTTCCAACTAACCATCACGTTCTTCCTTTCATCTTTTCTCACCACAAATTTCGATGCTTGCCCATCCACTACTCCGCCGCCTCTCATTCCCACCTCGCTCGCATTCTCCGCCAACACCACGTACCACCGCGATGATTCTTTTGGATAGTCCTCCAGCTTCGTGCCGCCCAAGATCGTCGCACCAGCTTCCACGTGTAATACCACCCCTGATTTCAGGAACACGGTTGCCGTCAGATACTTTCCCGGCGCCGGGAACGTGACGTAGCAGGGACCTCCGGTCGGGCAGTGGTTGATGGCCGATTGGATTGCTGCCGAATCGTAGCTGACACCGTCGCCGACGGCACCAAAATCGGTGACGGAGAGTGTAATCGGGATTTGGTTCGGACGGAGCGAAGTGGCGGAGATGAAGTGGAATAGTATTAGGAGGTGGAAGAAGAGTGGAAGGTGTGCCTGTGCCAGTGCCAGTGCCAGTGCCAGTGTCTTGCCCATTTTTAGTTTCTCTGCCTTTACAACCTAAAAAGCTTTTAGTGTGACTCTTTTGTGCATGCCACGCTTATTTGTTACGATTCATCATTAATAGGAATGGCAATTTGTCCGAGACCCGATGGGGCCCGGTTTTTTTACCCGTTCGGGTATGGGTATGGGGCAAAAAAATGGGTATGGGGATGGGGATGCGTAATTTTATGGGTAATTTGATAGGGGCAGGTCTGGGAATGGGGAAGCCCCGTCCCACCCCGCCCCGCACTATATATATANTAATACATTACATAAATTTTTTTAAAAAAATTTCTTCACAAAACGGCGTCATTATGGCCTAAGGTTTTCCCACACTAAATCACCAACACATTGACCTAACCCTTCCTCCCTCAGTCCCTCGACCTTGAGTTCTATTTTCCCCAAACCTAAATTTTTTTTCTTTTTTTTTTTGTTGGTTTTGTAGAATATGGAGAGTGGTTCAACTTCAACCAACATTAAAACTTCATAAATTGTACTTATTTTAATTGTTTGGAGCCTTTTGTACTTATTATGATTTCTTATTGACTTCTATAATTGTTTACGAACAATTTTTATAATTTTGTTTGAATATTATTTATGTTATTATTGTTGCTTGAGGATATATTGAATTCTTGATGATGTTATTTGAGCATTATTTATATTATCTTGTTCGATTAAACTTGAATTTTAATTAGANTAGATTAAACTTATAAATTGTATATATTTAAAAAAAAAGTATGGTTGTATAGGTAAATGGGGCGGGGTATGGGGCAGATGAGGATTTAGTGGGGCGGGGATGGGGATGCTGAAAAATCCCAACCGGGGATGGGTCCGGGGATGGGGCATCCCCATGCCCTTCGGGGATAGGGACGGGGACTGCTTGTCCCGCCCCATCCCTGCCTCATTGCCATCCCTAATCATTAATAATCAAGTCCACCAATTTGATTCCGTTTTGGGATCTAGTAGTGTAGTGATCTACAATTTATAATTAATCTTTTTCTTGACGGGGATTCTATGATACTACGTAAGTATGTCATATTATATTGACGTGACAAGTATACATAATTTTTATATTTTATTATATATAAAATATAATTTTTTAAATTTTTTAAATAAACTTAAAAACAGTTAATTTGTACACATGTAATTCATTTATTGGTTATTTTTATGTAGTATGACATACTACATAAATATTAAAAGTATCTAAGAAATCTCTTTTTTTAATAGTATAAAATAATATATTCAAACTTTGCTAGCGTGGTTTACCACTTCACTGACCTTTTTATACAATACAACTAATAACATTAATAAAGCCATCCTAATTCCTAACCCTGCTCATTCTGTTTATTTTTATATACAATAAATACGAGTAATTTAGTTGGAGAAAAAAAGAACCTTACGATGGGACAAACAAATCAGTCAAAGACAAGCTGTTGAATATAGTTTGAGGGAGTTCATTTTCAGCTTTGATAAATTGGAATTACGTTAACTATAACCAGATAATTTGAAAAAGATTAGCATAAATCAAACTTTTCAGCGAAAAAATATTAATGATGTGATCTTCTTCTTTTTTTTTTTCTTTTTTTTTTTTTTATGGAAATTGATATGATCTTCTTATCTAGGCATGGTTGCGTAGTGCTTGTTTACGTGTTTATCCTAATACTATCCTTATACAACTAATAGAAGCTCCTCAAAATCCGTTTTATATTTTGTCAGCTACAATAGATTGATTGGGTGTTTTTCTAATAAATTGAGCTGACTCGTGAATATGAAAGCAAGTATGGAAGTACTCTATAACGTTAGTGCAAGCAACAAGCCCATTCTGCATACACCAATCCGTTAGTAACCCATGAATTTGAGTTCCGTCAATCAAAGTTCCGGAAGCAGCACAACATGACAAGTAGAGTAACTGAATTCGGTTCCAATTCCATCCTCATTTTGTCGAACAAAATGAGATGTTACATTAACAAGTCCATTGGAAATATATCCAGGACCAGGAAACCAAGTCCCTGCAACATTGAATCAAACAAGTTACGAACACAACTGAGACACCCACATTTCACATAAACATCAAATATGAATTCTGATCCAAACCCATTTCAATTGCAAGACAATGGATCATTTTTCCACATACAGCATCACTCCGCAGGGATGATAAGTTATTATATTGGAAAAGTAAAAGTATGATAAGTATCATTGTGAACGCCCATTTCTCTCATCTTCTTGTACAATAATTAATAAGAGTCCCAAAGGCAGGTGGGTCCTTATGATACCCGAATTCTGAGAAGCCCACTCCATAACTATGAAATAACACGACTAAAATCTAACATAAATTCATGGGAATCCGACTACAAAAGACGACAAGAGAGCCAAATGTACCGCACTGCTGCTGTGATCAACAGCTAACTAAAAAAGGAAAGAAGATACGTGTTATTAAAATTAGAGTAGCTTGTTCAGGCAAGTCTACAGAGAGAACCAATCATCTGAAAGACTAAAAGAGGCATTCAATGAACAAACAACAAACTCCAATGATAGTTCAGTAACCGTCCGTTCTATGATTTTACAATCTGAATGAATCAATCAATCACCTCATAAATGAAGTATTAGATTGAATGATCCCTATAGTTAGTATACATAGTAATAATAATAAGAATAACATAACAATTCTTCTTCCTCTCTGCTTGAGGAAGATCCAGGTTTCCAATTGACTATCACAAATAGAAGACTTGGAAACCCTGCTGAATGTTGAGGCCGCTCGAATAGCTGCTAACTGCTAATACTATATTTGCTATATATACACTACTAGGCTACCAGCTACTAGTACCATTTCTGGACGCCTACTAGTACCATTTCTGGACGCCTTCAGAGCTCCATCTTCAACTGATTTGAGTGCAGAGATGCTGTATCACAATTTAAATGGAAGATGATTTGAGTTTGAAATTGCTGCTAACTGCTAAAGCTGTATCACATATGCAGTAGAACCTGCACAATAATCTACCTGAATTTGCCGATGAATCATAACTCAAAAGTGAGTTTTCAGAAGTAATGAAATTGTGGTTGTCTTCCTCCCTGCCCCAAAGTGGTTGGTGGAATGCATCATATTGCCATTGTTGTTGATATTGCTGTCTGTTTCCATTGTCTGACATTTCTGGCCACATTAGAGGCGTAACCATGCTGGGGAAATTACTGTCCATTAAAGATGCACCCTACAAGTTACAAAGAAGACATATCAGTAGGATAAAATTAATATAATATTTTAACATTAACTGAAAAGATTGGATTGGCTTTACAAAGCACTGAAACTTTTCAACCAAATTACACAGACCCCCTATTCCATCTCCAACCTCAACACATATTCAAATATTTTCAAGTCCACCTATTAACAACCAGCCTTAAATTAAGGATTGAGGTTCAATGAGTTCAATAACCACAATATGCCAGGGCATTAGTGGGTGCAAGTGATTATCTGCTCTACTGTCGCTCAATTTTTTACTTCACATGCTATGTTTGCACTGTTTCACTATCCACCATGTTTAAGTAATTCATTTCAATAATCAGTTAAAGATGACTGGATGAGTACAATAGACAAAGATAATTAGATAGAGCAATATTAACCATTTTGATCTATCACTTGCAAATGAATGTGGAGACTGGAGTTTAAGTTTCAAAAAGAAATCTAAACCAGCCGCATGAGGATTGCAAAAGCTTCTACATCCCATTCCATCTACTTCATAATGCATGAAGTTATAATTGTAGATGGCATCAATAACAGCAGAACTGAAAATGCTCAAGATAGAGGTCATCTAGCATCCCTGAAATATGGTTTTAAATCCAACTCAGACCAGTCCAGACTGCTTCCCCAGCCAAAAACAACTAAATTACTTCAGGCATTTTGTTCAGTGAAAAAGAAAATTGAGAAAAAGAGAATAATTTATAGTACTTACTTCTGTAGCCAATATGCTGTCAAGGCTGAAATCAATTCTAGGATTAACCGCTGCCAGTTTCATCGATAAGAACTGAAACCAGAGGGTAAGTAACTCAGAATGAGATCGTGTTGATGGAATACAAAAATCACTATGTTCAATACAGAGCCTTAGTCTTGCCAATCTTTTGGCATATTATTGGAGTTAGACCCATTATTGGATGAAACCAAATTTCAAGTTTTTTGATGGAGAAAATGGTTTGCCTCAGAGAAAGAGAGAGGAGGGGCGGGGTACAAAACCCAGTCTCTTATTTTCAAATGCCTTATCCCCAGTTATATTGAGAACCAGATTCTCATGGTTTGTCAAAAATATTATTTAAAATATTAGGGGCGTGAAACTCTAACCTCCACTTGACGTTGTAGAGATTGCACATGGTTGATGATTTCATCCAGCACCAATGCAGTTCCTGATATCTGTGAACCAAATTTTGTCAAGTCAGTATCTTGAAAGTTAAAAAAGACAAGCCATTTTGGGAAATCTTAACACAATCTGAATATTCAGGAAAATCATAGTGTGTCCAAGTAATTAAGGCTTCTCAATTCAACACAAATAAAGCCCTGATTTATGGAGCTTGCCAATATTTCCAAACGTGATAGAACATGGTACATTCTAACTAAGCCATGATGAGAGAAGTCATTCAACAGGAAAAGGCTTCAACCAGGTTTTCCTGGTTCATTCAAAATCATCTACAGACCATCATTACTAATTCAGCATTTTGATATAACCAGAAAAGGTGCAAGCTAAATTTTCTAACATTGCTGTAACAAAGGCACTACTATCTATTTAATGCATCAGGCTGTAGACAACTTTATGCGAAACAAACTCCTAAAAGTTCAGTTTGTGAATATACAACAACAAATGATGCTTAAACACAATTGCAACTTCAAATTTGCGTAGTACAGCACACTAGTCCAACATCATTTAGAACTAAAATTGGCAGTAATGGTGTTAAACTTGAGAGAAAGAACCATGAAGGTTACTCGCTGATATTCCACCATCTGGTAGTCAAATACTAACATGATACAATCACCAAGTACCATCATTGTAACACTCCCGCAACACCGACCAAAAAAACAAAAGCAAAACAAAAAATAGTATGACCTTTTTTTAAAAAACAAAATTGATGAATCTTCGAGATCGTTTATGTTTAGGTGGCATAAATTTGATTACGTACATCATGTCCCAAGCCAGTTAAGTCTGCTGTTTGGTAGATGCACTCAAAAAGTATATGTTCTTTTCTCATCCTATTTTCGTCGTCCCATAAATGATGGATACCAAACTCGTAGAGATGATGGTACCGTGATGCACCGTCACAAGATGCATAAAAAAATCTCACTTGTGTAGGGACCCATGACTACTAGTTTCAACATACCCATTATATGTGTTTCCCAACTTAAATTAATTGTCCAGTAAAACCCATGACATAAATTTTTTTCCCTATTCAAAGAACAACCAATCAAGCCACCTAACAAATCACTGACTTTATTGATGTTCTTGATGTCAATTTTTCTACGGGTTATATTATAAGCAGCCGGAGAAAGATGTCAGCGAGAGGAACCCAGTGCGGGAGAGAAGGAGGGATACTCTTGGTAGTGGTACCTCCATGCAATGCAATATCGCCTGGATAACGGCTAAAATCCTCAAAGTTGCACACCCAATAAGATTAGAGACAAACGTAAGAGGGGTGAATGACCAATTTAACCTCAAGAAAAGACTAATAACCAATCTCCCAAAAAGTAAGATCTAAGAGACGGCAAAATTACATAAATGTCAAGTTGACGCACACAGGAAGGGCACTTTTCTTGATATAAAAGCAAGCACTTTTTTGGTGGAAAGGTGACAATGACAAAACCGATCCTAAAGCACATAACCAAAAACATAATTGCACTTTTGGGAGACAAATTATACAGATAATCATTGATATAATCCCGAAATATTGATAAATCCAAATTAATTAATACTAATGAGAAAGGGATTAAGACCAAGGGACCAACCTTATTGCAGCCGGGGACCAGCTCTTGTAAAAGCTTCATACGAGCATTTATCTTCTCTCTCCTAGCCTACATAATAATATAAAATATTTAACTAAAATAAATTTTGATAAAAGTGATAAGTGACTGTAATTAGAAGATTGATTAGTGGTTAATTGAGTGGTTACCCTTTCTGCTAAGCTATGGCTGTCTGTAGCTTGACCTCGACGAACTCGAACATGAACGTAGGGAAGCTTCTCAGCATCTCCGGAGGTCTCGTCGGCGACGCTCTTACTCTTCTTCGATGACCCTTTAACCTATATTTTACAAGCTAAGTGATTATTTAATGTTGCAAGCACTAAATTCACCCAAATTACCGAAAACGGAAACCCTAATTCTCTATTCATTGCAATTACGGTACCTTCTTCTCTCGCTCCTTTCTCTTAGTGGCCTTCTGGTTCTGGTTCTGGTTCTCAACCGCATGATCAGAAACTAAACCCTGTGTTGAGCTTGGATTCGAATCAGTTTCTGGGGGCTCATTCTTCACTTTATCTAAATTCGCACTGGAGTTGGGGAAAACCGAGCTTGCCTCCTCCGTTGTCGAGTTCTCACCGGCAAAGACGGAGAACTTAGCGGCGCGTTCGATCAAAGCAGTGTTAGAAGGAAACGTTAAATTGTCATTGAAAGAGCGAAAAATATAGGGTTTCTGATCGTTGATTTGGCATATGGATTTCGCAGAGGCACTGGCCGCAGCGGTTCCGTCGCAGTCCGGCGAGTGAAGGAGCTCCATGGCTTGAGTTGGTGGGAGTTCCAGAAGCGCGGTGAAGGAGCTCGCGTTTTCCGGGGCTGGCGCTATGAGCCCTTGGATTTCTTCGTTGAATTGAATGGATTCAAGTGCGGTCTCGTCTTGCTCGCGAACTGTGAGACTGGATCCAAGCAAGCCTCCTGTAGTTTGCTCCATTTAGTGGAACCAATTTGTTTCTAAGTGACCAAAGTGGTGACAAATCGAACCAAACCCACCTCAAATTCTTCAGTGACTCAAATGCCCACTTGATTAATTTACCTGTTTTCAACTCTTACAATGTTAAACCAAGCATTAACTTGAATCACTCCCCGATTAAGCTCAGGAAATGGCGGAATTGGGCAGTGAGTTTTGTTTTAGCTGAATAAGGAGAATGGAAGAGAGGAGAAAGGGAATGAGAGGAATTTGTTTTGGCTATAAATAAAGCGGTGCAGGTGCTTCAATGGCGGTCAATGTGCTTCTCTCTCTTTTGCTGTGTCTCTCTGTTTTTCTGATTCTTGTGTCTCTGAGATTACTTCCCAGCCATTTGAAGTACAGCGAAAGCAACGTCGCTACGGGTACTCTGTTGAATTATACGGGTATTTTCATACTACCGGACAGAAAGAAAGAGAAAACGAGGAGAAGTGGGAACTCGATCGTACGGTTCTAACGATACAGTTCGTTGAGCTTAGGTAAAAGGAAATTTGGGGGGACCAGCAAAACGTGGCCCCCACTGTGATCTGAGAATATCATCCTTACACAAATCAGATTTTTAAGAGTTTCAACCGCCCGTCCATTCCTTTTTCTTTTTTTTTTTTCTTTTTCGCCCTTTTGCTATTACGGGATACGGAGATTCGATCCCGTAAGAATGGGATGGGGAAAAGCACCCCGTTGGATTATTTCGTCTAATTAATTTTGTTTTATTTAATCCTTCTAATCTTAGAAACACAGTACCAATCTTTCCTCATGATCTATATTTAGTCAATTGGAAACACTTTTTAATGGGTTTGTTAAATATCTGATAAGATAAATTCTTTTTTTTTTTTTGTGTATTGGATAAGAGAAAATCTTTATTAGCATAATCTTATCTCTCATTCATATAGATTTTATTCTTAAAAGCATAGACTCTCTAAAAGGTACAACTTGATTATGAGCCATTATCAGTGTATAATCAATGCTATTTTGGTAATTAGGATGAATTTTTGTGCACTCCCAAGATAACAAATATAAAATTTTGTGTTTTACTTTCTTCCTACAAAACAATTTCTCAATCATATTTTACGACAATTTTATTTTAAAAAAAAAAAGACAAAAATAACACACCAAAAGGGAAGAAAGCATATATGATAAAATCAATATATGTGTAACCAAATTCCTCTTCACTCAAAAGTATCCTATGCAACAATACTTCATTATTCATTCGGTTTTAGTTGAGTGTGATTTTTCTTCATTATCCTTTGCTATACAAAAATATATATATATATATATATATATATATATATTTCTTGGTCATGCATAAATTTAGGGAATAATTCATACTTCTTAGAATCCTTATGTGATTTCATTACTTTACTTAGCTATAATAATAATGTTATAAATTAATTATGTACATGACACTTCAAATGGTGCGTAAGCTTTTAGTTGAGTGTACCTTACATTTCCTTAAAAAATTGTCTATTGTGCTATCATAGACATATAAATACATTTTTAATTCCAGAAATTCTGTGTTGCTGTAATTTGTTGTTGTGATTTTTTTTTTTTTGTTTATCCCAAAAATGAAAGAAGAATAATTTGACAACGATATTTTTTTTTTCTAAAAAAAAGGTAATATTTATAGAAACCAATTTAATTGTAAAATCCAAAAAATTACCCCCGGCAACTAACATATCCTCAACTTTTATCCCCCACATCCATGCAAAAAATTACAAATAAAAGATAATAGTTGTTAAAAAATTAAAATTTATTTTTTATACAGGAAAAGTGAGCATGATCATGAAATGAAAAATGTTTTTTATTGAAAAAGAAAATGTATAGATTATGGTATGGGATCAGGAACGGACTTGTCCCTATGAGAAGCTTGGGCCGTAAATTAGTGCGTTCGGCCCGAAAGCCAAGGCCCGACATAGTTTTTAATCGTAGAAGATGACCCGTCATTTTCTTGCATTTATACGTATTCCTTCCACTATCTTCTATTTTTTGTTATTGTGCATAAAATTTGTAAAAAAATATCATTTTTTTTAATATATTAATTTTAGTTAGGCTTTTTCAGCACTGTTAATATGAATAATAAACTATTCATTTTGTTATTTTTATAGGATATTCACATATTACGTAAAAGATAACTAATTACATAGAGTCTACAAGATACCAAAATAACTTTAGGAAGAGGAATATCAAAAAATAATTACTTATATTAGGGTAACTTTATATTCAGTTATAATCAATCTTACTCATTGAAGATCATTATTTCATTTGTGATGATCTTCATAAGTGAGAAAATTATTCTTTTATGTTAAAAAATAAATTTTGACACAGTATAGGCTATAGTCATATATTTTGCTTACTAATCACATATTAAATGAAGANTAAAAAATAAATTTTGGCACAGTATAGGCTATAGTCATATATTTTACTTATTAATCACATATTAAATGAAGAATAATCATATATAATTCATAGGATACACACATAACTTTAAAGGAATAAGATACTGAAAATAACTACGTCAATAAATAAAAAATTCAACNCCCTTAATTACTAGAGAGCAAAATGAATAATTCACTATTTACATAAAAATATTTGAGGAACTAAATTAAAATTAATATGTATAATACATTAATAAGTTTTTTTTTTTTATAAATTTTATCACCTATATGATAATTTTTTTTATTGTTTTCTATTTCTATGCTTGCGCTGTCAACGTCGAAGGGGCCTATATGTCATATTTCTCTTTCGACCAAACCCCTCCCCCCATTAAAACAAAAAAAAAGAAAATTAGTTGGGCTTTCCCATTCATTAAAAAAAGAGAAAATAAAAAATAATAATGATTTTGGTAACTGTTGAGGAGTAAGGAGAAGTGAGTAGTCACGAGGGTTGGAGGATAACGGGGTTCGCCAACGTACTTCTCTTGCCAAAATAGGCTGCTCTCTAATTTTCGTCAATTGGTATATTTCATTTCATTGACCTGACTACTGACAAGTGACAAGCGACAATCTCTGCTTCATAGTTCCCTAGTTTTTATTATGTGATCACATTGCAACTGGATATGCCTTTTCTAATAATCATAATTATACTAACAAGGACTGACTCTAATAATTATTTTCCTCATAAATATTCATTAACTACAATTTATTTATCTTTTAAATTTTTTAATTCAACCAAAAAATAATAAGATTATAATATGTTATTTTATAAAACATATATTTTTTGCTAGATTCAGGCTTCCTCCCTAAATTGAAATTGAAATTTATCTTTATATATATTATTAGTTGATATCTCAGAGAAAAGTCTTAATCATTGCTGTGGAAAGAACAAAATAGATAGAAAAATGGGAGGAAGAAAACGGAGGGGTTTATAAAATAGTAGTGAAAGTTATTTTTTACACTTGTCTTTAAAGAAAGAAATGATTGAGTATGTAAATCATTGGTTCACTTCACACATTGGTAGCATGAAGTTGAGGCCATTTGGGCAATGAAATGCAGCAAATAGAAAGGTGAATTTCGGTGCTTGAAAAGATGAAAGGAGACAACCTAAGACATGAAGCTCGACCAATCACAACGTACCAACTAAGAAAGGAGACGCCCATTCCCCAATTCCTGCAATACTGCTAAAAAGAGTTGCCCACATGAAACACGAAAGCACCACAATATTATTACTCACTCATTCTCTGGCTAATTCAGAAAACCATTCAGATTACTTTACAATACCGGAGTTGCTAAACTTTGAATTATATAAAAAATAATAATTTCAATAAATCAAGTTTATTATGCTGGTTATATCAATATAAAATACTATAAATTAAAATAAAGTAGCCTCTACTCAATGGTGTAACATTGTATTTAATTCAGTTACAACAAGTGTTCTATTTGGTAATTATTCAATAATAAAAACAAGGGAAATGACATGTATAAATTGATATGTACCGAATGCTGATGCCCATTTTTAGTATAATTACTTGTAACTATTAGATGCGTGCACACCTAAATCAATACAGCTATTATTCATTCCATGGAGTAGTATTTTATCAAAGAATTTTGGGATGCGTAGGACGCTGTTTAGTTGTAATTTTTTCAAATAAAATTCTAAAATTGTATATATAATTTTAATAATATTTTTAAAAGATTATAGTAGAAAGACTCGTTGCATTTTTCTTAATTTTTGTTAGTTATTCTTAAACAAAACTTACAAAAGATAATATATAAAATGGCATACGGAATATTGAAATTGATGGGTTGGAAGGAATATTCAAATTTCTGGATTTATTTATGGAAAAGTGGAACACTTGTTGATAAAAAAGAGGCCCCCCCCTTCTCTAATTGTTTGGACAGTGAAGGTGTTCCTACGGAGAAAGAGGAAGATGAAAGAGATAGAAAGAAAAGGTGACATAGAAAAATGAACAAAAAAGCGGAAACCTTGAAACCTCGGTAATATCTATGATCTATCAGAGTAAAGGAACACTAGCAAGCTACAAATGTACTTACTTCAACAATTTTAATTATTTTTTAACATGTAGCATAATGATACACGCAAAGGCTATAACAACAACATTACTTTTTAGGTCTCAATTTGTTCTTATTGTAAGAAAATAAAAGAAAANTGTAAGAAAAAAAAAAAGAGAAAAAAACTGAGGATTTGATAAAGTTTGAGTTGGTTTGCAGCTCAATACTATTCATTACTGAGGATTTGGTAATTGTGGGCCAAAGCCTTAAAAGCTAAAACATGAGTGGTATTAATTGACATTCCAATGGGAATGGACTGAAAAGGGCTACCACCCAATTGCAACTAGTTGTTCTGTTCTACCTTTGATTACGACCCTAGTATGAACTATGTGTGTACCTATGCTATGCTGTCCATTGCTATTAAATTTTGCAATTGAAACTTTTCTTCTTCTTTTTTAAGTATTACTATTTCTGAGCTCAAAATAAGATAACTTGTCTAGTCTCATCACTTTAAACTCTTCAACAATCATTTAGATATTTATACTTAGTTATTTAATTATGGCGAATTAATTGATTTGGGCAGATGACAATAACATGTTTGGTACTTGTACGGAGTATGATAGGAGATGGATGATGCAGGAAGGCGTGGAGACACCTTCTGACAAGATTATTTGGGCCCGTTTGTTGCCGAAGGCAAAGCCCAATGAGCTGCTTAGCTTCACTGTTGCCCACCTAAGGGCCTAATATTCGATGTGGGCCATGAGTCTATTGTGTGATGGAGATACCTATAAAAGGCTAAGGGGAGAGAGACAATGACTTGGCACTTGGCAGGTAACCTTCAACAGTGAAATGACAATTACAACTGGGTAAACAAACTTATGTTATTGTTCTTCACAATTTTATTTTATGTAACTTTATCAAATAGTTTGTAGTTAAAAGATATTAAAATTATTTTTATATTTATAAATTATGTGTTTAAATTTAAAATTATAACTAAAAATGCCAAAAAATATATTCTATATGAACTCTATGCCAAGGATATGGCATGTTTGATAAAAGGAATATTCTATCTACCCATAGTATGTGATAGAATGTCATATTACTTTAGATTGTTTAACTCTTATTATATTTACAAGCAGTTATAAATTTAGGTAATTATTTAAATATTATAAGTAAGATATTTTAGTTTATAAAAAATTTCATGAAAATCCCTTTAATTTTTGATTTTTTTTTTGTATCACTTAAGTCTATAAAAAATTAAAAAGTCAATTAAAATTATTATTTTTAAGGACTCAACTAATAGTTGAAATTTATTATTTTAATTGACTTTTATAACTTTTAAAGACTTAAATGATATTACATTTTTTTTAAAAATATATAAGTAATTTTTGCTACATATTTTAAGGACTAAAATAATCTTATTCTAAGTTCAAACTTGTATGTCATTTTATATTAAAAAATAAATGACTGGCATAATCAACACAATATGACACAGTATAAAATTTATTAGATCCAATTATATAACGTGAGTCTCAATATTATCTAATAATAATAATATAACTTAGCATTACCCCTTAAAATATGGGAAGGTTATGCATGAAAAGGTTAGAACTAAGAATCTAAGATATAGTGCTACAAGCATACGTTGTGTCATTTCTAATCTGGTCAACAAAACACTTGATCTTATGTCTTGTGATATTTAAGGTGTGAAATGATATCCAATTGTCACACCTTGTTTACTCTTTATTTATTATGGGTTGGCATGAAAGTTTTAAACCAATAATAAATTAAATGAGGTTTCTTATATATCTTTGATATTTATGTGGTATGTCATATCACGTGAGAATAGTTAATATATGAATGACATGTGTAAATGATAATTTTAAGACAACGATTTTTAAGTTTGTTTGAGAGAATATAATAAATTATATTTTATATATAATAATAATATAAAAATTACATCTTGATAATATATATTTATCACGTTAATACAATATAACATACTCATGTATACCATATAATCTATATAAATTAAATGCAAATCTTATTTCATCTGTTTATATTATGAGAAAACAAAAAGAGAAGTTATTAGACAACGGCCAACAAGAATAGCTTCACAGGGAGAAGAAAAAACAGCCGATAATATTGAATGAGATGTACTGGATATGGTCATAAACTTGACCAATTTGCAACAGTGTTTTTTTAAGGGAGATCGGACCACTAAAAATTTACTCAAAATTCTTGTCATAAGAAGAGTTGTGTTAAATTTGTCAGCTATCTGTTTTATAACTAGATACATAGTTAGATTTTTAAGTTTAGGAGTACAAATTTAAATCAATCACCTAAAATTTCTTAATAAATTATGCTATATGTGCTCCTGTTGTGTTATATTAATTATCATTTTTTACTATTATATTTCTGAATTTAATTTCAATTATACAATTTTAAATAGAAATATTTAATACTTTTTTTTTCATAATGATTCATATCTAATTAATTAGATGTGCAATGTCAACAATAATGAATATTTATATGTAATTAGAGGAAAAGTTCTAATTTAGTGGAGTGTGTTTTCAGTTATAAAATTTATCTCCTTATTTCTTCCCAGTTCAAATTATTCAATTGTAAATATAGTTATTATTGAGGTTAAAAAATAAATATGATACATGTACGATTAAATACAATTTTTTTTTTTTTGCGCCACCAGAAATGCGTTGTGAATAGACAACAGACTTGAGAATGTCAGCTTCAGTGGGCCTGGCAGAATTTGTTCACGTGGCCCTTAGCCCATTTGGGCTATCGCCACAAGCAGAGACTTTTTCAGTTTCAAATGAGAAAGAGAAAGACAACAATTACACTACTTATTAAAATATTAATAAAAAATAGGAAAGGAAGAGAAAGACAACAGTTATAGCTATGTTTGGGTAGGGACAGTTTACGGGCCCACTTAAGGTCGCTTTCTAACCCAAGTTGTTGAATGCTGGCAAATATCATAAAGCCCAATCCAAAATAAAGGCATGATTGGCTGTAAGCTATTCTAAAATTGACCCCACCATCACTAAATAAATAAATGAATAAATAAATAAGTAAGTACAGCACAGCAAAGCACAGAAACATCCACATACCCCAATAAGAGGTCTGAGCTAACCATCATAAGAGCTTTGTTGAGAGTGATTGAAAGAATAAAACCCAAACTATACTTTTGGATGGTCTAGTTGTTAGTGGAAAGCCTATTAATTAATTGTTCACTCAAATTTATTTTTTACGTGAAATTGTACCTCACCACTAATTAATGAACTATTATACTTTTTTTATATTTTAGTTATAATTTTAAGTTTGAACACGAAACTCATAAGTTTCAGTATCACTCGATCACATACTATTTGATAATAAATTATTATATGGGACACATTTGAGATAACAAAAGTTTTAAATTTAACATTCAAAAGATACATTTAAAAACACTTGAATTACTGTCTTTATTGTCTAAGTAGAGGTTATATAACATGAGATAAATTTATTTATTCTCAAGATTTTATTGAACTCAATTCTAAAGATATTTGAACATAAAATTTACATGATAATATACTAGTGATAAACCAGTAAAGCTCTTCTTAAAACACACTTTAGTTACTTTCGAAACAGAGTTAGTGAGTGAGTCATAATTTTACATTAAATCATATTAGCTACAAGGCTTTCTTAAAAAAGAATATATGCTAAAAAAATATAATCCATTAACTACATTATGAAAAGAAGTATTCAGGTGACTCTATGATTGAAGATAATAATTTCTGACATCAAATCTACACATGGTTTTTTCCCCCTTAAAAAAAGCGAAAGAGCAATAATGGTATACTTGCCTCCAAATAGTTGCATATCACACCAAGTATAGATTCTAGTGGTGTGCATTACTTTGATCTGTTATATTATCCTTTCAATAAATTTAATTAAACTCAACTGGGATTTTATGATACTACGTAAGTATGTCATACTACATTGACGTGACAAACATACATAATTTTTATATTTTATTATATATAAAATATAATTTATTTAATTTTTTAAATAAATTTAAAAATAGTTAATTTGTACATATGTCATTCATTTATTGGTTATTCTTATGTAATATGATATATTACATAAATACTAAAAGTATCGAAGAAACCTCCTAAACTCAAATACTATTAAGAATGAAAGTGTGAATTAAAATAGAATAGCGCATAAAGAAAAATTTATAGTTAGGGTGGAGCACACCGAAAGATTAAAGAATACGTTTTGCTGCGTGAGAATGGAAACTCAATACTTCAGCAAGAGGATGAGAACCATGGCCAAAAGAAAGAGACGAGGATGAGAGCAGACTAGCAGAGCATTCCCCTGGAACCAGATTCCCAAACAGCAAAAGACAGCCTGAATTGTGGGCCCCACATCATCATTTTACGGAAAAGCCCTCAAGATTAATTATGAGGACGAGATGGCCGGTACATCAGACGGTTAGGTCTTGTCCGGATGATGGGCCCACCTGAATATGACTGCTTGAAGTTGAAGGTTGGTGTAGGGAGTAGCCCAAAACTGGGCTTGATGATGCTGGGCCCACTTAGGAAAAACAGGAAGACAACTCTAGTCAAGATCCAGGGCCCGAAAACGACCCAACATGTTGCTTAACGTGACGGACCAATTGCGTAGGGTCAATAAATCTAGTGGTTAAAAATTTCCCATCAAAACCACAAGTGGGCCCAATCATCAATTATCAGCATCTTTTTGATTGCAAAAAGAAAGGCATGGTGTTGTCAAGCTGCCTACAGTATGTCGGGTCTGGCAAGATGCCCAGTGGAAGGACACTCCCAAAAGATAAACCTGACCCACACCCCAATTGCCTTCGTCATTTATTGCATCACTCTTCCCCTACTACCCTTTCCTCAAAAAGCCCTATTTCGGCCTCCATAATTAATAGGGCCTGTAAAAGCCCACCACAAAAGTCCCATTATATTCACCTTCATCGTCTTGGGCTCACAATAGTAACTTGGTTTAGTCGAAGGGGAAGCCTACTGAATTTGCATGGTACCCTGTGTTTGAAGAAAACAAAAAACGAGAGTATCATATGCCTGTTCCCTGGTAGCAGTAACGTGGTGTGCTATCGATTTAGAGCGCTATCATGTAAAAACCATAACATTGCCCTCAAATATTTGGTCAGTCTGCTATCGATTTAGAGCGCTATCATGTCAAAACCATAACATTTTCCTCAAATATTTGGTCAGTCTGCTATCGATTTAGAGCGCTAACATGTCAAAACCATAACATTTTCCTCAAATATTTGGTCAATCTGCATGGTTGTACTTTTCTTTTTCTTTTTTCCCCTCTTGGAAAAAGGAGTTTAAACCAATGAAACAAGCAAACAACCTTTGGGGGAAGGGAAGCAGCTCACAAATGTTTGAAACATATAATGGCATTCACAGGAAATAATCAAATAAGTTTTTTTCATTGCAGGAAATAATCAAATAAGTTAAATATCTCACATGAAGAAAATCAACCGTGCTTTGAATATCCGTATATGTACCATTCAAGTCAACTCTGCAATTAATCATTTCTCCTTTATAACTAACCACAAAAGTCAGTTGAACAAGCTAATTTGAGGGAGAACACACCTATAAAACAACAAGATATACTAAAGGGGGAAAAAAAAAAAAAGAAGAAAAGAGGATATACCCAAGTTGGCAATATTCATTATATCCACTGACTAACACTTCTATTTTGTAACTATTGACTTTTCCATCTAGTGGTACAGTTGAATCCAATATCCCCACAAAAAAATGGGGGCGGGCGCCAAGAAAAAGGGCATGTTACAGAGAAATACCACAGTGCTCAAGTAGTGGGTTACCAAAAGTCGTCATCGTCCTCGAGGCCTAAGTAGTGGACGCCGAATAGTGTGAGCCTGCAAATAAAAAGTTTGCAGAAAAGGTTGACCTTCAGGACTCTTCAAATAGTTAGCACTTATGAATGTTGCTAACATAAATCATAGAATATTTCAGATACCAAAAGGGCAAAGATCTATCTGAGTTGAAATGCCGAAACAGAACCAATGAGAGGAGGAGAGGGGGCGGGAATTATCAAAATTTGAAAGCCAATAACGCAAAAGAACAGAGGCCTTCTCACGCATAAACTATGATCTTCTATATTCAGAGCATCTTTGGAAAGAAAAAGATTATCTAATCATCTAATGTTATCATTTACTCACCTTCAACAATCATATGCTCCAACTTAAAAAGATTACATCCATTATAGACATGATCAAACATTAATATAACAACAAACATACTTGACTCCAAGTATGCTAATAACATATGAAGTACCGACTTGGACATTATTAAAGAAAAATGCAGGTATGTAGAAGAACTGGGATACAAGAATTTTAGGAGAAGTTAAGATAAGAGTATTATTGTTTTGATCATTTCAAAAGTTTCTCAATGTTCTGTACCGATAACAGACAGACTTATGATGAAAAGTAAAAGTTTAACACTATATTAACACGACTTTGCCATGTTTCAGCAATTCAATAACGGAGTATTCAAGGTTTTATTCTAAAATATAGATTATGACTGCCTAGTGACTACATGTGTCTGGTACAATCTCACATGCAGCCTTCAATATGTATCTGTGTAGTATAGACAATAATATACAATCATGAGATATAAACCATTGGAATGAATTTGACACAGGATTTCAGAGAAAGCCAACCAACCCAGCCCCCTGACAGCATGTCTGGAGGCTTGTTGTTTTGGGACGAGATTGACACAAAGAAGATAATCAGCATGTGAATTGAGAGAGAATCGTGATTACCGGAAACCTAATGCAGCCTAATTCACCCCACTACTGTATCTATTTATAGAGTTTACCAGCAGACACAACCATGCCAGAGGAACTAACATTACAGAGACTAAACTCAGGATACAGACAGCAATAGCATGGTCAACTTGCATATTGTAATATCATTTTGATGCACATATACATGGTCAACACGGGGCGCGGGAAGACAAAGGAAATTCTTTCAACATAATATGCTTTAGGTTAATCAATGCATTCAGTGTTCTTCAGGTGTTTAATCTATACTTCAGATTTGAAAGAGAACACAGCTGATCTCTAGCCTATCCATAAAATCTTTTATACATTCTTTGTTGGAATAAATTCAGTTTAGACTTGGAGCTAATAATGAATGTAGGTTACCTCTTTTAAGTACACACAATACAATAAAAAGAAAGAAGAAACCATATGTCAATTTAAAGAAAGCATGTGAAGTTTACTGTATACAACATGAAAGAGAAATACCATTCCCATGAAATAATGGTAAGGAGTTTTATCAATTTCATCCCACAAAAAGAATACATAAGTTTGCACTAGTCTTTTATTCAGAAATAATTTAATGACCAGCAAATATTTAGACAATCACAAAGTGAAATTAACATTTTATCGAGGCAACAAATTCCTAGAAATTTTTTTATAAAACAAATTGCCTTTACAAAAATTTGTAGGACAATACTTTATTACTTTCTGGATCATATAATGCATGTAAAAAAGGAAAATGGGCTCTCATATACATGTGTAAGCTGATATGCATGTCTGATATATCAAGGTTATTAACAAAAATTCCACTTATTTACATCAAATATGGAAAACATAAAAGTAGGCAAGGAATACACAAGCTAAAATTAGGACTAGTCAATAACACAATTCTAGAACTCTATAACACCAGGGTAACTAAAACGGTTAATTTTCTCATTAGACAAAATCTAACCTACTAGAATGGTGCAGAATACCCATTCTGGGAGGATTACAAAAATTATTTTAGAATCCTAAAAGGTAGACCGAACATCTAATTCTTCAAACTCGAAATTGTAAAATAACATTCTTCCTGCAGCAAGTATCCTACAAAAGGGCCTTAATTAGATACAGTAATACACAGATAATTATGCAGCAAGAATGTGGAAGTCAAGCACATTAGATAAGTATACACTACTGTAAGGGCATGGCAAACCTGAAGATGGTGACAATAAGGAGCAATAAGTACAATGCAAGCTTGGCTATCCGATAGTTCTTCTCATTTTTAAGTACCCTAAACACTTCAGTGACATCAAGAAGATGCTGCCATTTCACATACCTGAATCATTGACATGGAATAATCAAGACACAAGAACATCAGTTCATAGGTTAAGACCTTATGGAAGTACCAAGCAAAGTATGTGCATATAGCATTTTAAACCAATTCCATTCCTCATCATTTTAATTTCCATTTCAATATTTGTAAGCTGATGCAGTTAATTCAATATAAATAATATTATATACACAAGTTGGAAGTTTTCAAACATGAGATAAGTTGTAGCACCCTGCAAGCAACATCAATTAAAGGTATCCAACCATGCAGTCAAAAAAAAAAAGAGGAAAGAAAGAAAAGAGACCATTATATTAAAGACAATAGATTGTTCCCTAACATCTAACATTTGAAAATATTGGTTAAAAATTTAAATGAATTAGCTTTCAAGTGATAAGCCAACCAGGAAGCTCTTAAGGAGCCACTGATCCAAGCTCAGGCTACAGTTCCAGAGATAAAGCATATCAAGCTTGAGCTCCCTAAAGTTCAGATTGGCCAAGTTCATCTCATTTACACACCTAGCAAGCTAGGTTTAAAAATATAAGTCTTGAAGATCGCAACCAATTTAATTAACATACCACAAAAGTGCATGATAGAACTCAATATATATTACAGCTAAACAGAAAGTTTGTGGGATTCTATCTAATTTGGGATCAAGAAACATCCAATAGCTTAGCAAACAGAGAGATTCAAAATATTTGAGACAATATTTTGTATGGTGAAATATATGCAAAGGAAGAGCATACCCTGTAGTGATATACACCTTCCCCTAATCGACCAACATTCAATCACTGTATCCTAACTAGTTCACTCCCTTTATGCCCAAGTAAAGCAGATGCGTGCACATATAGAAAAAGTCAAAATCTTAAAATCCTACGGACGTATTTAGTTCAAGAAAATTTTGAAGTTAAATCTTAATGTTAGCACAAGGATCACATCAAATTTACTGAATATGATTTTAACAACGTATTTCTTTATGAACAATAACACTTACAGCCTCACATGATAGCAAGTAACAGGAACTGTCATCAGAAACATGAACCAGTGCCCTGTGAAGAGGAAGAGCGCGCAGAGTAGTCCCTGCGCGATGAACTCAGGGACAACAAAGTAATTAATCCGAGATGCAGCCTCATATGGGTTGACATAGTCAGCTTCCAAGTCTGTCAAGATCAAAACCTGGTAGATTCATTGAAGTTAGAAGCATATTGAATCTGAACCCTCTCTTTCTCTGTAATCACATTGGCATCAAAAAAAAAAAAAAAAGAACTGGATAGTAAAGCAAGTACCTGGTAGAAAGTTGAGGCGAGGAGGGCAATGTTGGTAGGGAAACAAATTATAAGCCAAAAGAACAAATTCCAACCCATTTATTGAGCAGAGAACTGAAGCCAATACTCAGTATCAGTAGGGTTTTCCAAAGATTGGAGGGAGACTAGCGTTGTGAACTGTGATAGCAGAAGAACCCGAAATTCAAAACTCTTAATCTGTGTTATGCTTGAGTTTGGACTCTTTGGACCCGGGTCCAGTTATCTGTCATTATTACAAAAGAGAATGAACTTCAGTGCGCATAGTTTTTTTACGCCTTCTTCTCTTTTCTTTCTCAAGTAGCCTTGCGCAAATAAATCTCTATTGAGATGAGAATCTCAATTAAATTAAAATAGAGTTTAAATCTTAATGTAAATGTTGTTATTAAAATATAAGAAAATCGTGAAAATTAAGTTACAATAATAATTATAATTTTCTGAGTGTAAATTTTTTTGTTAATGCAGCATTTTCAATCCTTTTTTTTTTTTTTTTTTTTTTTTNGTAATGACAATTTGGTTGCCCATTAATTTATTGGTTTGTCTCAACATCTTGTTGTTGATTTGGTTGCCTACTGCCGACCATCTTCTTTAAAATATTTATTGTAGATTTTTAATGTTTAGTTGTCATAAAGTTCTTTGGTTTCACTTAAAAAAAAAAAAAAACTAATACTTTTGAATAAAAATGGCTAAAGAATGAACAAGAATTATCATGACAGAAAAAAAATGAATTTTCATTATTTTTTATTAAAGATTTAATTGAAATCTTTCTATTGTTTCATATATATATATATATATATATATTCTTTATTTGGGGTTATACACCAAGTAGTATCTCTTAATATGAAATATAGGGTAAAGTTATATAAATAATACACATTGTCAAACTATTTACACAAATGGAGTAGTTTTCAAACTATTTACTTAAAATGGGCATTTTTAAATATTTTATTAATTTTTTAACAAAAATTAAACTTAAAAAAAGTTAGCAGTAAACACGCTTTAGAGATAAAGCGTGTTCACAAGGAACATGTTTTATTTATAAAGCGTGTTCCCAAAGAACACGCTTTTAGAAGTAAAACGTGTTTATTGTGAACACTTTTTATCTCTAAAGCGTGTTCACAAAGAACATGCTTTATCTATAAAGCGTGTTTCAAAGGAACATGCTTTACCTCTAAAACGTGTTCATTGCTTGGCTTTTTTCATGTTTATTTTCATTAAAATATTCAAAAGTGCCTATTTTAGGTAAATAGTTTGAAAACTACCTCATTTGTGTAAATGGTTTGACAATATGTATTATTTGTGTAATTTTGCCGAAATATAGTTTAATATGAAATGGAAAAAAAAAATAGAAAAAGAGCTACCTATCCTTCTTAACAATTACATCCTCGATGATAGTAACAATATGCATTATAGGCGGAATTGAATTGTTTTGTTTCTAACAAGGGGATTTATTAATGAAAAAATATATATATGAAAGATTTATATAATGGAGAGTTACTCAATGAAAAAAAAAAAAAAAAAAGTAAANAAAAAAAAAAAAAAAAAAAAAAAAGTAAAACCTGTAGAGAAATTAACTATTTTTAAACTGAGTAATCATAAATTTACTATTTATTTAGTTTAAGATCTTAGAAAATCTAAGTGATCTTTCTTGGCCATTCTCCTTTTCTACAATTAATTCGATAAAATTTCATTACAAATTAATAAAATCTTATTATATACCACGTACACGTAGTCTCCTTTTTCTTGTGATAGTCTTTTTTTTGGTACACTTTCTTGTGATAGTCTGTAATGTATGGATAAAGTTGGATACAACACAAATACACATTAGCCAACAAAAAACTTAATTAGTTTAATTTTGCCTTAATTAATTTATTTTTTAGCTTTCACCTGATGCCATGATTGCTAGCCTGGTCTACCAGACTACCACATGATAAAACGCAGCGTTGGATTTTTGTTTCTTTGTTTTTGGTTATCCTTGTTTAAACGGCAGCGTTTTCGTGTTCGGTGGTGCAAAGACGTTGGGTAAGATTGTAATTTGCAAGAAGGACATAGAGCTGGCAGAGAAGGATATTGACAGAGATGGGAAGACACCAAGAGAAGATACTGGCTTCTATGAGAATCCCAAATATAATTTGAAATTTGACATTCCTTCTCTATTTTCAAAATCTTCCTACTCTTATACCCCAGATTGTCTGGAGTATTCTTTGCTTCAATAACTTTTTTCCCTCTCCAGAATATAGCTTTTCTCAAGATTACTCATCCTGCTCCACGTGTTTCTCCTTCGGGATTTTTTTCTTAAGAATCTAAATCACCCACACTCCATGTTTCTGTGATTGAACAGGTTCGGTTTACCTCATTCTCATTTCATCCTGAATTCCTCTCCATTCATCTTTCTGTATTGCATTTGAATTATTTATTTATTTATTTATTTTTGCATAAGGTACTGTAGGTTCTAACTTACATGCTAATATAAATTCCATAGTTTCTCTGTTAATTTTTTGCTTTGTAAATTATAATATGATATAGTTTGTGACGGGCATTTTTTTTTTTTTTTTTTTTTTTTTTTTTTTT
>QAOA01007318.1:896964-920222 GCA_003255065.1 Cercis canadensis | reverse complement strand
TTTTTTTTTTTTTTTTTTTTTTCTGTTTATTGTGATTGCTTTATACATTCATACTAACGTATAAAGTTTCAAGCTTTAAGGCTCAGAATTGGATTAGAATAACTAGTGTAGTTCTTTGTAATTAAACTGACATTTTTATTTTTTTTTAAAAAACAAGAAGAAGATAAGAAGAAAGGTTTACATTGCTTGACACAATAAAAACTCTTGAGTCTCAGATTATTTTATTTATATTTTATAGTTTCGTGCAGCCGATTCTTAATGTGATTAAGACCTGTGTTGTTTCATTATCTGACAGTCATGATCTCCACCATAAGATAGACCAGTTTATTCATGTCCTGAACTTGGTTAGCCGCTCGATCTCATTTGTTACTGGGTAAAACTTGCACTCATGAGAGTAGGAATTTATTAAAACATGCAAGAATGATTGCTTTACTTTGAAATTGACTCTAGAATTGAAGTAGCAGAGGTCCCTGACTTGAATAGTTGTTGGTAAATGTGGAGTATAGACTGATTATAAATTTAGCTTCATTTTGCTAGTATTTCTTGAAAAACCCATTTTAAGGGAAGCATAATCTTTGGTGATTAGAGATTTTGCAAGTCTTGGTATGAGATATAGAGTCTCTACTGACAAGGCAGCACAACATTCTGGAATTTCTTCTCCTGATTCATTGTTAATTTTTTATTATGAAACTATATCATGACATGAGGCAAGGAATTCACCTCTGTTCATTGTTTCAGAAAATTTCAATTTTTTGGACAGCCTGAATTTGAGAACTCAGTTGTCTAGATTAGTCATTCTGTGAACATGAGTGATGATAATTAATGGAATCATACATTATTAACCAGTGTTCTGAGTAGTTGATATTGCTGGAGTATAATTTCATATTTGTAGAAATTAATGCCAATATGCATATTCCTAGGAATTTTTCTTTGTCTAGTTGTTAATGAATAGACTCGGTTGTGATTCAGGAAATGTCAACATGAGTATTTGCTCTCCTGTTAGCCTATCTTCAGTGAATGTGGTTGTGTCGAAAGGCCATTCACAGCTGCTACTGAGCAGCAATTTCTGTGGTCTTTGGTCCCAAGGGAAATCCAGTTCATGCTGTTTCAATTTGCGCACTGGGCAGTCAACAATAAATCATGCTGGTCTCTCTATTTGGTCAACATCATCTTGTTCGACCATTATGGGGCAGACAATCCGGGGAAATTGCTTGGGATCTTGCTTCTCCAAGCAAAAGGGAAACATTCAATTCTTTATTTCTGGAGGACCTCGAAGGAGGCATCTTGAAATCTCATTGGCATGCCGAAGTATAAATATGAGGCTTCTGGTGCCAAAACCAAAAATGCTTCCCAAAGTTAAGTGTAATGTGGGACCAATAACTTGGCCACGTGGATGTGCATCTGCTGGCTTGATTTTTGGATTACTTGTATGTTATTCAAGTTCTAAGCCTGTACATGCCGAGGCATATTCTGAGAATGAGAATAAGAAAGATGACTGTGATGAGTCACATGTTCAATTCTCACATGGGAAGAAAGTTTACACTGACTATTCTGTAATTGGTGGGTTACACATTCTGCCTAATTATAACTTATTCTATTCAGATATGTACATATACATAATATGTACAAATAGACATCGATATAAACCTGAATGTTAGAAGTTGTTGTTCAATACATCAGTCTTGATAATATCTCCATGCTGTGCAGGAATACCTGGAGATGGAAGATGTTTGTTCCGCTCTGTTGCTCATGGGGCTTGTTTGAGGTCTGGGAAACCTCCTCCTAGTGAAAATCTTCAGAGAGAGCTAGCAGATGAGTTACGGGCCAGTGTATGTTATTAATCCCTTTATGCAAGGTGCTAATAAGTTTAGAAAGTTTCCCCGTAAAGAAAAACAAAAGATAGAATTGAAGGGACAGTGTTCATTTTATTTTTATTTGTTTAATCAATCTCTTTAGTTTATAATTTACTGTTGAGTACTTTTCTCAATTTGAAATTCAAAAATATCTATAATAACTGAAAATGATGATAGATTTTGACAAAAGAAAATTTTCCTTCGCAGTAACTCATAAATCAAGCTGTTAATAGTCATCTGGATCCTTTCCCCTAAATTTTGCAGCTGATGTCTCTCTTTGCTTTTATGTTAAATTTGTCAGATTGCTGATGAGTTTGTCAAAAGAAGGGAAGAGACAGAATGGTGAGTTTCCAAATGGGATGTCTATAGCATTCTGGTAATTTCAGGACATGGAATCATGCTTCTGCACATTTATATGTAATTAACTAGAATAACTGTAAAGTAATTACTGTGGCACATTATAATATAGTATAATATAATAGAACCCATGCATCAACCTCTGGCTGTGTATGTATCTGAACAATATTATGGAAACTTTCAATCATAATATTTGTCAAAGTAGGCTAGTTGTGTGAGATCAATTAAAGTTCCTTTACTTTATGCGTTATGATGGATATCTGTCATATGCGTGGATGAGACTGATCTTAACTGGGAAAATAACTGACTGTGTTATGGTCCTACAGAATAATTGTTGCTAATGGACTAGCATATGGTTGTTTCATAACTTCTACAGGTTTGTTGAAGGTGATTTTGATACGTATGTTTCAGAAATAAGGAAGCCACATGTCTGGGGAGGTGAGCCTGAATTGTTCATGGCTTCGCATGTTCTGCAGTAAGTCTCTCTCTCTCTCGCAAGTGCTTTCACCTTCTGTACAATTGTCGATGTTATACTGAATATGGCCTATTCTGCAGGATGCCAATAACAGTGTACATGTATGATAAGGCTGCTGGTGGCTTGATATCTATTGCTGAATATGGCCAAGAATATGGCAAGGAAAATCCAATCAGAGTTCTCTACCATGGGTTTGGTCATTATGATGCATTAGACATTCCTGGAAGGAAGGGTCTTAAACCAAGACTGTAGAGCATATCATATTGCAAAATGTAGAAGATAATAAAGTTAGAAATGACTTCCCTTGTAAAAAATTTATAATCTGTACTTTCCTGATTACTACAATTTCAGTTGAAACTTGAAAGAATCTGTATATTCCTGGTTCTGAACACTTTTCCTTTGTAACAAAGCCAAGAACCGAAAAGAAAACACTGTTTCTTACTTATCAAGCAAACCCACCACTCTCTGTAGTTTTCTTCTTACTGGTTAGTTGTGTGCAGGATGTCATGAAAGTTATTTGAGACAAAAACGCTGGGCACATAATCAGCACGCGAAAGAAGAAATTATGACGGGAATATTTTATTGAAATGAGATGGGAAAAGGCTCGGTGAAATGGAAGGATGCTTGTGCTATGACTTGAGATTGATTACGTTAGGCTTGCTGGGATATGCGGTCATATATACAGGTCCACTGGCAGAATGGCCAAAATGCAACCCCACATGAATGGTGATGATTGAACCTTTATTATGTGATGACTGTTAGTATTTGAACGCTTGTTATGGTGCTGGGTATGATCACTTTCAGGTGCTGTGGATTATGGTCCAGGGGCGGGGCCAGTGATATGCACTTTATTGCAATGGCTAACTGGTTAACAGAGCTCAATGCACATGTTCTTCTCATAAAATGAACTTTCAGGTGGGCCTTAAAGGTTCGAACTGTCCAAACACTGCTGGTGGATCTTTCGGTGAAAGGTAAAAGAATTGTGCACTCCTCATGTCTTGTCTCCGGCTTAATGACAGAAAAAATACAACTTTAAAAACAATTTACTTATTTGGGATACTGTACAAACTATTTACATAAAATAAATACTTTTTAATAAAATCATATTTGACAAATGAAAAAAAGTAAATCCACCAAATGGCAAATGGTGGATTGTGTTGAATTTCAGCCCTCAGCAGCTTTCAGTGAATTTCGTCAAATGAGCTCAATTCTACCACTTTACCATCCATTTCCGTCATCTCATTTGGCGGATTGAAATTTATCTGTTTGTTAAATATTATTTTATTATAAAGTATTTATTTTATATAAATAATTTGTACAGTGTTCCAAATAAATAAATAAATTGTTTCTGAAGTTATATTTTTTCTGTCATTTTGCCCATGTCTCCACCACTAAGGGAGCTCTGTGCGGCCTTGCTTTTGCTTCCTCTTCTTCCCCTTCCCCCTTTTTTCCTTTCTTTCCCTTTCTTTTGTCCTTTTATCTCCCTCTCCCCCATTAGCTTTTACTTGGGTCTTCCTACTTGTATCCCTCGGGGTCAAATGTCATTTTCGGTAACTAAAGGATGGGCATGAATGCAGAATAACATTGTTCCACATCTTCCACCACAATTGATGAGAAAAATCATGACTTCGACTGTGTTGTAATAATGATTTTGTAACCTAAATCAGAATAAGAATTAACAAGGGTTGGGAAAAGCATAAACAAATTAAGTAAAATAAATAAATAAATAAATAGAAAATTTAAGACTCCAATTATATTCATGGACTGTACTCACGAATTCAAATCGGAAAATTATATTTAATTTAATCACACAGAAAATTATAGCTCCATTACTCAATCCTGCTTCCACCAAACTTATCTAACAGATTTGGATTTTAGCTTAATTATTTATTTTGAAAGCGATTAAGCGAAGCACGTGACTCAAAAAAAATTCTTGCGAATTTGAATCTTGGAAAGGATTTGCTGGATCTATGAATAAGCTTTGTTAGTGGCAACTGAAAAGTGAAAGGAGGTTCACAAGCATGGTGTGGTGTCCTTGTTAATTGATTTTCTGACAACAAAGAAAGGTCAAAAATACGCTAAAATACAAACTAGTCCCTGCATTTTATGATATTTCAACTGAAGTGCCTAATATGGCTTATAGCTATAGCTATAGCTATCTGTACCAAAAGTCCCCAATCCCATCCAACTACATGTACACAACAACGGGATATTCTTAAAATACGTTCTTCGCCTGCTTTCTGACCCCTCCAAAAATGGTCATGTATATACAACTACATTCAAAAATTTAAGGTAAAAAGAAACTATTTATATTTATAATTCATTGCAAGAAAAATAAAATGTTTGAAAATATTGATATACATAATAGCAATGAAAATTGTGTAATAGAAAGAGTATTAAGAGATGTTTAAAGTACAATGTTTAGTTTTTAATTTTTATATATATATTTATATTTATAAATTTAGCTTATTGTTTAAGAAATTTTTAGAGAAAAATAAAGAGATTATAAATAAAATGTGTAATTATTTATAGAAAATTAATTTATTGAATATTAAGTTATGATAAATGCTAGTTTGCACAGGACGGTTTCCCTGATTTTTCACTTCCAATCTAACATGTATATCTATTTGCCATTGATTATGTTGATGCTACTATCAACCTTGAGAATTTTCAATAATTCTTGTGCATGAGAAATTTTGTAGCGGGCAGTAGCGCTCTTAAATCACCAATGATCGAAAAAAAAAAATTGTCATTTTTATCAATTAATTTAATGATACTCAAAACTTAGCCTATTTTAATATTGAGTATCATTATTAAATGTTGAAAAACACGTTGAGGTTAGGGTGGTCAGTGAAATTCAAACTGCCATAGCCACGTTGCTTGCCACCTCGAGAACAGCCCTACTAAAATTCAAATACAGAACCACATTCATTCAAGGCTTCTCTACTTGTACTTCTTCTTCTTCTTCTCCTTGAACTGAACAATTTGCAACCCCTCGTTGCTAAACATACACCAATGATTCAGTAGTGTTTAATTTCCCACTTGAACAAAAATGCTTCTTCCTCTCCAAGTTGCTTCATTTCTCATTTGCTGCTTCTTTGTTCCTTTCACTTTCTCTCTCAACTCCGATGGGTTCTCTCTCCTCGCACTTAAAGCTGCCATAGAGTCCGACCCGAGTGGAGTTCTCAAGTCGTGGTCCGACTCCGACTCCAGCCCTTGTCGGTGGGCCGGTGTGGTCTGTGCCCACGACCGAGTCACCCAAGTTTCCCTCCCAAACAAAGCCTTAACTGGCTACATTCCCTCTGAACTCGGTTTGCTCAACTCTATTAAGCGACTCAGTCTTTCTCACAACAACTTCTCCAAAGCCATTCCTTCTCGTCTTTTCAATGCCACCAATCTAGTTGTTCTGGACCTCTCCTACAACTCTCTCTCTGGCCCAATCCCACCTGAAATCAAATCTCTCCAATCACTTAGGCATTTAGATTTATCCTCAAATTTGCTCAATGGGTCTCTTCCTCAAGCTCTCTCCGATCTTATGGACCTCGTTGGAACCTTGAATCTCTCTCACAATCGCTTCTCCGGCGGGGTCCCGGAGTCCTTCGGGAAACTCCCTGTAATAGTGAGTTTGGATCTCCAGAACAACAATCTCACCGGAAAAATTCCTCAGGTGGGTTCACTGCTAAACCAGGGCCCAACAGCTTTCTCGGGAAACCCAGGCCTTTGTGGGTTTCCTTTGCAGAATGCATGCCCTGAAGCTCAAAACCCTGAGATTTTCAGAAGCACCCAAGACCCTCAAAACCCCAAAACCCTTAACCCTGGCTTTCCAGAAGGTCAAGAAGCGAAGACGAAGGAGAGAGGTGGGTCTGTGACTTTCCCTATAATATCCGGCGTTTCGCTTGTAGTTGGGGCCGTTTCGTTGTCAGTGTGGCTGATCCGGAGAAGATGGACGTTAGACGAGGGCAAATTAGGAAAACAAAAATTAGATATTGAGGTAGCTGAGGAGGACGGAGAAGGGCAAAAGGGTAAATTTGTGGTGATCGATGAAGGGTTTAATCTGGAATTAGAGGATTTATTAAGGGCATCTGCCTATGTTGTGGGAAAGAGCAGGAGTGGGATCGTGTACAAGGTGGTCGCTGTTGGGAAGGGATCGTGCCCGGCGGCAACAGTCGTGGCCGTGAGGCGGTTGAGTGACGGTGATGCCACGTGGCGGCTCAAGGAGTTTGAATCCGAGGTGGAGGCCATTGGGAGGGTCCAGCACCTCAACATTGTCCCATTAAGAGCATACTACTACGCAAATGATGAGAAACTGCTTATCACTGATTTCATCCGCAATGGAAGCTTGCACACTGCACTGCATGGTATCATTTCTCATCACTTGTTGTCTCTTTTCTTGAACTACCTAGTTCTATTGTATATATCTCATGGGCAATTGAGCAATTAAATTTGGGGAAATGCAATCATCTTCAAAATTAGATCAATTATCTTACGTGATTGATTTTTCTACATACTATAGTGGCATTGTGGCAACACAAGAGTGCTTAATCATGACCCTACATAGTGGTTTTGTTTCACCAATTAAGAGCATGCAAGTCATTATGAGCGTACATTGTTAATGGTCACCAACTGATAAAATTCAAATTCTAGTTTTTAACCTAATGAAATGACCATGTGATTGTCACTATTAGATTTTGTACTCACCCTTTGGTGTTAATACCTACAGTACTTATATTGGGCCATGTACATCACTTGAGTACTGAGAAATTCTTTTAATGCGTTCTGACCGTGACAACACAGTAAACACCCGTGCTATCTTTGTTATGATTTTTGTATAGACGGACCCTAGTCTCTATTTGTAATGGGCACATGGTGATAACTGCAAAAATCCAACTCTACTGTTTAGACTTATTTGGGTGACAAAATTGCATGGTTCCAATGCAATCATCTTCATTCCCTATTGATCTGCCTCAGTAGAATTCGGAGCACATCTGAGTATTGTCTTCTAGTGATACTATTCTAGACTGCATTCACTGTTGCTCTGGTGCAGTGGTGGTCCTCTCAAAAGTACATACCATATGCATTTTTGTGCATTCAACTGTATAATTACAATATTTGATCTGTAACATGCAAAATAGGTTCACCATTTTGTTTTCCATTTTCAAGTTATAAGAATTGTTTGAACCATTTTTTATTCTGTATTTGGTGTTTTATGGTTGTAGGTGGACCTTCCAGTTGTTTGCCACCATTGTCATGGGCTGCGAGGTTAAAAATTGCTCAAGGAGCTGCTAGAGGTTTAATGTACATACATGAGTTGAGTGGTCGCAAATACATCCATGGCAACCTAAAATCAACAAAAATCTTGCTGGATGATGATCTCCAACCTTTGATATCCGGTTTTGGGCTTACACGTCTTGGTTTGGGTAGCAGCACAAAAAGGCAGAACGTAAACCAGAGTATTGTAACCTCTGCAATGGGTTCAAAAGTTGCAGCTTCTTCTAACTGTTACTTGGCTCCAGAGGTGCGCATGGCTGGTGGCAAGTTCACTCAGAAATGTGATGTGTATTCTTTTGGAATAGTGCTGTTGGAACTTTTGACGGGTCGGGTGCCGGATTCAGGGCCAGAAAATGATGGGAAGGTGCTTGAGAGTTTTGTGAGAAAAGCATTCAGGGAGGAGCAGCCCCTGTCTGAGATTATAGACTCAGCACTTCTGCCTGAGGTTCATGCTAAGAAACAAGTTGTTGCAGCATTTCACATTGCTCTCAACTGCACAGAACTTGACCCAGAATTGCGACCTAGGATGAGAACTGTGTCTGAGAGCCTTGACCGCATCAAAATACAATGACAAAGTTAATGAGAGAACCCTGTAAAGTTTTGGTTCTAGATCATGTCTTGAGTGGTTTTCATTTTCAGAAATCTTTGGACGTATGTTCAACTAGATGTAACTTTTGTTTGATGTATTGATGCCATTCTCTGCAGAAACTGCTTCTCTTCGTCTCTTCTTCAATTTTAATTAACGTAAAATTATAAGAGGCGCTGATATTGCTTTGCATGCGTAGATCAGTTAGCTACGCAACTCAACAATATTAGGAAAATACTGGGCCGTTTTTTCTTTTGTTACGCAAAGTTTGGGCTTCTAGATGATAGAGGAAAGGCCTGAGGAACTCTTACGGATGTAAATTAGCCCATATGTAGTGGGCGTTTTGGCCCAGAAACAAGGAGGGAAATACCTGCATGAGTCAGACCGCCAAAATTTGCCTTGAAAGGCAGTTCTATGTGATGCCAATTATGTCTGTTTCAATATGTTCTCGAAAAACAGAAATAAAGTGTTGCAAACAGGCTGTCAACAGTTTTCTGTATTTATATGAAAAATTGATATTTCATAATGTTTGAATGATAATAAATAGTAATATGATTATAGAAAGAGACTTACCGTTTAATTTTAATATTATTGTGAAGATTTTAAAAAATTAAATTATTTATTATTATTAAAATAATTAAAATAAATTGACAGAATTTTAATAGAATTTGGATATTTTTTTTGACACGTTTTTTTAAAACAAAACTTAAGTAAATTTTCTTAAATTTTTTTTTAATATTAATGATATTGTTTCTCTATTAAAATATGACACAGACTATTTTTACACCTCAGCACCTATTTCCTTTGTCTCCCACGTTAGAGTTGTCTGCTCCCCTCTCTCTTTCTCCATCGCAGCCGATACTCACAGTGGCTGCCACCTACTGGCGACTGGAGTGCCCAAGGCCAGATTAAGAAACTATTACCATATCTGAAAATTTTGAGCCTTTTCTTTTTCCAATTGATGCAGAACGGTGGGCAAAGGAGCTACAAAAGAGAAAACTAAAGGTTGCAATCCAGTAAGCAGAGGAGTTAAAAACAATTCTTTGATACCCATATGGTCGGTGGGTCGCTGACTTCTCTGACGTTCTCTACACCAAGAGGCCATTTGGGGTGTGAAGGGAAGGGGAGGATGAGTGTTTGAACGGTGGTTAGATGGGTGGAGAGGTTTTTGGGGTCACGATGATGATGATGGATAAATCAAGATTGGGTAGCAAAATTGGTCTCATTTGTTGCGATGGAAAAAGGAGAAAGGGGAGGGAGACAGCTTAAACGGGAGAGAGAGGAAATGGGTGCTGAGTTGTAAAAGTATTCCATATGTTATATTTTAACATGGGAACACCTTAAGAAATTTTATCTTTGTGGTTTATGAATTTTATAAAATAATTAATTATTTTAATACATATTAAATAACTTGATTTTTTTAAATATTTATAATGACACTTAAATTATTATGCGGATCCCGATAAAGTATGATGTTAGAGATAATAAGATAGCATTGACCTTATAGAAATACAAGAGATTCCTTATTTATTTTTTTGAATCATGATTCCCTATCACTATTAGGGATGACAATTTGCCTCATACTTGATAAGGTCCGTTACTTTTATTCAAGACAGAGATGAGTTTAGAAATGGGGCATAAGGATGTCCTTCGAAAATGGGAACAAAGAGTGTCTATCTCGCCCCCATTGCCATCCCTAATCATTATCTCTAAAAAAATCTTAGGCGCATAACAAGAATAACAATTAAAAAGACACAACCCATGCAAACAAAATGGGTCGTTGCTTAAATAAGAAGCCCCTTTAACCCTTTTGAGGAAGAAAGCCCACAAAACCCAGGGCATATCCGGAGATTCAGGTGATCATTGTCACTTTTATCCTCTCCGAATGGTTCCTCCTTGTTCCTTGTAGGCTTTAATTTAAAAATGAAACTTTGGTTAAAAGGGAAATTTCATTAAAAGGCTTATCTAAAAAAGTGAAAAACGAGGGAGACAAAACTACTGAAGCAAATGCTGCCTCACGTGTGTGTGTTTCCCTCCACACAAACAGGACCTTTGGCACTTCACTTTAATTAGGACCTTGAATGTGAACCCCTTGTCTTGTTGCTCTCAACCTTTCCTCATCAATTTTACTCTTTCTGGATAACTTTCTTCTTTTCTCACAGGTCCCACGGGAGAGCCCACGGGACCACTAAAAATTAAGGGGAAAAAAAAAAAAAAAGAGAGTCATAACATGCTAATATTTTAAGATTATAGGAAAATCTAAATAATGCTAAAAAGAAGACAACAAAAAGTTGGGATTATATTCCGTCCAAATATGTCTTTCTTGCTGGATTTAAAATGAGATAATTCAATTCTTCAGCTTTTTGTGATCTTAATTTACGTCATTTGAGAATCAAAGAATGTCACATAATTATGTTCTGATCTCAGTATTCTTAGGCTGATTTTATTCGATAATTGACACTACTCCTATTATCATTATCATTGTTCATCAGGATGAGACAGATAGGGATTGAATTGAATCTATGCAATCTTCTACTATTAGTGTTACCAAAAGAAGAAAAAAAATTGTCGTTTCTCTTGCACCGCAAAACAGGATCATAAGATTATAGGACCATGTATTTTTTGTGATTGGCTCGGGAATAAGACAAATGATAACATATTAAATCGTTATGTTCTTTACGATGATGCAAGATATAATAATTTTATTCAAATTATCCAATAAAGCCCATGGCATATGCCTACTTAAGGATGTAGATATTTAATTACTCTAATTTGGGCAAATTTGAAAAAAAAATATATATAATATGATATTAAAACTTCATTTTAATCTCTCACTTATGAAATTATTATCAATTTTGTCCAAAATACAAAATTATGAATTTGGCCTCTCTTTATTATTCACTTCAATGCCATTCATCCATTTATCTCTCACTAAACAGATAGAAGTGCTAACATGGATGTTAAATATGACGTGTTACTATTAATTGACATGCTAGCCATTTCTCTTTTTAGATGAAAATTTACATTGATCCATCAATTATCTTTAGCTAAAAAGGTTACGCTGTATCTCTCGTGTGTTTCTCTACCATTGAATATGGATCTAACTCCTTCCATTGAAGGTGGTGCCATGGTCTTCTGCTTTCGTGCACCACTGCTTCTGTACCAATTTTACTAATATTTATCTCCTCTCCTTCAAACACGCCGCCAAAAGCCACCATACTATCGTACACAGTCATTCAAAAGTATAAAAAAAATGAGAAAATCATATCAAAAGAGAGAAAATGGGAATATAGACATTTCAACTAAGCACCACTCTTTTTAATTCACTGTATATATGAAAGTGTGAGATTTTTGTTTTTTTTTTTTTTCTAAAAACAATATTGATTGTAATTTCATAAAGAACCAAACTGAGGTTTAGTCCATAAGATTGAGTAATGCCATTGTAACAAATTTCTGTCATTTTCTTGTGCTGATGATCCTAATTTTAGAAAAATAATAGATGTGCTTGATTCTGTTTTTGTTTTTAGTTTTTAAAAATTATGTTTAAAAATTGTTCGGCATAATAAAAATATAAAAAATTTTGTTTAATAATTATCATTGTGTCATTAATGAAAAATAACATGTTTCCTGCCTTTTACTTATTTTTGGAATAAAAAAAGTCCTCTCTTATTTTTATTGTATTATTTTTAGAATAATATTTTGAAAATAAATTTTTAAAACATGTAAACAAAAATAGTTTTAACAAACAATTTTTTTTTATTTTATTTTTTAAAAAAATAAAAAATAATTTTTGAAAATTAAAATTAAACAGACCGAATATTTCGACAGTAGTTGTGCTGATTTCATGGAGGGCGAAATTTTGATTTAATTTTGTTTCTTTCCAGAAAAACTCCTATTTAGGTTACGAGCAAACAAATTGGGTTGGGCTTGAATTGGAAGAATTGAAGGTTTGGTGAATTTGTTGATATCTGACCAGACAAAATATATTTTTAGAGTAGCCGACCTGAATGAAAATGGCAAAATTCGTAAATTTGAAGAATATTCGTGGTATATTTGTGGTGATTTTATTTTTGGAAAGACGGCGCCTGTGAATACGATCCTCAATCAGAAACGAAAACGACGAGGCGAAGACGTGAATCCGATACGGAGTGAATCTGGTACGCACGAGACTAACGGTGACGTCAATGAATTTCACCGCCAACGTTCTGTCTTCTTTTTTTTAGGCCATAACCCACGCCCAGTCCAACTTCAATAGTCTGCGCTGCCTTATGGCCCTTATCCATGCATTCTGGGATAAGGCCGAAACCTTTTTTCGAAGCCTTAACGCCGTTACCGATTTGCGTTAATGTACGACACTCTGCCTTTTGGGAGCATACATGTCTTTTTATTCCGCCTTAGTGGGTTTCAATTTTAAAAAAAAANAAAAAAAAAAACAGAATTAGATAAGTGAAATGTTTTTACATATGAATTTGATGATCAATATTTTTAGCTCAGGTACAAAACGCTCAATCAAGAGACTTTTTTTTTTTTAATCTATATACTATATTAGATAGTAAATTAAAAATTAAAAATATATATATTATCATGGGATCAATGACTTCAACAATGCATTTTAAAATTTTAATTTTACAAATATTATACTTTTTAAATAATTTTTATATCTTTTGTAGTTTTTATTTTCTTAATATTATATCATTCTATAAAAAAAAATGGTGACGCAATTGTGTAGTGACACCATTTAAAAAATGACATCACTTTTGTGGTGACAAATGTCCAGGTTGCTTTATTACAAGAGTGACGTAATAAAGCCTAATTGGGTGTGTTGTGTTACCTAACTACAAATTTCAACCGTGTCATAGAGAAGCTAGATAATCAAAATTGAGTGATGTAATTGGGCTTATTGTAGTGATGTCGGTTGGATAATGCATCATTATAAAAGTGATGTCATTTAGTAAATGACATCACTTTTGTGGTGCTGTAATATACACAATTGCGTCACTGATGGTCTCAATTTCTCTCCCCTCCTCTTTTTTGCAAAATGACATAATAGTAAAAAAATGAAAACTATGATAAATGTGAAAATTGTTTGAAGAATATGATATTTATGGAATTAAGTTTTGAAAATGTATTATGGAAGTCAATGAAACATTATCATGTGCAAATAGTGTAGCACGGTAAATAGACATATATTGTTATGTAAATAAAATTACTTTACGCATATTTTTTAAATGTTTTTCTCTATTTACCTAAGATTAAAAACAGATTATTAATTTTTTTATGGGTTAGAGTTTTTATATATATTTATCATAACAGTTTTTAATCATTTTGTCGCGCTAAAAAAACATTGAACAGTGCGTGTATTGTACTTATTGTTCTAAGTAACAAATTATTTCAAAATACATTACACATACTTCTTTTCAGATTTGATAGAATTATAAGAATGTTTTAATTTGAAAATCTTAATTATATAGAAATTTATCATATGTTAAAATGTAAAGGAGAATCCGTTTTGTGTAATTCTTTAAAAAATAATAAAAGATCTCATATCGTGTTAAAATTTAAACTAAATGAGGTTCTATAGTTTTAAAAATCAAAAGAGAAAGTACATGTAATACTCTTTTAATTTTTAAATGCAAATTTTTATGATTGTATTTACATTTTGTGAAGAAAATACTTCACAATTATTTCAACTGATGTTGAGAACTATGAAGTATAAGAATGGTTACATACAGTATGTTCTTAAATTTTTTAAGTATATTGTTATGTGTTTATGAGATTATTAAAATATCACATTTGATTTATATATAGTTATTATGTTTAAATATAAATTAAAAAAAATATATATAAAAGTAATTAACATTAGAAATATTTTAATTATTTCGCTCTACATATAAAAAAGCAACTACTTAAAAAATATGTTTGAAGAAGGAAAAAACTGAAAAACTTTTATTAAGAATGGTGCGCGGGTATATTAGTAAATTGAGAAATGAAATCACTATACTGAACAAAAGAGAGGAGAGGCGGGACAGGAGACTGATCACTGATGGCTTTCTATACTTTGTTATTGGCTGAACTTGCACGAGATGAAGATAAATATTACCTTATTTGGTTCTCTGCCTTTCTCCCTCCTCCTTCCTCTGCTCCTCTCTCTGCCATCCACATACACACTCTTCTCTCTCTTCCTCCTTACTAATCAAAAGATCTTCCTTGCTTTTAAAACCAAATCTCAGGTTGCAGTAACTTAATCCTCTTTTATTTATACTTGCTTGTCTTTTTCACTGGATCTGTGCGTCTCTTCAAGCTCCGTTTAATTACGCGTTGAATTATGTGCTAGCTAGGGTTTTGTTCCCTCTGCTTGCTTCCTCAACAAGATCTTATCCTACCCTGCTTAGGAACTAAGCTGAAAACTTGCTCCAGATAGTTCAAAGAAAAATTCTCCGGGATAAAGCACCCAATCCTTTCGATAATGATTCTCAACTCTCTAGCTTCCTATATGGCCGTAACTTTATCTTGTCCCTGATAAGTGCTTGCAAAAGGCTATAATAGCAAATAGCAGAGTGAACCCAAGGAGCATTTATGGATTCAAACTCCCATCAGAATTATCAACACCAACAACCCAATTCTGGGTTACTTCGGTTTCGCTCTGCCCCAAGTTCATTTCTCGCAAATTTCACAGAAGCTCTTGATTCTAGTGCCAATAAGGGCAATCCATGGGAGAATTCTGAATCCGAGAGATTAAGTTCTAGATTCGTAAATTACAGTGACAACAGCGATACGACGTCGCCAAGTTTCCAGGAATTGGAGGATAAACCTTCCAAAGCACGGAACGAAGCTTCTCTGAACTTCATGAACTCTCACTCTCAGCAAGCCTATTCTGGGTTGCCTCCTCATTATCCAAGGCACAATTCTACTACGAGTTCCCCCATGGATAGCTCCTTTGGACTCGGGGTTTCAATGGGAATGGGTCAGGAAACGCAGTCCAAAAGCTTTGGTTCGCATCTTCTCAGGCAAAGTAGCTCCCCTGCTGACCTTTTCTCCAACATTTCCTTTCAAAATGGTATTCTGCTTCTTTTCCTTTTATTGATTTCTGTTGGCTGCTTTTGAGGAATTTTTTTATTTCTCGTCGTGCATTTTTTATATTGCTTACAAAATATATTTACGTGGTACTAAGTAAAAATTCCAGTAGTAAAATTAAATGTGTGACGGAGCTTAGATTTCAGGATCTGAATCGCTGCATTTATGGGTCAATGTCTCGAATATCCTATCTTGACGGTAGTAGCTAGGATGAACTGAAATACAAAGTTCCTGATAATTTGTCGATGACCTGCAAAATGCAATAAGAAGCATATGGAATTTATATTTGTTAATAATGGACAAGTAGATGAAACCACTGATACATTTAAGAGGTGAAATTGGCTTATGCTTGGAATTTCAATTTTCGGATCTTCAAAGTTATGGCAGAGAATCAGAGGTGATACCCAGCCCTGATTCTTATGTTATTAAGAAAGCATTTGTTCAATATTGAAAAGTTATTTGTAAATTGCAGGGTATGGCGCCATGAAAGGTGTTGGAAACTATGGTGAGATGAATGGCAGTAATTGTGAACTTAGTCCATCTATGAACAGATTGAAGAATCAGATTAGCTTCTCATCAAGAACTTCTTCCCTGGGAATTTTGTCACAGATCTCTGAAATAGGGAATGAGAGCATTGGACCAACTAGCCCTGATGATGGGAGGCTGGCTGCTGCCAATGGTTATGCCTCTGGATTCTCCTATGGTTCTTGGAATGATACATCACATCTCTCAGAAAATCTCAGTGGCTTGAAACGAGACCAAAATAATAGCGAAAAGTTATTTTCTGATGCTCAGGTATATATAGGCTGCTTAATTTTATTTTTTTTCTCCTCCAGTTTCATTTCTTATTGCATGTTTTTAATACAAATCAGTTGTTACACTCAGAATGGAGAGCTAGGAAATCGGGTTCATGTACTATCGCATCACTTGAGTTTGCCTAAAACTTCAGCAGATATGGCTGCTATGGAGAAGTTCCTTCAGTTCCCTGATGCTGTTCCTTGTAAAATCAGAGCAAAGCGGGGATGTGCTACTCATCCTCGAAGTATTGCAGAAAGGGTAAGATATTATCTATGTGTCGAAACCTACTGTTTCTTTAAACCATCTTACCTTACAGTTTGGAGCTATCAACTATCAATTAGAATGCTGTAAATTTTTAGTCTTTCCTTTGACAAAACGATGAGACATACATAATTTGGATGTCAGAATTTGTTGAGGCATGAACTGATTTGGGAAAATTATTAATTTTCAGGTGAGAAGAACTCGGATCAGTGAACGAATGAGAAAATTACAAGAACTTGTTCCAAACATGGACAAGGTAAAATGGGTGGTACACATTTAGCCTTTGAATTTTCAGCTTGTGTGTGGAAAGCTAACGTTCTATATGTTTGTTCTTGACAGCAAACAAACACAGCAGACATGTTGGACTTGGCTGTTGAGTACATCAAAGATCTTCAGAAACAATTCAAGGTATATATAGAGGGAATTTAGTTTAGATTCTTAGACTTCTCACCATGTCCTTAATGACTTGTTCCTGTTTGCACTCACATGTTTTATTACTTTCTGCAGACTCTGAGTGACAAACGGTCAAACTGCAAATGTTTGAGCATGCGGAAGCCGGATAAAAATCAAATTGTTTGACTTGTTTCGTTACAGGAAATAACCAAACTTATGGGGCAGTGGATAGAATTAATCTAGGCCATATATGTCGATGCACTGAACAATAATTAGAAAGAAGCTATTATAAGATGGTTTTATTTTCATTGGGTGTGATACACAAAGCTGGTAGCTCTTAAACACAACATTTAGGTTTTTTAGCTGACAGGGGGTTTGATCAATTACATATATAGACTATAGTCAATAAAACACATAGTTTTTTTGTAATTTTGTATAGCAGAATTCCAATAATATATTTCTTCTACGTAATTTTCTCTATATAGTTGTTATGTAGAATTTGGATGCGGTTTATACTTGAGTATTTGTCACTTGCCATTGAATTGGTCCAGCATAAATGTGGTGAGGATATAAATGGAGAGCATTTAAATTGCTTAGTTTACTTACTCTTACTGCGACGAGTATAGTGTCATTGATGATTGATGTTGACTTTTAATACTTCCCTGACCACATAAGAAAGAAAGAAAGAAAAAAATTGACGCCCACCTTACTGTGTGCTCACAACTAGACAAATACCTCCATAACCTTTTTACCTTTACATGTTTGTCTCGCTCTGCATTCAACCTTATCCGATTTCCACCATTTTCCTTGCCATAATTAATTAAAGAAATAAAAATGGGAGAAAAATACGTAATTCATACCTAGTCAGTAGGGTGTAATCGGTTCGGTCCGGTTTACACCCCAAACCGGCCAAAATCGAGTCAACTAAATTCGGTTCAATTCGGTTTTTTACAAAAAATTCAGTCAAACCGAACTGATTCGGTTTGGTTGGTTTTCTCGGTTTTTGCCTGCCTGCCAGTGAATCACTAAGAGAAAGGGTTCATAGAAGATTGAATTTCTGGAAACAGAAGATTCTCTAGCTTGTTCCTCTTTGTTATTGTATAAAAAATTTAGTTGTTCATATTTCAGCTATACCTATACGGCTATACCAGAGATGCAGGAAGAAACATCTAACTTGATAATCATTCTAAAAACACCCTACAGATTTGAAAACCATTCCTCTAAAAGGACAAGAACAGAAGAATACTAGATTGAACAGAAAAGCAAGACCCCAACTACATCTACCATAATCACATTTCTAAGGAGGCCACCAATTGAGAGTTGCACAGATAAAATCAACATCAATCTTTGCTATTGTAGATTCCCCATTAATAAAAACGGTACCTTTCACATTCTGGATGAATCCTTTCCATTAACTCATCGGCTCTACGTGTTCTCACTGACCGCTTGGCTAGGGGGCCCAACTACCTGCATTCGAAGTGGCAGTGGTCCACCTCGAACCTTCCCGTATCGATTGTTAGCTGCACTGGAAATAGGTGCCGGCATGGAACGTTGACTTTAGATACAGAAACCGGTACTGGCATGGAAGCGATTTCCAAGTCCATGACCTTGGCTTTAGATACATAAACAAATACAGAGCAAAACACCGGTGCGGCATCGTCTTCGAAAAACCCAATATTTTCACATTCTAATCCCACGAACATTGACGAAGGAAGAGAAGCAGGGAGAGAGAGAGAGCAACTACTGAGCATTTGGAATAGAGGTTCTTGATGGCTGGGGTACTGAGAATTCGAGGGCTTTGCATCAGTGCTCTTTAGGGATTTCAGAGAGGGATATTGGGAATTTGGGAGACATCGAGAAGATAAGAGATGCTTTAGAAATTTCAGAAGAAAATACTCAAAACTAATAAAAGTTTTACATGTCCAGTTCGATCCGGTTTATGGCCGATTTTATTTTAGTTAAACTGAGAACCGAACCGACTCTATCGGTTTTTCAAAAAAACAAATCGAAAACCGGACCTGCTCTATCGGTTTGACTCAGTTTGCCTTCGGTTCGGTTTGGTTCTGTCGATTTTGATGATTTTTCGGTTTTGCCTTACACCCCTACCAGTCAGGGTGATTGTAGAGAAAAGGAGGTATGAATCAATTTCCACCATTTCACTCATTTGATTTTCTTTTTAACACACTATTTAGCTCACGCATTTTGAAATTTACATATAACCAATGACCTATTAAAAAAATAAACATATTCGAGCTTCAATTGCATCATCGAGTGATATGTTGATCTAATAATATTTTCTCTTATCAATGATAGGGGTTCAGGTGTGTGGCAAATTTATTAAAATAATGCAAGTAAAATAAATAAATAAATAAATGGTTAATGTTAAGATAATTTATTAAAATGAGTCACTTTTGAATATTTTATTTAGCTACCGAAAGAAAGAGAAATGCTCAAATATTTCAGCGCTTTATGTTGATAAACGCTACTTTGATTTTCAAAGTAGAGCTTTCCTTAAGAAAACTCTACTTCTGACTATTGAAACTCTATTTTGTTGTAATGTTTTTTAAGTAAAACGTTGTAATGTAAAATAATGTTTTATCTTTTGTCTGATTGCTTGAATAAAATATTTAAAAGTGATCCATTTTAGTAATTTTTTGTATTTATTTATTATTTAAAAGTGAAACTCTCTCTTTTTAAAAAAAAAATAAATAAATTGCGTTCATATGTAAAAAAAAAAAATGCACCAAAAAAACCAATATAAGATAACATAGCATGAAAATATCGCAATTAGTGAGTTAGTCTATTACCAACATCATAGGAAACCCTTTGCAGGAAGCAAAAGGAAGTATTAGTTGGAGTCCCACTCTGCCGAATGTGATTACTAGCAGGCCATGTGAATACAGAATACAGTGAGTGGGCCATTCAGAATCTTAAACTCGGGCTGACGGGCTCTCTATAGAAAGTAGCAGATGAATTGTGCTCTTTACACCGGGAGAGCGTGGCACCGTATGTGATACCTTACGCTTGGCCAGAGAATCTAAAAATAATTGTAAGTAGGTAAGCAAAACATTAGATGGACTTGATTTGGAATATGCAAATGAAAACGTGTTATACCAAGTATTCACAAAAACTAAATGAAATATCAGGATTGAAGATTTCAATTCAGAAAACTCACGCCATAAGTTTTTAGCAATTACGGTTCGGTTTTTTAACTTAGAAATACTAGAAATTGTCTTCGAAACATTCTAATAATTGAGTATTTAATATTTTATAGAAGAGATATTAGATTCAAATTTTACTAGATATAGATGAGATGAGATGAGATTTTGAAAAATAATAAATTATTTTTTGTTGTGTAACTTTTAATAAACAAAAAAAAAAAAAAACACTGAAAACGGGTCGTGTTCATGGCTTGTCACATGTTACTTAAGCTTATAATTGGTATATAGTTGAGTTATTAACCGATGATATGCATGAACGTCGCGCAGTTTGCAACAAATTTGTAGCATTCAGATGGCGCAAAAGCAAAAGCTAAGGAAACTTGTGGTTTGGTATCTTCCTTTTAATTAGCCTCAGTTCTTAGGCATATGATGTGCTTGCTTTGTAATTGTAATTGTGCTCAATTTGTTGTTACACAAGTGTAGTGACGGATCTTGAACAAAATTATTGAGGGGACAAAGAGATACTTAGTAATTAATAATAAAAAAANAATTATTGAGGGGACAAAGAGATATTTAGTAATTAATAATAAAAAAATTATAATGATATACATTATTTACAATATTTATACTTAGAGATAAAATACATTATATATTAAAATATTTATTCACAAAGATAAACAGTTGTATTTGCATAAGATAAAATGTATACTAACCTTGATTTGTTGTAAATGTCATGTCAAATTGCAAAAGTTCAAAAAGATACCACAAAACCAAAAAAGATAATTCACTGTGTAACATATTAATATATTAAAATTTAGAAATATGACAACACAATTAATTAAACAATATCAAATGAAATAACTAAAAATTACCTCCACTTAAGGTGCTGCTCTCCTATCTTTTAATGACTTGAAATCATCAATAATAGAATCAAAAGTAAAACTTGCAGTTATTTCTCTTTCAATATAAATCATTATATTATCTGTAAGAAAATCATATTCTATCTTATTACGCAACCTTGTCTTGATTAATTTCATTGCTGAAAATAAGCGTTCTGTTGTAGCTGTAGTAACTGGAAGAGTCAAGATGAGACAAATCAACCGATCAATCAAGTAATACACCTTGAATTTCTCTATTCTTACCAAAGCACAACACAATTTAGGTAAAGTGGGCTTAAACATTTTATTAATTTGTTTTGAGAGGACTATATTTAGTCTTTTTTTTTTTTTTAAATGAATGGGCAAACATTTTTTAAAAAAACTTAATTAAGAATTTTTTTGGGGGGACAGTTACCCCGTCTTCATTAAGATCTGTCATTGCACAAGTGATTCGATAATATTCGAGGCATACAAAAATAGCATATGCTTTGGCATTCAAAGAAAGAAACAAATTTATAAAGGATGTCTGCAATTCAAAATTACACTTTCTTTGACCCTGAAAAATAATTCAAACATTATTAATGTCAAAAATACTTTCTTTAATTAGGTTACCACTCTTGGCCTTTAGGGTCATTAGAATCGCCTATGACAAAATTAGCATGAAATTGAGATAATTTAAGTAAATTATCAATGGTCTAATAAAAAAAAAAAGATATAGATCATTTTTAAAGTGTGAGAAGGCTTCAAAAGATTTTAAGAGAATGAAGCAAAAAATTAAAGATAATTTTTGAAAGAAATTGAATATTGACTGATTTTGTTTGATGATAAATCTGAAAGGGTCTGTTTTGGCAGTTGGAGTGGTGATTTGGTTTGGGCGGCATCCTTCCTCTTCAAAACAAAGAGGGATATTGTGTACCCGCAACACACTTGATTATTTCTTTTTCTCAAAAAGTCGTTAACAGGTCCCGCACAGGACGTTGGTTCTTCTCTGACTCGGTGACTCCCCCTTCTCGCTTTCTCCTCCAATTTCCTTTGATCTTCCCTCCCAAACCGACAAACCCTAACCCTAATTTCCCTTCTCAGACTCTCCAACTCGCTTTCTCTGATGCGTTATCAAAGATCAATCTTGCGATCTAAGCTCCGATCGTACATAAAGCCCTCCCATGACTGATCTCAAAGACGTTATTTGCCAATTTATATAGCCGCGGACAGCGGTTGATGCTCAATTCTTGCGATTTAAAAAGTGGGTTTGAGAGGGGAATTGATTAGGGATTTATTGTGGTGAGAAATGTCGAATTTGTACGGGGATTTCAATCAGAAGATTGATTATGTATTTAAAGTGGTGTTGATCGGGGACTCTGCAGTTGGGAAAACTCAGCTGCTCGCGCGCTTTGCGAGGAATGAATTCAGCGTGGATTCCAAAGCCACTATTGGGGTTGAATTTCAGACAAAAACGCTCGTTATTGATAACAAGACGGTCAAAGCACAGATTTGGGATACTGCTGGACAAGAAAGGTGTGCCTTGCCTTGCCCACTACTTTTAATTTTGCATTATTCTTGCCTCTGGGTTTGACTTATTTTTTGAGTATCTCTCCAAGTGTAGATTTTGGAAAGGAAATTGAATTGGCCATGGACTTTCAACTGGTAATATGAAAAACTTTAATGTTGTCATGATGATAATTTATATGGATCAAATCGCAGTTGGTCGTTGAGAATATGAAAAAATGGTTGCTCTGTTCTTTGGGAGGCATCATCTCATATTACAGTTTCAAAACCATTCGGTGACACAAAATAAACCCTTTCTGCTACGTATTGTTCTCATTTGTAAAGAATAAATGAATGACATAATGACATAAAGGCAAAATTAGTATGTTTAATGTGCTGGTGTCTTGGAGCTTGTCTTTGAACGGGTCTCACTATATCCTGGAAATGCTATTAGTATGTTCACAGTTCATGAATTATCCGGATGTTGTTGTTTGTAGATAATGCAATTTTCCTAGTGAAAAAAACAGGTTAAATGGCAAATTTTCATGCTTGTCTTGAGCAACATATGGTATGTTCTGTTGTCAGTGATGCCTTTTAACTTGTTCTGGAGATTAGTATCCCTCATTTGGGGCACCTTTTCTTCTTCTTTTTCCTTTTTTTTTTTTTTGT
>QAOA01007318.1:872809-896929 GCA_003255065.1 Cercis canadensis | reverse complement strand
GGGGGGGGGGAGGAGGGGAGGAGAATAAGATGTTTGGTCTTAGTGGGAATCTGCAGAATTCATCCATGTAATTCCTACTTGTTACATTATATTATATTTCAGAATGTATTAAAATTTAATTTGGATTGGTTCCTTCACTATAATAAGCTTGTTATCAATGTTGCTCATATATCACTTTTGTGTGAGAGGGACTTTTACTGGTCAAGTTTCATACGTTTTCTGGCATTTCCTTCATTTGCTGGTCGTGTTTCACACTTAATGCTACCTGGTCTTAAGTGTCCCGTAGTAAAGTGCATACGCCCTTATTTCCATTACATAATTAAACCTCACTTGGTCTAATCAATCTATACAATGCACGGTATTGACCAGAATGGTCAAGTAAACTTGTCTGTCAGCAGAGGAAAAAAAGGATGGGTCTCCCTGCTGGCCCGTGAGGTAATTTATGGACTTTTCTTGTAGCTTTCCTTTGAGGCCATTCTATTGTTACTTGTCCTAATAGATGTCTGCTAACTCGCACTTTGGTTACTTGCCCTGAGAGATATCAGTATATCACCAACCATATTAGTTTTGTTGAGTTAGCATCTTTTTCTTTATGATTTTCCACATTACGTTAGTATTAATTGGCAGACAAAGTACCTTGAAACTGTTAATTGGAAACGAAAGAAAATAAATGATGTCACTAGCATAGCCCATTTTACTATTTCATTGAACAGAATAACAAGTTTGTTTAGAGGATCATCTTGTGATCCAGATCTGCATACCCTGCTGCCTACTGGGTTGTGGAGATAGTTTCTGCATACCATGTGATATAATGAATTTGAAATTATTATTCACTAATATTACTGTGGCCTCTGAAAGTCATGTGTTATTGTCTGTTTCAGGTACAGGGCAGTTACTAGTGCATATTATCGAGGAGCTGTTGGGGCAATGTTAGTTTATGACATGACGAAGCGTCAATCATTTGATCACATGGCAAGGTGGTTAGAAGAACTAAGAGGTCATGCTGATAAAAATATTGTTATTATGCTTATTGGCAACAAGTGTGATCTGGGAAGTCTTAGAGCAGTTCCAACTGAAGACGCCCAGGAGTTTGCGCAAAGAGAGAACCTATTCTTTATGGAGACATCAGCACTTGAGGCCACTAATGTTGAAACTACCTTTCTGACTATTCTAACAGAGATTTACCGAATTATCAGCAAGAAAACCCTTAGTGCCAATGAGGAGACAGATTCCAGTGGGAATTCAGGGCTTCTCAAGGGAACCAAGATAATTGTTCCTAGCGAGGTGCAGGAATCAAAGAGGGGTGGCTGCTGCTTTTCCTCCTAGTTTTTGTTTGTGGCTTATTCAATCTTCTGTTGCACGCTTAGGCTTCATATACTTATGCCATCTTTCTAGTGTAGAGAGGATACTTACTTTGCTGGGTGAGAAATTCATCAGCTAAACTGAGGCCATTTGTATTTACTAGTGGTTTCAATGTATGATTTCCTTTTTTTTTTTCCCTCTTCTTTTGGTTCCTTCTTATCTTAGGATTTAAATTTGTTAATACAAATTCAGTTGTCTAGCACAATGGTCAAGGAATGGTTCAGATTGTCGACAAGGAATTTAAACTCCTCCACTGACGGGATATATTTTACTTTTGGTATATCTAATAGATGGATATTTTTTCTATTCTTTTGGTTTCTTTTTCTTTTTGTTCCTTTTGTTATTTTCTTCTTCTTCTACTTCTTTTCGGTTGAAGTCTTTGAAGTACAATTGAATTGCCAGAAGTAGTTCCTTACAAGCATCATTGCAATTTACATAGATGATTGCAACAGGGTAAAACTGCAGCTTGCATATCTTACTCACAGTGATTAACAGAGAAAAAAAAATAAGANCAGAGAAAAAAAAAATAAGAAGAAAAACACACTAGAATTATAGCCAAAGTTCTACTTCAAATTATAACCAATTTAAACTTTTTCCCCAAAATAAAAATAGGTGACATGTTTAATTATAATTCTTGCTATATTTTTGCACCAAAAAAATTTCTTTCTATATCCTTCTTTTTTTTTTTNTTTCTATATTCTTTTTTTTTTTTTTTTTTAATGGGAATAAGGGATTTAAAGAAAAAAAGGTGGTAATATGCAGTAATTGACAAAGCCTACATGACCTTTTGTTAAGAGAAAAAGCCATAGACTCTATGTGTAGATAAATGTATATGCATCCATGGTTGTAGTTGGATTTATGTTTTACTTGGTTGTTCTAATTATCGACTTGTAATTACTTCATAAACGCATACTAAAAACTTTCACATGTTTGAAGGAGTTTAAAAAGATGATTCATTGAAATACTTAGTTAAAGTCACAAGAAAGATTTTAATTTTTAACATATTTACATAAATTCATTTGAAATATTTGATAAAATATGTTGCTTCTGCCTTCTGATAAGAAATTAATTTTCATTTCAAAATTATATAAATACTCATTCACACTTTTTTTTTTTTGAGATGGTGCTTATTAATACACTTACAATGTATATATATAGTTTTTTTTCCATGTGAAAAATATAGAAATATTATTTTCTGCGCAGAAAGATATACACAAATATTGAATAGAATAACCCATTATCCATTGACAAGGAACATTTATTTATTTTATTATTTATTAGTCTTTTTTTTGGGTAAAAGTAAAATTTATTTATTTAGTTATTTATCTCTTGTGCTAATGTTTTCAGTAAAATTTATTCTTTGTAATAATACAAACAATAAACAAGTAGCCCAACCCAAGTTTGAATGGGAAGCCAGTCTTCTTCAAAGCCTATTTATCAGTTAAATAATTGGCCGAAACAATAAAATTCCCGCTCTTGCACAATTTGAAATTTATTCTTCACACGTGGCACGTGTGAAAGAAATTTCATGTTGATTGCGATTGATCTATAAGTCCGCCATTTTTTCATTTTGAAAATTTGCCATTTCGGTCCTCCCCGAAAACGTTCCTCTTCCTCTCCTCTTTTTTTTACACGCAGAGAGCGCCTCTACCATCAAGAAACCCTTTCATTTTCAAGGTAATCTTTGAAACTCATAGTCCTCCTCTTCGTTTCTCTAATTCGTTATAAATGATGGCGGAAAATGGGAATCTGATTTGGGTCGAATTAGATTTCTGAGTTTTCTACCTGGGTTCTGTAAATTCGCACATATACATTATGCCCTTGTTTGGGATCTTTTTGATCTAATTGTAGATTCTTTTGTACCAGGTGAACTCAGGTATGCCGGAATCCAGAGACAGACTGTCAAGGCCCGTTGACGTGGCGGCTTTGTTTGGTCGCCGGCAAGCTGGTCTGATCGGTGTACTAGATGACGAAGTGGAGTTGCATTTGTTCGGATCCACTCCAAGGCGAGAGAGTACTGCTTCGACAGCGATACGAAGAGCAACCGGGTTTGGTACTACACGTCCTGGTGGGGTCGTAAGGGGCACTATTGGGACTCCGAGGACCATAATTGGGCGTGGCCGTGGCCGTAATCTGCATGGGTCACCTGCTTTGGGCGCGGAGAACAGTGCATCGGGAACTGCCCGGCGTGGAATGGGTCGTCCATCACACCGCGTGCTACCTTCTTGGTACCCAAGAACCCCTCTTCGAGATATCACTGCAGTTGTGAGGGTAATAAATGCAATGCCTTCATATTCCTTTAGATTTTTTTTTTGTCTCATTTAGTGTTTTGCTTCTATGCTTGAATCCTTTCGTGTAAATTGTCGTTCAAACTCATTTTTGTAAGATGTACAGAAGGGTTTAGTGTATTCTTATTTATTTAATTTATATACAGAATAAAGAGCAAGATGTAACTCACTCATTTACGAGTTTGATTAGCTTCATTAGCAGTTATTTTCGAATGATAGGAGTTAGATTAGCCGTTTTCTTGGTGTTTGTTTGTTTACTGTTTGTAGCTGAAGCTAATTGAGATTGAATGATTATGTAGTTTTATCAATTAGGTTGTTAATGTGTTCACCCTGTTTGGTACTTTCTTGACCCCGTTGGGAGCTTTCTTGTTGATCATATACGCTGCTAATTGGGTATTTTCTCCCTTTTCTTCTTAAAACAGTGTATAGGAATTTCTATTGGGGCTCTTATGGTAAAAAATAGGCATTCATCTTATGGACAGACCTTGCACTCTTTTCTGTTTTGAGCTTCTGGCACGAACGGAATGGTCTTTCATCCTTTTCTAGCATAATGTTTAGTTCTGCATCAATGGCTACAAACAAGTCCTGTGTCCTTTTTTGGGTGTTGGTTTACAACCTTCTCAATTCCTACAAAGTTATCAGTTAAATGATGTATAGCCTAATGTATACTACGCTTCAGCGAGCGGAACTACTTTTCACAAGTTAATTTTCAGAATTGTGCTTTTGCTTTTGTTTCTTGCTTCTGAAATTTTGTTAGCTTTTCTTGTAATACTAATGGGCAAGGGATTTCTTCATCAGGCAATTGAAGCGAGGAGAGCTCGCTTGGGAGAGATCGAAGGCCAACAAACTGGGAGTCCTTTCCCTGCTGATCTTTCTGCGTCATTATCTGGTGCGCAACTCGAGCACAGTACTTGTGTGGCCTCTCCAAATTCCAATATTGGAGTCAAGCTTCGGACACCAGCTGGTAGTAAAGTGCCCAAGATAGTGCTTAATATCCCAAACAATTCAGAAGGCGATGAGTCCCTAACACCTCAGAAGAAACTCCTCAACTCTATTGATACTATTGAGAAAGTTGTAAAAGAGAAATTACAGAAACTAAAGAGAACACCAAGTGCGAAGAAAGCAGAGAGAGAAAAAAGGGTTCGTACTTTGATGTCTATGAGGTAATCAACTAATCGAGTTGGGACTTGTGAGATCAAAATCTGCTGGGATTACAGACAGACAGACAGAGTCAGGACAGGGTAACTTTTGGCATCGTAAATCATCTTCTGATGATATTTTGGACTCTCAGTTGTTTTCAGTAGAATTCAACATCGGCTTGAAGTTCATATAGTATTAGGTCGTTGTTACTCTTCCACTAACATCATTGCTGAATGTCTTGGAGCAGGACCAGTTGGCATGTTCTTCTGTGCTTTCCATCATTCTTTGATGGTTGCATTTTCAGTCCAATGTATATAAGCTCTGTATTTCAATTTCTGTTTCTGTTTTTGCGGATTTTATTTTTGTATCATTACTTACCAATAATTCTTGATATTGAAAATATAATAATTTTCCTCAATGGTGCAATGGTTTGGGTTTGTTTCATCCGGCGATAGTTTTATCTGTTGCTGCACGCTTGTTTCTGTTTTGGGATTTAGGTTACTTTTAGTCTATCAGATGTCATAGCACTTGACATTTTTCCTTTGCTGTTGATGGAATCAGCCAGAGGCAGGGATCTGTTGCAGTTTGCAGAGTGGTCAAGGACTTGGGTTGTGTTTGCCATCAACTGTTGACATTTCATTATCTGTTGCTGCATACTTGTTTCTGTTGAGATTTATGTTACTTTTAGTTAGACATCTATGAGATGTCACAGCACTTGACATGTTTCCCTAGCTGTTGATGGATCAGGTAGAGGCCAGCTATATTTTTTGTTTCAAAGAACAGCATATCAAGTGTTTACCAGTTACCACTACAGTCAATACGATTCAACCATGTGCAGGTTGGATACTCAAATGAACATGAAGAACATAATATGAGTGCTTGAATATATAAACGATCATAAGTTATGATATGACTGAACTTGAGAAGAAGCTGGCTTCATCTCTCCATTTATCTTCCCTATACTTAGAAATATGATGATCTGCTGTGTCTCTTGGGCTTCCTCCGTATGTGTACCAAATCTTGTCTATCATCAACTGACATTTCATTATCTGCTCGAGGTAAATTATACAAATAGATGGAAAGGGAATTGGCTGGTTTGATCCCAGCCCAGTATTGTGTCAAAAATAACGGGATAGAAAGAAACCAGAGAAGGAACAATAAAGTATTGGCTAACGGCTACTGATGATGATTTCCACGGAATTTGAAAGCTTAGGGATTAGTTGTTTTCGTAATTGTCTTTGAGGGTCGGTAACACTAGAAATGCATCTTGAATCGAAAGTCCTATTTTTATTCTCCTGCATGCAACCCCTGGCCAATGGTTGGGGAATCAATTATTTATTTAGTTATTTTTTATTGGTATGCTAATTCCATAGTTGATTATAAAAGATTTATATGGTACATTAAAAACACCAAGAATTTAGGAATCGGATTCAATTCAATTTTTATTTTTTTTCAAGTTGGGCTGTTTGGAAAAGAGGTACAATAGAATTAAATTCAATTCCAGAAGAAGTCTACTTCACACCAGGATATGATTACATTATAAAAATGTGATAATGTAGTTAATAAAGTCTATTGTACTATAGAGTACGTAACCAAAAAAAAAATTTATTAAATTATTGTAAATCTACTTGTCAGAGTGATGTCCCACCATACATTTTATTTGAGATTTTTTAGATATTTTTGGTATGGATGTGGTATCCCATACCACATGAAAATAATTTATGTGTGAATGAAATATGTAGCTGATAATCTCAAGTTAATGATTTTCAAGTTTATTGGAGAAAATGAAATAAATTATATTTTGTATTCAGTAAAATATGAAAATTACATTTTGATGGTAGTTGCTTGCCACGTTAATGTAGTATGACATATCCATGTAGTATCATAAAATTTCTATTTTATTAATATATCAATGATAGTGATAATAAGAACTTGTTTCACACACCATTAAGGATAAGGACCACTTACATATATAATTAAGCAAGACGAGGACACCATTGTCTTTTTTCTTGATTTCATTATTAATGACATCATTCTATAAGTAAGGTGTCTAATTTAAAATTCATTATAATTTTTGGTTTCATGAATCCTGTCATGCGAAATAATTGATTATAAGTAAGGAGAGTTCTTTCAAAAGAGAAGGCAGTTTTGTAGCGAAAATTGAAGCATGGCTGGTGGTGATGGCATCTTGTTGTATACCCTCTGCTTCTTCTTAGCTGTGCTCATTTTCACACTGCTCCTCAAGTCAAGCGCCAAATCGGGCACCAAAATTCGAGCCCCACCAAGCCCACCGGCTCTACCCATCATCGGGCACCTTCACCTTATGGGCTCAAGCATGCCAAAATCGTTCCAAAAGATGGCTCGCCTCTATGGGCCTCTGATGCAGCTACGTTTGGGTGCGTCAACATGTGTAGTGGTTTCCAATGCCCAACTTGCCAGCCAAATCCTGAAAACTCATGAGCTCAATTTCTCTAATCGCCCACAATTCGGCTCCTCTGACTACTTCCAATATAAAGGCTCTTATTTCATCACTGCCCCATATGGCCCTTATTGGCGCTTCATGAAGAAGCTATGCGTGACCCAACTACTTTCGAGTTCGCAGCTTGGTCGCTTCACGCATATCCGAGAGCAAGAGATAAAGAAGCTGTTGCAATTCCTAGTGCTGTGCTCTAGGGAAGGAAGAACCTGTGATTTGTGTATACACCTCACTGGTGTCACCAACACTATCATGTGTCGGATGGCTATGAGCACCACTTACTTAGATAAAGATAATGATGCTCAGCAGATTCATGGTTTGGTTCGCGAGTTTATGGAATTAGGAGCTAAGTTAAGTATAGGCGAGGTGTTAGGACCTTTAGGGAAGTTGGACTTATTTGGGTATGGGAAAAGGCTTCAAAAAATAGTCGCCAAATTCGACCAGGTTCTGGGGCGGATCATGAAGGAGCATGAAGACAATTGTCAAGGACATACAAGGGATATGATGGATATATTATTACAAGTTTACACAGATCCAAATGCTGAAGTCAGATTGAAAAGAAATGACGTCAAAAATTTCTTATTAGTAAGCTCTCTCTCTCTTTTTATTTTTTTTATTCATCCGATTTCAAACGTCGCAATAAGCTTAAGGTCCAAAAAATAAAAACTAGAAAATAAAAAGAAGACCGTTTACTCAATACCTAATAGGCTAATACGGTAATACCACATAGTGTCAAAATCGTAATTTCACCAAATAAAAATTCATAGATTAATAATGTATTGTTTGTTGTGGTGTGGAAGGAAATTTTCCTAGCCGGCACAGACACGTCATCGATAGCATTGCAATGGGCCATGGCGGAGATCATAAACCAGCCACGAGTATTAAATAAGCTAAGGGCAGAGATGGATTCAGTGGTGGGGTCAACGAGGCTGGTCAAAGAATCTGACGTGCCAAACCTCCCTTACCTCCAAGCCGTTGTAAAAGAAGTTCTTAGACTCCACCCAACGGCACCGATTGCTCTTAGAGAATCCGCAGAAGACTGCAATATCAACGGCTATGATTTGAAGGCTCACACTAGGACACTGATCAACCTCTATGCGATCATGCGGGACCCAGAAGCGTGGGTAAATCCTGATGAGTTTATCCCTGAGAGGTTTTTGGTCAACCCAAGTGAGAACGGTGGTGATGAATATCTGATTGACAGGAAGGGCCAGGATTTCACGTATGTTCCATTTGGGAGAGGCAGGAGGGGATGCCCTGGGGAGTCCCTTGCTTTAACAGTTATACACGCGACCGTTGGAACATTGATCCAATGTTTTGATTGGAAAATAGACGGTGGGGATAAGGTTCGCATGGAAGAAGGGTCAGGATTTTCTGCAGGATTAGCCAAACCTCTAGTTATCTACCCTATCACACGTTTCAATCCATTTTAACTTTTTAGGTTACATTTTTTAAGCAAGTTTTCCTTTTTTTTTTGGGCTATGGAAATCCATTATTTAATCAAGTTGAGTTCCATCTTTTTTTCCTTACTGTGAATATAAAATGGCAATTGAAAGAGATAGATAGCTATGGGTAAATTACCAGTGAAGTAAGGAATTAGTCAGACATAAAGAACATCATCAAATTCGGGAATAATTCTTTGATGCTTCGCCTGTAAATCTTGTAACTAAGATTAACTGGGTGTCCAATATACGAAAGTTCAAACTGGAAAATGATATTCGGATTCATCAAAACCAAAACTAAAACCGGAAAAAAAAAAAATGAAAGGAAAGAAAAATGAAAATAGCCAAGTTTCCGAAAAATCCATAAGCAAAACGCCATGGGTAACGGCAAAATCTATGCCATCCAACCATGTATTGCTGTAGGGTGCAGAATTGGAAGATTCTTAGTGAAAAAGTTGTGGATAGAACTTCCAGCTAGGGGTGTAAGCCAAAACCGAAAAACCGGCCAAACCGACCGAACCGAACCGAAATCAAGTCAAACCGAGAGAAATGGTCCGGTTTTCGGTTTGTATTTGTGGAAAACCGAGTACCCTGGTTCGGTTTTCGGTTTACATGAATGAAAACCGAAATAAAACCGAACCGAACCGATTAGTATGATGCGACGTCGTTTTGATTAATATGAGTCTCATTCTCATTTCCTACAATTTATCTATCTCTGCCCAGGTGCCTCCCCACCCCCCGATCTGTAAGTCAAAATCCCTAACCCTTCCCTACTACTCGGCCCCCACTCCCCGTCGCTCTCCCTTTCACTCACTGTCCTTCTTCCTCTCCGGCTAGGCGGCTATCCCTTCACTGTCGGAGTCATACATTTGAGAATTGAGACTGGAATCTTAAGGTACGACTCTTAACTCTATTCTTATTCTTTGGTTGTAATTGTCTTGTTGGTGGAATGTCGCAATCGCAAGGTTCCTAAAATACTTACAGAAATTTAAGAGATATGTAATGGGTAAAGGCTAAAATTGGTTCTGGAGGTTCTTTTTGTTTTTGTGTTTTGTGCGCTGTTTCTAATCAAATGGTGTGAAACAGATGGGTNTTGAGAATTGAGACTGGAATCTTAAGGTACGACTCTTAACTCTATTCTTATTCTTTGGTTGTAATTGTCTTGTTGGTGGAATGTCGCAATCGCAAGGTTCCTAAAATACTTACAGAAATTTAAGAGATATGTAATGGGTAAAGGCTAAAATTGGTTCTGGGGGTTCTTTTTGTTTTTGTGTTTTGTGCGCTGTTTCTAATCGAATGGTGTGAAACAGATGGGTTAATCTGCAACCCAGTCCCAGTAAATTCAATTTTTCTAGAGGAAATTCTATATTCTGTTCTTTTATACCTAGCTAAGTGTGTGTGTGTGTGTACTAGATCGATAGATGACCACCACTAAATTAGTTGAGCAACATGCATGTAATTATTATAGGGTCTAATATGTCTTTCCCTCTTCTGCGATTTCCATTTGAGCAATGCACATGCAGAAGTTGTATATTGTTTTTAATTTTCAGATGCATGAAAATGGTGATGATTCTAAATGATTCCTTGAGATTGAGACTTAAGACCTGATTCTAAGTCATGCCTTGTTTTCTTATTGAATACAAACTAATTGTAATTTATTCTGTTTTGCTTCTCATTTTCCAGAGTGACCTCCCCCTAGTTGGAAATACAGCACCAGATTTTGAAGCAGAGACTGTTTTTGATTAGGAGTTTATCAAGGTAAATAGCAAGGAATTCTCTCTCTTAAATCAGTAGCAAGGAATTAGCTATTGTAATTAATGTGGGTGCTGCTTGTTGATCTGTCATTCTTCTAAATTATTACTTAAATGTATAATGGCAAAAAGAAGTTGTAGCCATAGAAAAATTATGATCATAGTACCTTAAACCTGCTTTGATTCCACTAGTCCAATCTTGCTTGTAGCACATTAACCTTCCTCTGAGATCATTCTTGATTCCTTGGAAAGGAACAAATATTTCTTCCATGGCTTTTTGCCAAAGGTCTTGAATAGGAAAGCTGCTAAAAGTTGTTGCTGATGGAGGAATATATTTTCTTTTTTGGGTTGGAATTTTACCATGGCAAAGCCAGAGGAAAGTTAAAGATTATAACCAGATAAAATTTTCACTTTCCATTCCACACGTCACTTGCCATCATTATGTTTATTTAAATTTTCTAATGATACGATGAGTAGGTCCTCATCTTTAAAAATATATGATCCATGAATGCATTCTTTAAAGGGGATGCTTTATAGTTGCCTTTACAGATGTGTACAGCCCATCATTATACATATGTTTGCACTAGCTACTTTGACTAGGATTCAAGTCACTTTTCTTTTCAAAATTTTAAGTAGTTTATAGAAGATTACAAATCACGTGATTAGTCCAGGATTCTTTTGTTCTTTTTCTTCTTTCTTTTTTTTTTCTTCTGATAGAAGGATTTTTTCTTTTTTGTTCATATATATTCTTTTATATACTACTCTTGCTTCACCAAGCTCCATTACATAGAAACGAGAAAGCTACCTTGCAGCTGAAAGATGCATTTCTAAGTTCTATTAGAACTTCCACTGATTCTGCAGTTCTTCTGCGTATGCTTTGTCAGTCTACTGAGTTGCATGTGTCCTTAAATAGTTCTTCTGTGCATGTCTCTGTATATTTTGCCTTCATTTACATTTGTGGCTTTCCTGTATGCAAGATTTTGAATAGTAAGCTTGATTAAGATGGATCCTTACCATGGGGTTTGAATGTATACTCTCTGAAATATGAAGTTTACAGTTTCTTTTGTCTATGTGACTTGAAGTCTCTCCTTGCTTTGACAACATCATATGTAGTTTTGCTACAAATACTTGAACTAGGGTTGTCTAACTTTTGTTATGTTGAGACTTTGCTAACAAAGTTTATGGTATTAGAAGGATTTGATGGACGAAATTTGAACTTCATATTGATTATTTATTTCTTATTTGTTTATCCTCTCCTAGTTTAACTTACCTTCGTTTGGCCTATGAGTAATTGAGATATTATGCTCTGTCTGAAAGATTATTTGAAATAAAAATGACCATGTATTATATGGTGCTAAATGACTTCTATGAATTAGGTAGCTTAATGCTTCTGTAACGAAATGTTTCAACAAGGTTAATGTTGAATAGGACAAGGATGTTAATGCCAAATCGGAATAAGATGCTCCATGTTCTTTGTCTACATAATTCCTTGAAATCCATAGTGGATTTTTATGTTTTCAGGCCCTAAATCCTTTATGGATCAACAAATTGGGTCAAAATACTGGTTACAGATTATACTTGATGTCAATTTTTTATGCATGTGTAAATTCAGATTGTAATTACTTAACATAAGCTGAACTCACATATTGCCTTGGCATAAATTAGAAGTTTGAGATGGTGTGGAAATTTTATCCTACGTAAGTTGATCTCAGCAAAATGGATGCATGTGTTCTTATTTATCATTGTTACTTGTCCATCAGTTTTTAGTGACGGCAACATTTCAGTTGAACTATAGCACCTTTGTTCTCTAGGAAAAAATCATCATACATGATAAAGTTTATATATAACTGGTTTTCTATTGTTGCAGTATGAAAGCAATGCTCGATTTGTCAGTCTACTGTGTTTCTGTGTTTCTAACTTTTTGTTGCTATATTGGTTTTTAAATTCTGGTTACTGCAATTTGCTTTATCAATTATTGTGGTTTGCTTTATTGATTTAGGCATAAGATGTTCTTATTGCTTTGTTGAAGCCTAACAATTTCTCTGATCTTGTTACTTGTTAGATTTCTTTAGATCCATGGACATGCTTGTGTCTCTCTTTCTGGTTATTTATAGTTTGTCACTTGGCTTGATCTTTTTCTGTATAGCTTAATCCTTGCTATGTGGGTTGCTGCTTTNAGTTTGCTTTATCATTTTTCCCTCTCTAATTCTGACTTGCTAGATTACTAATGGAACAGGTTGTGCAACTTGGAATATGAATCAAGAGATTGAAGTCATGCCCCATGAAGCAGTCCAATCTATGGGCACGCTTGATAGTAGCAGTCAAATGCAAATTGATGACAACCAAGAAGGCACTGAGGTAACAGTGAATGCATCCTCTAACCCCAGACTCAAATCTATTGTTTGGAAGCATTTTACTAAGATTAAAGATAGTAAGAGAGCTGCATGTAACCATTGTGGGAAGGATTATGCAGCTGCTTCTGGTAAGAATGGGACTTCAACTATGAAGTCTCACTTGGCTGTTTGTCCAAAAAATCCTAGTAATAAAAAACCCAATAAGAAACAAAGAGAGGTTGGTTATATGTGTAAACCGGAGGATGAGGGGAGTGAGAAGACAATGAAGTTGATTTCTTTTAGTCAAGAAGAATGTAGAATAGCACTTGCTAGGATGATATGTGAAGATGAATTGTCATTTAAGTTTGTGAAAAATGAAGGTTTTAGAAACTTTATGCATGTAGCACAGCCTAAGTTTCAAGTTCCTTCTAGGATAATTATTGCTAAAGATGTCATGAAATTGTATTTGAATGAGAAGTAGAAACTGAAACATTATTTCTCTTCTTCTAGTCAAATGGTATGCCTTACTACTGACACTTGGACATCTATTCAAAACTTCAATTATATGTGTGTGACTGCGCATTACATTGGGAGTGATTGGGAGTTAAATAAGAAGATATTGTCATTTTCTTTAATATCTGATCATAAAGGGGATACAATAGGAAAAGCTTTGGAGAGAACAATTAAGGATTGAAGCATTTCTAAGGTTTGCACTATAACCGTAGATAATGCTACCTCAAACACGGTTGCCCTTGCATATTTGGTTAGGAGGTTAAATGATTGGGATGGCACTATCTTGAAAGGGGAATTCATGCATTTGAGGTGTTCTGCTCATATTTTAAATCTTATTGTTAGTGAAGGTTTAAAAGAGATAGACCCTTCAATTGCTAGAATTAGGGCAGCAGTTAAGTATGTGAAGGCATCTCCTGCTAGAATGGTAGTTTTTAAGCAAGCCATTGATTTTACAAATATAGAATGTAAGCATTCTGTTTGTCTTGATTGTCCAACAAGATGGAATTCAACTTTTCTGATGTTAGAAGCTGCTGAAAAATTTGAGAAGGCTTTTACACGCCTTGAGGATGATGATCCTCATTATATATTTTCTTTTGGTCATGATCGCCCTCCAAGTTCAGATGATTGGGAACGCGCTCGTGTGTTTATAAAGTTTCTACAAGTTTTTTATGAAGTTACCCTCAATTTCTCTAGCTCTTTGCATGTTACATCAAATGCATTTTTTGAAAAATTATGTGAAATCCAACAGGCCTTGCATAATTGGATGCAATGTGATGATATTGTATTGAAGACTATGGCTGAATCAATGAAAAGGAAATTTGATAAATATTGGAATGATGGGCATAACATGAATTATTTCTTACTTGTGGCTGTGGTGCTTGATCCAAAATATAAGCTGGAATTTGTGGAATTTTGTTTTGAAGACATGTATGGTAGAGAACAAGGAGTTCATATGCTAGAGAAATTAAAGGAGATTTTGCAAAGGCTGTTTGAAACTTATTCAAGTTTGCATCTTATCCCTTCTGACTCAAAAGATGCTAGTAGTAGTATGGACTTGCCCTCTGTGGGAAGTAGTCAGCAAAATGCTAGTGTGTCCTTACGGTTTCAGGAAAAGAGGCGAAAGAAGCAAAAAGATGTTAAGAAATCTGAATTGGAAAGGTACTTAGAGGATGATATTGAAGAACAAAATGATGGGTTTAATATCCTTAACTGGTGGCGAGGGAAGCAAGCTAAATATTATATTTTATCTTATATTGCTAAGGATATTTTGCCTATTCCTGTATCAACAGTGTCCTTTGAATCAGCATTCAGTACTGGAGGTAGGGTTCTAGACCAATATCGGAGTTCATTATTGCCTACAACTGTTGACGCTTTAATTTGTGCTCAAAATTGGCTAAGACACCCTAAGAAATCAATTGATCTTCGCAGCCAAATGAATGAGATAGAACAAATTGAATCTGGTAAGTCTCTTACACATATAAGATGTTCATATAATTCTCTTAGACTTAAATTGAAATCTAGCTGATTAATGTCTTTTTCTATGACAATTTAATTAGAGTTGTCAACAGTTGTCACTGAACTTGAGAAGGATTCTTAAAGTGTTATTGTCAACTTCAATGGGTAATTCTCATTTCAATTTTTTACTGATTTTTTTTTTTTTTTTTTTTTTTTTAAATGTTTATCAAAGCTTATCTAATAAAGGAATACTTGTTTTTGCAGTAGCAAATTAGCAATCGGAGAGGGATTGGATATTTTCTGATATAGAAGTTTATTTGCTGATTTATTTGTTGTAATTTGGATATTTTCTGATTTTGGATATGTAATTTGGTAGTTCATTTGCTGATTTATCTGTTGTAATTTGGATTATTTTTCTGATTTTCGATGATATGTAATTTAGAAGAAATTTAGAAGTTCATTTGCTGTAATTTGGATATTTTCTAATTTGATGTAGATTGAGATTTCATTGCAATAATTTGGTCAAAATAGAAGCCATTTCATTTCTGCCTTTCGATTTCAGTTATTTACTGGCAGCTTGAAGCCAATAACAGGGGCATGTTAGCAATTTATGGAGATTTTTGGATCAGCAGAAAAAATCGACCGAACTGAACCGAATTAGACCGGTTCGGTTTTACTCTAAAAAAATTCAAAAAACCGAACCGAACCGAACCGAATTTCTCTTGTCCGGTCCGGTTCCGGTTTGGGGTGAAAACCAGACCGAACTGGATCGATTACACCCCTATTCCAGCAATTGAATTCCTACATGGAATTTGGCCGTAACTAGGGACCACCAGTATGTATTTGTCTGAAGCCAAAACTTGCATGACGTGATGCCTTCTCCATTTAACTAATGCATATTATGCTTTCATGTTAAGTCTCCAACCACTAGTCAAATTAAGGAGAATGGACAATATAAAGGAACTAGCATCTATAAATAGATGTATTTGCAGCCTATATCCTGCAGTGAGATTCACAATGGACAATATTCAAGGCTACATATTAATCTTGCTCATTTGCCTAGTCTCTGCCATATTATTCCGATCCAAATTCTCTAGAAAGTAAACAAGGTTTCGGCTTCCACCAAGTCCATTGGCCTTACCAATAATTGGACACTTCCACCTGCTTCGGTCACCTCCTCATAGAGCCTTTCAGAAGCTCTCAAATCGCTATGGACCCTTGATTCACATCTATCTTGGGTCTATTCCATATGTTATTGTTTCCTCTGCAGAAATAGCTAAAGAAATCTTAAAAACCCATGAAATCTCTTTCTGTAACCAACCCCCAAATGCTGCCATGAGGTATCTCACATATAATGCAGCTGATTTTGGGTTTGCTCCTGATGGAACTTACTGGAAGTTCATGAAGAAACTTTGCACGTCAGAACTTCTCAATGGCCGGATGCTAGATCAACTATTTCCAATTAGGCAAGAGTAGATAAAGTGGTTTTTGCAGATGATACATAGGAAAGCTCAAGTTGGTGAGGCTGTTGATGTTCGAAGGGAGCTTCTAAGGCTAACAAATAGCATAATAATGAGAATGGCAATATGCAAAAGTTGTTACAGCACTGAAGATGATGCTGATAAGGTAACAAAGCGAGTGAAAGCAGCAGCCAAGCTATGTGGAAAGTTTAACTTATCAGATTATTTTTGGTTCTGTAAAAAATTAGATCTCCAAGGATTTGGGAAGAAGCTAAAGGAGGTTCGTGATGGGTTGGACACTGTGATTGAAAGGGTCATAGAGGAGCATGAAGAAGCAAGGAAACAATCTACCAGAAAAGATGCAGCAAAAGATATACTTGATGTTTTACTAACTATCTTAGAAGAAGAAAGCTCAGGGTTAAAATAAGGAAAGAAAACATTAAAGGCTTTCTTGTGGTAATGTTTCTTCAACAAAAACTTGCTAATGTTACAATTTTGAAAAACACAAAGCTAAGTAACAAAATTTCCTTTTAATTTCATAGGATATATTTACAGGTGGGACAGATAGTACTGCAGTTACTATAGAATGGTCGCTTGCAGAACTAATTAACAACTCAACTGCAATGGAGAAAGCAAGGAAGGAGATTGATTGTGTGATTGGAAAAGACAAAACAGCAGTGGAATCAGATATAGCTAACCTTCATTATCTCCAAGCAGTTGTGAAAGAGACATCTTCATTGATTATGAGAGAGTCAACTCAAAACTGCACAATTGCTGGTTATGACATTCCATCAAACACTCGGGTGTTCATTAATTTGTATCGGCAGGGACCCAAAGTACTGGGATAACCCACTTGAGTTCCAGCCAGAAAGGTTTCTCAACAAAGATGAGAATGGGATGAAAAGCCAATTGGATGTTAGGGGACAGCATTATCAGCTTTTGCCATTTGGAAGTGGAAGAAGAGGATGTCCTGGAGCTTCACTGGCACTATATGTTGTTCACACTAGCCTTGCTGCTATGATTCAGTGCTTTGAATGGGAGGTAGGAGATGGCGGAAATGGCAGTGTTGACATGCAGGAGGGACCTGAAATAACTCTTACAAGAGCTCAACCCCTCACTTGTGTCCCTAAATCCAGACTCAACCCCTCCTTGTTTTGCTAATTCTTATTGTCAGGTACATATTGATAGTGAACCAACAGATAAAAGTCAAAAACAAGGTCAGATGCATTGGATTAAAACACTCCAGAACTAGAGTTGCTTTTACTAAAGTTTCATAATCATTGCTTATACAGTATCTTCTCAATGTAATAGTTAATTGAATATTCTAGTTCCAAGTAATTTATATGGCCAGTTTCCCTTATTTCTTGATCAATACATGTGCATTTGGGCAAAGACCCAGATATTATGAGGTACTTAGGATGGATTCATTTAACGAAATCCCAAATATTTACGAGTTATTTAAATTTATTGCAAATAAAATGAGATTAAAATTGAGATGTTATATATATGTGTAGTTAAAAAAGAATTGAATTTGTACTCTGAAATTTCTCCCCAAGTCGATCATCTATCACCAGCCTTCTGATGCCAAACTACAACCTAATGTGAATAGTCAAAAGACTCAAAACAGCAAGAAAAAAATAGCTACGATCTAATGCACAATGCTTTCATATTTAGTATGTATTATCCAGTATCCATCAACACAAAATAAACTGCTGAATATAAAAGATCATAAAATAAAAAAGGAAAACAGTTTTAGTGGACTCAGTTTATGTCATTTCTCAGGCATGCCGTCATGAGAGCATTCTTTGCATATCAAGACAACTGGTGGAATTTTTTATTAGGTTGGATTTAGTCACAAATGCTGACATGTTGCCGACCTTAACAAAACTCAAAACAAGAGAGAGACAAACATGTCATTTTCCAAAACAGAAAACAATATCAATCATTCACTTGAGACAAACAACTACATCAACCAAGCCGGTTGATTTTAATTAGTCAGCAGATTAAGAAAAGTGCAGATTGCCATATACTTCTTGTATTGATTATTCAAGTTGCATTTGATGGATTACGAAGCTGGAATCAAATTAAGCAATAAGTGTGACTATCATTGTTCTTGAATTTCATACCAAATTCCATTCCTGATATTATATGCATAGCACTAAGTATTAAATTTGAATCAAAAAGTGCATAGTTAGAAAATACTATAACTCAAAGTACTTTCTCCATTAAACCTATTTTTTTTTTTTTGTTTAAATGTGATTTGTAATTTTAAAAAACAAATCAAACTGAATAAACAAGACGAAACTAATAATGATCTGAAATCTACGTCGCTTAATCATTTTTCTTTTGTTTACTATAAAAGGAGAGGGAGGGGGTCCCCTTTGTTCCTTATATATATAGGAGCGAATGCCATAGCCAACATATTTCTCATTTACTTTCGAAACATTCAACTATGGCTGATTTCCAAGGTTACTTACAACTTTTCCTCATTATATTAGTCTCCACCATTATAGTTCGTGCCATACTCAGAAGAAAACAGAGCAAGACCCGTCTTCCACCGAGCCCACCTGCCCTACCTATTATAGGGCACCTCCATCTTCTAGCTCCAATACCTCACCAAGCTTTTCATAAGCTCTCAACCCGCTATGGACCCATAATACATATTTTTCTTGGCTCTGTCCCTTGTGTTGTAGCTTCCACTGCAGAAGCAGCAAAAGAATTCCTTAAAACTCATGAAGCCTCTTTCTCCAATAGGCCACAAGTGGCTGCAGTTGACTACTTAACATATGGCTCTCAGGACTTCTCATTTGCACCTTATGGACCCTATTGGAAGTTCATGAAGAAAATAATCATGTCTGAACTTCTCGGTGGCCAGACACTTGATCAACTCTTTCCAGTGAGGCGACAAGAGACCATGAGATTTCTGAGACTACTTGTGAAGAAAGGCAAGGCAGGTGAGGCCATTGATTTTGGAGCAGAGCTCATGACACAAACAAACAATATTATATCAAGAATGCTTTTGAACCAAACGTGTTCTGAGAATGATAATGAAGCTGAGGTTGTGAGGAAGTTAGTGAAAGACACCACTGAGCTCACTGGCAAATTTAATGTATCGGACTATATTTGGTTTTGTAAGAATTTGGATTTGCAGGGATTCAAAAAAAGGCTCAAGAAAATCCGGGACAGGTTTGACACCATTATGGACAAAGCAATTGAAGAGCATCAAGAGGAAAGGAGGAAAAGGAAGGAAATAGGTGGAGGAGGTCAAATCAAGGATCTACTTGATATTTTGTTAGGCATATATGAAGACGAGAACTCTGAGTTGAAGTTGACAAAAGAAAACATAAAAGCCTTCATGATGGTAAGTGACTCACTATCTTCATAACCAAAATCATCTCTTTCATTCACTATCTACTAGTTCTTTTGCCAAATTGGGTATAAGAAAGAAAGTGAGGCTTTTTTTGGGGATGATAAAGAAATTTACTAGTTATTCATCATCGAATATCTGAATTAATTGTAAAATCAAGATGAAACAAGAATTAGTTAGCAGGAACACCCTCTCTTCTGGAAAGAATATATAGAAGGATTGACTTGCAGGTGTATTTTGCATGAGGATTCTACCTATTATCTAAACTACATTGACTTCCTCATATGACTTCATATACCCAGTCATGGACATTTATGATTATTCGTTCAAACCCCAATTTCTTTTAACCAAGCTGCGAAAATGTAGATGAGGGACAGGGACTCTTAGCTCAGCTTATTAGATCTTCACCCACAATTTGGTTGCCTTATTTCCCAACGAAAGCTAACAAAGATGGTATTTCTAAATTTTGCAGGACATATTTATGGCAGGAACTGACACTTCTGCATTGACCACCGAATGGGCTCTAGCAGAGTTGATCAACCATCCACATGTGATGGAGAAAGCAAGACAAGAGATCGATTCTATAATTGGAGAGAGTAGAATAGTAGAAGAATCAGACATTGTTAACCTACCTTACCTGCAAGCCATAGTAAAAGAAACACTGAGGATTCACCCTACAGCTCCATTAATTATAAGGGAATCGTCTGAAAGCTGCAATGTCAGCGGTTACGAGATTCCTGCAAAGACCCAATTGTTTGTGAATGTGTGGGCAATTGGTAGGGACCCCAATTACTGGGAGAACCCACTTGAGTTCAGGCCAGAGAGGTTTATAAGCGAAGAGGGAAGTGGGAAAAACCAATTAGATGTAAGGGGGCAACATTTTCACCTGATTCCATTTGGGACTGGAAGAAGAGGCTGTCCTGGAACCTCGCTAGCCTTGCAGGTTGTGCACGCCAATCTTGCTGCTTTGATTCAGTGTTTCGAATGGAAGGTTGATGGAGGCAATGGCACTGTTGACATGAAAGAGAAACCCGGTTTAACCCTTGCAAAGGCTCATCCTTTAATTTGTGTCCCTCTGCCTAGGCTGAACCTATTTCCTTCCTTGTCATTCTGATTCTGATTAATGTTGGGAAATTACTACAAACCATCTAAAAGTGAAAATCCTCATTTCAGCTCAATTTAATCTACATTTTACAGCTTTTTTTTTTTAATTTTTTTATGTGGATACATTTTACAGTTTTAATTAAAGGCAGTAGTACTTTTTTTTTAAAATGGTTCAAATTAAATTTTGTTCATAGTAGAGGTATATTTTTACCTTGAATAATATCATATTCATTATTATTTTTTTTATCCACTAAAAATTACACAAGAGTGTTGGTAGTTTATCCCTTTCAAAAATCTCGTTTCATCCACTCCCATCGAGATATGAACACAGGACTTTTATCTTTAAATACTATTGAATTCAAATTTAAGTCAGCCCATAAATAAGAAAAACTTAACTCAGTAATTTTGACGTTAACCTATAAGCTAGATAAGTTTCCTTCAGAGCATTGGATCGATTTTTTTAATTGTTTTTTTGTTTTTGCACCCATATGTGTTATACTTGTAGTTTTTCGTAAAACAAATACAGCTAAATAATATTAATAAAATTAAGTAATTTGATTAAATTGTGGAGTTTGTCGGTTGTAGCTGTCATGATTTATGAGAATGTGAGATGTCCCTCACATTTACGCATCTCCCTGGGTTCGCTCACAATCAATCTCTTCGGCTACCTTTTTATCCAACTCAACAAAAACTTCCTCCCCTCATGACCTTTTCTCCATAACCACGCAGTATGTTTGTTTCATCAAGAAGCTTATAGTTATAGGCCATACCGCCATAGCTAAAAGCTCCTCTTATATAATTTGCCGATGACCAACATATTTCATAGGAAAAAGTAAAGTCCCCTAAATTATACACTTTGTGCGTTTTAACCCTCATCCTTTAAAAACATAGGGAATACCTCTTTCAATTACGAAAATGTGCACTTTACCCCCGATTCTGATGTCCGTTCATTAATGTACACATGATGTGATTAATCTGGGCCATAGTGTAATTTTATAGGGGTATAAATGAAAATAAATTTATAAAAATTGGGGTAAAAAAGTAATACTTAAAGAGTTTTAGGATCAAATTATAATATTCAAATCCGTTCTTCCATCCATTAAGACGTCAGGATCGTAGGGGTAAAGTGCACTTTTTTGTAGTTGAAGGAGGTATTTTCTACGTTTTTAAAGAATGAGGGCTAAAGCGCACAAAATGTATAATTTAGGAGGCTTTTGTAGACTTTTCCCTATTTCATATTTACTTGGGGAAAATTCAGGGTATGGATGAATGCCAAGGCTCTCTCCAACTTTCCCTTATCATTGGGATAGTATCTATCATTGTGATTGGAGCAATACTGAGGAGAAAACAGAGGAAGGGTCGCGGTGGTCCACCTTGTCCACCAGCTGTAAAGCTTGGTAAGCTGCGGAAGCAAATTATCAAAGAGCTATGGATTCTGCAGAGGAGCTATGCAGCAGTAGAAACCATACCAGAGAACTAGAGAAGAGGATTAAAGAAAAAGAAGAAGCACGAGAGAGAAGAAGAGAAAGTCTGGAAAAAGCAATTGTAAAAATGAGTATATAATGAATACTCTGACTTAACTTTTCATTCACGTGTGTACAGTATATATATAGACAAATAACTGTTAATGACAGCTAATCAAAACGGTTTTACTCTAACTAACTCTCTATATCAGTTACTTAGTTGGCTAACCTTGCTTAGCTGGATAACCACCTAACTTAACTATAGTAAACTAACTACTAACCACAGTAAACTAACTTTAGCTAACTACCATCATATAATTCCACCTGATTACTTCTAACATCCCCCCTCAAACTCAGAGGGCAGGGAAGCACAGTGAGTTTGTGACGATTAGTCTGAAACGCCAAGGTTGGTAGTGGTTTAGTAAGTACATCAGCAACTTGATCAGCAGCTGGGATATGACAGAGAGTCAATTCTTTGTTGAGAACCTTGTCACGGATGAAATGACAATCAATTTCAATATGTTTAGTTCTAGCATGTAGAACAGGATTAGAAGCTAGAAAAGTAGCACTCAAGTTGTCACACAGCAGCATGGGAGGTCGAGGAAGGCTAACATGAAGTTCCTTAAGTAAGGACTGAATCCATTGAATTTCTGCAGTAGCATTGGCCAAGGCTCGATACTCAGCCTCAGTGCTGGACCTGGCAACGACTCTTTGCTTGCCAGAACACCAGGAAACAAGGCTAGCCCCAAGAAACACAGCATGTCCACTGGTACTCTTCCTGTCATCAGGGCAACCTGCCCAATCTGAATCCGAAAAAGCAAGTAAAGAAGGTTGAGCAGATTTAGAGAGAATGATACCATAGGAGAGGGTGCCTTTGAGATATCTCAGCAACCTTTTAGCTGCTTGTAAATGCACATCAGTAGGAGAGCTCATAAACTGACNTATAAATATACATACATATATATGTCAAAAAATATTAAGAACAGTCATGATTAAAAAAGAGTTATTATACACCCTATTACCCCCACCTAATTTAATAGGCGACAGGTTCTGATACCATTTGTGACAGGATCGATTTAATTTTGACTTAATGATTAATTAAGAAGAAAAGTATTAATGAATAACTCAAAAACTTTAATGAAAGAGTGCAGAAATTAATTTAAACATACAGAATAAGTAAAAGTGTTAGCATGAACAGTAGGGGTGTAAGGCAAAACCGGAAAATCGACCAAACTGAACTGGACCGGGGGCAAACCGAGTCAAACCAAGAGAGTTGGTCCGGTTTTCGGTTTGATTTTCTAAAAAACCAAGAAGACCGGTTCGATTTTCGGTTTTAGTGAAAGAAAAAAAGAGCTTAAACCGAATCAAACCGAGTACAACAAAACTACGTCGTTTTATGTCTTCTCTCTAAAATCCCTATCCCGCACTCCTTAGTCCTCACCCTAAACCGAAATCCCTCAATCTCCCTCTCGCTCTCCTTATCAATCTCCCTCTCACTCTCCCTATCAATCTCCTTCAGTTCCTCAGCCTCAAGATCCGCGGCATCTCTGGTACTTCATCTTCGAAATCCTCTTGTGAAGATCTCCATTAGTGAAACCCCAACTTCTGGTTGTGTATTCGGATGAAACGAAATGGGCAGGCTTTCACACAATCACACAACTCCAAACAAATTTGTGGTCCCAATATGTTGCGCAAGTATCTTTGAGAAGCTTGCCCAGGAGTCATCGTAGTGGGACGACATCGGCAAGGTCAATCATGAAGCTGTCATCAAAGATAGCTTGGACAATGAAACCGACACTAGCGCCGTCGTAAGTGGGGGCCACTTTGTTTTCTTGTTTGCTTGCTTATTCTTTATTTTGTTGTTGTCCACATAGTGCTTAGTAGCTATTTTGGTTCTAAATTGTGTCTGTTTGGGGAAATAGAGTATTTGGTACTAAGGAGTTTAGTTTTCTGCTAATTAATCGAA